>CALZFC010000357.1:457500-655000 GCA_945643635.1 Allodiplogaster sudhausi
AGAGAAAGAGGGAGAGAGAGATAGTAATCTTCTTTCAGCTGCCCCCGCTACCCAGCGCTGGTCGGGCCGATCGAGCAGGACTTCGAGAGGAACCGTCTGAAGTCAGACCTGCGCGCCTTCCGTCTCGATGGCTCCTACGACGTGCAGATCATGTGCACTATCATGTTCTGCGCCGGGCCGACCGGATGCCCTGTGGTGAGAGAGCCAGGCGGAGAAAAAGAGATCGAGAGAGAGAGAGAGCGTGCGAGAGAGAGAGAGAGAAAGGGTGTGTGAGAGAAAAGATATAAGAACTAGCCTGCTTACCTTGCAGAGCAACTGCCTGGATAGCGGCACGAACGAGTTATTCACGTCGCACGGCAGGAAGAAGAGGGAGGCGGGAGTGGAAGGCGAGAGTGAGCAGATTCTCTCCACAGTCATTCGCGTGCTCGCCAAGGGCGAAGAGGACGAGGAGGCCGCGGCAGAGGGTCAGGCCGACGCTGCCAACCACTCCACTCTCTCCCACTCCGCGTATGTCTCTCTTGCTTCCACTAGACGGTTGTCTCTACATGAGCCCCCCCCCTCTCTTCAGGATGGATGACTCTCTGCTCTCTGAGTTGGTGTGCCTGTCTGAGATGTGGTTCGTCTCCTCAGTCGCTTCCCTCTCCTGCCTCTGTCTCCTTCTCACCGCTCTCATCGCTGTCTTCGGCTGCCAATTTCTCCGAAAGACCACCACCGCAACTGATGCGCTCCCGCAGCATTAAACTCGTCCCGTCCCTACCTCTTCTTTCTCTGCTCCGCCTCATTTAGTGATTTTGAATACTTACTGGAATATTTAGAATGCCTTTTCCAAAAGACTTAATATAGATTTTTTAAACATAGACTTTTCTATTCTAAAGAAAAGACCCGGATCAAAGTTTCTTTGACGGGTTTCTGCCTGCAATATCCAATCCAATTGTCTCACCGTCTCTTTTTATACACATAGGAATTGAATGATATTTAATAATTGCTTTGATTACTAATTGTGCGTTTCGAAATGCATATCTATGTACGCTATACATATCTTGTGCAATATCACTCGCTTAGCTTTTCACTTTTCGAGATTCTGCCTGAGCCCCACTTTAAATGCTCGCGTCTTGAAGTCATATTTTACATTCCCGCTATTTTCAGTTGCTCATCCAGTTTCAGCATTAAATCTCAACAAGAACGACATGCAAAAACAAAGCATATGACCACAACTTAAGATAAACGACTTATTTGACAGTAAAAATAATGTAGTTGTAAGTTTTTGTTGAACATTTCGAATAAGGCAATTTGTAATCGAGGAGATTTGTGTGCTGTTTCATGGAAGAGCTTCTTTCGCAAATTGTTAGACAGGTATTCGAATGAACAGGGTGAAGAAAAGAAGTGGCGAGTGCTAAAGTGAGAGAGGAAGAAACTAAGATAAAGAGAATGAGAGAGAGAGAGGAGAGAGAGAAAGCGAAAGGATAAAAAGATCCAGGAAAGGGAGAAGTTGTTGAGAGAAGTCTAGGCAGACTGTCGCCCTGCTAACGAAGCTCCTTTCCTTGCCTGGCCCATCATGGAAAAGACGAGAAAGAAGTGGGCGAATCCTGAGAGGAAAAAATAACAGGAAAAGAAGAGACAGAGGAAATGAACATAAAAGAAGTTAATAACTATTCTGAGCATTAAAGTTCCGCTGCGTCGCAGAAGGCAGACTTCACTCGGTTAAAGAATTAGTACTCGAATGTCGAAATGATTCTTCTGCTTCGACCCTAAATCTTTCGTCCCGTATCCTCCCTCCATCCTTGCCTCTGGATTCTCTCTCTCGGTTCGTCATCCTCACGGTGTCCCCTGGGGGTCTTCCACCGACTCTTTCTCTCTCTCTCTCTCTCTCTCTCTCTCTCTCTCTCTCTCTCATTCAACTCCGTCTTTTCTCTTTCTCACTCAATCCTTTCCCCTGCCTATCCATTCCATCTACTTCTTTGGAATTCCTTCTTCAGCGTACATTTGAGTGGACTCGCCGAGTCCGGCATTCTTTGATGACCCTCGTTCGCATCAGCATCCCCCTCTGTCTTGTTTCTGCTGCAGCTTTGCTCCCTCTGTCACCCTCTCTCACTCTCCTTGTCTCTCTCACTCTCTCTCCATCTCTCTCTCTCTCTCGCTTTCCTCGTCTCTCTCACTCCCTCTCTCCATCTCTCTCGGCCTCTCCTGCTTTTCAGTATTCCTCTCATTTTTTATGTCGTCTGATATCTCGTTCAGCAAGATTCTCAAAATGAGTGTTGAACGGAATGTGAGAAGCAACGACAGAAAGACAAGAGGGAGTTGAGAGATAAAGAGAGGACGAGAAAAATAGAGCAAGAGGAAGAGAGAGAGAGAGAGAGAGAGAGAAGCAGAAGCCCTCTCCCCCATCGTTCCATCATTCTCGTCGCCTTCTGTTTCACCACTTTGCATTTTCACTACTCGACTTTTTCTCGCCTGTCCATAATATTCTTTCTAGAAATGATTTCCTCTAATCTATGATCGTCAGAGCCGTAGTACTTCCAGATCAAAAATAAATTCCTTTTTACTGAATGCCATTTGGTTACTCAATTGAAATGTGGAAGGTTGTTAAATGGAGAAGGAAGACGTTGAGTACGACGACATCCACGAGGCACTCGGCTTCTGGCGACACGACATTCACATTGTCTTGACCATCTTTTCTTTTTTAATTGTGACAGAGTTAACTGGGAGATGTCATTTTTACATGTTTCTTTTTTAACTTGGAGATGAGGAGCATTCTGAAGTGGATGCATGCACAGGAGTGTAAGTTCCATGCTGAAGATGTGCTGGCAGGTGGTGCTGTACTCGGTGTGCTACTCCCTGGTGTTCGTGGCCGGCCTCCTCGGCAACACCTTCGTCCTCCTCGCGGTCGCCTTCCATCTCCAAGTCCGCTCCACCACGGATCTCCTGATCGGCTCTCTCGCCGCCGCTGACCTTCTCATCATTCTCTTCTGCCTCCCCACCACTTTGTTCAACAACGTGCTCACGGGTGCCGAATACTTTCAATCACTTACCATTCATATCATGCAAGATTCAGTTTTGCTAAATTTCCATGATCTATTTGGCAAGATAATTATTTTAAAGAATATTGTTGTTGTATATTTAATCGTGAGGAGAGTCCACTTATCTCAGAGTGGCAACTGGGAGACGTGGTCTGCAAGGCGTCGGTATGGATGAACTCCACCACCTCTTGCGCCTCGATCTACACTCTCGTGGCTGTTACTCTCGATCGATATCTCGCCATATGCCACACCCTCAAGTACACACTCTGGGAGTCTGCTTATACCGTCGGTATCATTGCAGGTCCCTTTATCCTTCTTTCCCTCGCTTTCTCTCTGTCTCTTCCTCTCTTTCTTTCTCTCTCTCTCTTCCTCTCTCTCTTCCTCTCTCTCTCACTCTCAGGAATCTGGATTGGGTCTTCGGTGCTTGCCGTCCCCTCAGCTGCAAACTACGCCGCAGTCCATCTTGAGATTGCACTGGGTGGGAATGTCTCGATGCACTACACTCTGTGCATTTCGCAGGTTCTTCATGATCTTGTACCAAAGTGAGTAGTGGAAGAGAATGAATTGATTGAGGTGGATGAGAAGCTGCAGTTCGTGCTTGTGAATCTCCTGGTGGCCTTCTTCATTCCCTTCTTGCTCATCTCCATCTCCTATGCTCTCATCTTCATTCGCGTCTCCACCCACCGCAGCCTCGCTGTCGATGCTGCGGTTGTGCCTTCGAACCTTCTTATATCTTTTCTATTCCAATCTTAAACAGGCCCGAGATGAGCGAGTGAAGCTGCGGGTGGCTCAAATGATGCTAACTGTCATTGTTGTCTTCGCTCTCTGTTGGATTCCACTCTATGGTCTGCTCCATTTCTTTTTTATTTGGCTGCCTAATAAGTTTACATGATCTCTCCAGGCATCTACTGTTATTTCACCTTTCTTGCCGACCAAGAGTCAACATTCTTTGAATTTGCATCTTCTATCCTGCGGCCGTTTTTCCAGGTTTTCTTTCTTTTCTTATTCACCTTTTCTGCTGAAAATGATAACCCAGTGGGCTCCCTTAGCAAGAAAAAAAGTCTTATTGGAATAAATGAATTTCATTTCAGTGGCTCTCCCTGCTGTCTTCCTCGATCAATCCACTCATCTACATAGCCTATTCTCATAAATATCGGCACGCTTTTCACCAGCTACTCGTATCTCCTTGTAGAAAAAGGTTGCTTCTTTTCTCCAACTCTCACAATTAATGCAAATCACTTCAATCTTTCTTCATCTCGCTTTCTTTTTTCCTTGTTGTCTTTCACTGTCCTCCCTCTTTTTAAAATCTCTGTCATGTCCCAAGACCCTCTCTCTGTCTCTTTCTCCCCCTCTCTTACTCTCTCGTTCTCTCCACCTCTCTTTCCTTCTCTCGCCCCTCTCCTTTCTCTATCCCATCTTCTGCCCAGATACGCCCAGTTTCGTGGCGACTCCCGTATGCTGGCTAAGATGGAGAATGAAGAGTTGCGTGCGCGTAGTCTGCACGCCCCTCGCAGCTATCAGTGCACTCCGAGTACTTCGACTCTTCGTGAGAATACGACATGATTAATTGGTTGTTTGTTATCTCCGCAATAACATTATTATTATTGCGATAATGTTAATTAGCATGTAACTTATTGAGTGAAATGAAAAGAGATAGTAAATAAACGACTTAGCTGGGTGCTCATGCCCAATAGAATGTGAAGCCTCGTTCTGCATGCTTTCCCAAGCATGAATCTAGCCATTGGTTATCATTCGTTCCATTTTAATCTAAAAGGGGTTGGCAAGCTTGTCGAAAATATCCATTCTTCTCTGCCTCTCGCTTTATTCGCATTCCTCTCAATCTGCACAGATATTGGCTATGTTGTTCATTCTCAAACGGCCACCTATTGCCATATGAAGAGTGCATTTTTAATCATTTCTGGTTCTATGTTATGATTTTCATTTCCGGTGCCACACATGAAGACGGGAGAAGCAGGCATAAAAATGATACATCCATCCTTGGAATCAGTCCTTTTCTAGAAGATATTGACAGTACAACCGGAATCTTTTATTGACTCAAGAACAAGGAAATGGAAAATCTAAAGCATTGGGCGTGTGTTGGAAAGGGACAGGAACGAAGAGAAGGAAAAGAAGGAGAAGGCAATCTGCTAGTCCTCTCGGCTGAAGTGAGACGCAACAATCCTTGCAAAGGCCATCGCACTCTCCTTCGGCACTCGGTTTCTGTTCTTCTCGTTCCAGTCGACACGTAAGAGTCCAAAGCGGACGGCGATTCCTTCGTCCCATTCGAAGTTGTCCAAGAATGACCAGGCCGTGTAGCCGAGCAGACGCATCCCAGCACGTCTGGCTGGAGGCGGCATTATTATTCAAACAGAGAAATAAAGATCGCTCCGTTCTACGGGGAATCACTTTTGAAGAGGCTATAATAAATTGAAAACCTATCATAACAGCATCAATATGGGCAGTCATGAAACGGATTCGATGTTCGTCTCTAAGGGGATCAGCGCCTTCGTTGTCCGGACAGCCGTTCTCTTAACAAAGACAAGAAGTATGTATGTATCTTTCATAAAAGCTACTTCATTGTGCTTACTCACCAGTGATCAAGACGGGGATGTTTCTGAAGTTGGCATTAATATATTCAAGAAGTCTGCCAATGCCTTCTGGCCGCAAGCAATTCCAAGACGCGTCTCCAGATATTCTGCATTAATTGGAGACAGAGAGAGAGAGAGAGAGACAGAGAGAGAGAGAGAGAGAGAGAGAGAAACAGAGAGGGGGGGAGAGAGAAGAGAGACGGAAAGAGAGAAGGACAGAAACGAACTCGGGCAAACTTTTCCCATTTCGGATTGTCATGCTCTTCGTAGTTGAACAGCGCTTCGATCGCCGAAAGATCCTTGTCTGGCTTTCCCTTTTCGCTGATCGAATGTGAGCGATAGTATTTGATGCCCATGAAGTCGGCCGAGCATATAAGAATGCAACATACAAAAATGTCGTAAAAGTGTAGAAAAGATAACTCAAACTGAAAATCCGAAGTAAAAAATGTTTTGAAGCGACCGCTCAAAACAATGCACCAGTAACGATCTTCTGCTCGCTCTGGAAGAATGTCGGCGATGCCCTGGAATGCATGCTGGGGAGGGAAGTGAAAGTGTGAGAATGGTGGAGGGTGTGCGAGATGACGGAGGGATATCTGCCATCTCTGAAGATTGGTTGTGCGTAGTGGAAAAAGAATGCAGCGAAGGCTCGATCAGCCGGAGCCCCTGGATCTCGTGGCTCGCACCATCGGCCGCCCAGCACAATCCCCACGGATCCTACACTCCAAGTGCATTTTGGCTCAAATTATACGACAATTTTTGTCTGATTTTCAACATACATTCAGGTTGTCCATTCAGGAGTGCTATCTTCAGATAAACAAAGCTGTCAACCTCGTTGTTTTGCGAAATAGAATTGTTTGTAGAGTCGATAGACTTTGGCATGAGCGAGAATGAGATGATGAGCGGAAAGAAAGACCGTGGCGAGTCTCTTCCTCTCGTCCGCCCCAGGCTGGAGATCAGACGGGAGTTCCTCTTCGAGGGAGTGAAAAGGCATTCTCCGATGTTTCACAGTCCCCCACCACGTCGGAATGATGACGTCACTGATCGTTATCCAGTGGCGAACCTTTCAATCCATTGGGTGCTGGCATGCAAATAAATACAAGCAGTATATGCTAACGAATGGGCCGAGTGCATCGAAGCAGTAACTAGCCAAGTTGACAAAGTAATCGATCATTTTGGGATTGAGCCAACCGCCTTTTCGGTAGAGCCAAAGTGGGATATCCGCATGGAAAAGAGTCACCTGCCAATAAATCTCTTGCTTTAATGGTAGATGTTTTTTAATGGCAGATGATAAAACACAACTTGAAAGGTTAATAATAATGAAAAATAACGATTGGCTCGATGTTATTTTCTTTGAGATGTTCGCAGAGTTGCTTATAGAAATTCATTCCAGCTTGGTTGTGGCTGCCGTCTTCATTCACAACTCGCGACCAGCAGATAGAGAAGCGGAAGTGGGTGACCTGTGGCAGAATATTCTCAACCCGATAAAAGGAAATTAACATAGTTTAAAAAGGAAAACATTTAAGAAGCGAAGAAGCTGAATGTCTTCCTTCCAATCTTGGAAGAAGTCTGCAGAGAGGTCTGGAGGAGATCAATCGGCAATTCTGCTTTCCTTCTCTCGAATTCGATCGCACAGGCTCTTGACGCGACATAAAAAGATCCATACTTCTCTCTCCCTCTCTCTCTCTTTCTCTTTCTCTCTCTCTCTCTTTCTCTCTCTCTCTCTCTCTCTCTCTCTCTCTCTCTTTCTCTCTCTCTCTCTCTCGATGGTGCATAGTCAAACCATTTTCAAAGAAGGCTCCCTCGACTTGGTATGCAGCCGAGCCAACTGCCCAGATAAAAGGCGAAGCCTGATTCTTGTTTGTCATAGAGCAATGGCCTGTGAATGAAAAAAACAACTGTCCCTTGGGTACACTGTTGTCCTATCACCAAAGATGAATACACAGCAAGTAAAGAAGAGCGAAAGTAGAGTGGGAACTGGTTGTCTGATTGTGTGTGCATCTTGGTGAGACGTGTGACGGCGTAGCACTACTGCATAATATGCCTTATTATATCCCACAGGCTCTTGACACGACATAAAAACAGACATATTTCCATATTTCTCTATCTCACACACTCCCTCTTTCTCTAGCTTTCCTTCTCTCTCTCTCTCTTTCTCTATCTCTCTTACGTTAATTCACTTTCCATCAACATCACAAGCGCCCTCAACTTGATACGCAGAGGAGGCGGCCGCCCAGATGAAGGACGACTTCTCTTTAGGAGTCCTGATCATTCTTACAAAGCATGAGCATGTTGAATCTATCCCTTTATAAGAGTTATAGAAATGTGGCTAAAACAAGTTTTATTCATACGCATATTTTTCTACATGTGTACCGTGATGAGAATGTAAAACATCGAAGAAAAAAAACCGCATTGATACTTTGATAATTCACTCTGAGAAGAATTTGCCCGGGTTGTTGTAAGGGTCGCTGTTCACAGTTGACAGTCAATTTATTGTTGAGCCGACTGGTTTTATGTTCATTGAGCCAGATACCTTATTACAACGGCATTCGGTCCTTGTGGAAAACGTCATGTTTGTATGTATGTATGTATGTACAGTCCCGTCCAGGATCTTGGTACCAAGGAGGGGTCGGAGGGGTCCAAATGCATCCTCGGTAATAACTATTTTCCTAGGAAAGAGTAAAATATTTTAACTGGTACGTTAGTTTGCTTATAGAGAGCGGATGTTACTGTTAAAAAATCGATAATTTCTTATCACTTGATAAGAAGTTATCAGTTTTCGCTTATAAAAAATTTCATTTCTTACATTTTTCAACGAAATTTCTCTTGTAGGATTATTTTGTCTCTACCCACATCCCCAAATAATAAAAATAGAGATTGTATCATTGATAACGGAAATCGATAAAACAGACCTTATCACGCATGTTCAATAGCTGAACAGATTCACCTATCGATTCTGAATCTAGTTATGTAATCAGTTTTCAAAATAAAGTGCCGGTTAAGAATATATTTTTGATTGTGTGTTCTTTTCATGACTTTCTTCAGAAAGAACAGGGCAGGGAGGCTAAGGGGGCGGGGCCTATCCCTTTTTTTCTCTGCCTGTGCTATTTCGCTACCTCAAACTTGGGTAATTAAACCGAAGACGAAAAGGGCGCGCGCTACATTTCTAAGTATTAATGCTAGCTTAGCAACCTAGATTTGAAGCATCATACCGGTCTAAAATTTTGACAAAGTCCAAGACTATGGGGAATCCTGAAGAAACTCATGCAAAGTACACACAATCAAAAACAAATTGTTAACCGGCACGTTATTTTGAAAAATTTACACAATTAGATTCACAATCGTTAGGTGAATCTGCTCAGCTATTGAATATACGTGATAAGGTCTGTTTTATCGATTTCCGTTATCAATAGTACAATTTCTATTTTTATTATTTGGGGATGTGGGTAGAGACAAAATAATGGTACAAAAGAAATTTCATTGAAAAATATAAGAAATGAAATTTTTTATAAGCGAAAACTGATAACTTCTTATCAAGTGATAAGAAATTATCGATTTTTTAACAGTAAGATCAGTTCTCTATAATCAAACTAATGTACCATTTAAAACATTTTACTCTTTCCAAGGAAAGTAGTTATTACCGAGGATGCATTTGGACCCCTCCGACCCCTCCTTGGTACCAAGATCCTGGGCGGGTCTGTATGTATAAGCAAAAGAAATGAAGTACATAATCAATGTCTTATTTCGACCGAGTTGCATGACTTGTGCAACTCTCCTTGAGTAGATCAACTAACGAAAATATGATAACGGAAAAGAATATAATCTACTTGTTGCCAAGAAAGCACTTGACAATGGAACCATAGGCCGCAGCACTTTCCTTGGGTTCTCGTTTTTTTCTCTTCTCATCGAAGTGAACTCGGAAGAGACCGAAGCGAACTGCGAATCCGTCATCCCATTCCAGGTTGTCCGTGAGGGACCAAGCAGTGTAGCCAACCACGTTTCTTGCAGCTTTTCGAGCTGTAAGCAACAATTATAATAGTGTATGAAGAAAAGAAACAACAGTAGATTAATTTCATGCTAATATAGCACGACACACATTAAACTACATATCTCTCTCTCTCTCTCTCTCCTTTCTCTCTGTCTCGCTGTTTTCTAACCTTTCAAGACGACATCGATATGAGCCTTCATGTATCTGATTCGGTGTTCATCTCGAAGAGGGTCAGAACCGTTCTGCAACCGTTCTCTCAACACATACATACATACATACTACGTCCACGAAAAGATATCAACTGTTACTTTTTATTTATTTTATTTTAACAAATTAGTAAAGGAATACCCGTGATGAGAATTTGCATGTTCCCAAAGTTGTCATGGATGTAGTCGAGGATACTCGCCAATCCCTCGGGGCAGAGACATACCCACGAAGACTCGCCGGCTATCCTAACCAGAAGAATAATGCGTCAGAGTCGTGATAATCATACGAAGACATACACCAAATCAGTAGAAGTTATTCATGAATAATAGCAGAATATTAAGTATTATGCTAACTTCTCCCATTTAGGATTGTCATGCTCCTCGTAGTTGAAGAGAGCCTCCGTAGCAGAGACATCGGCATCTGCCTTGATCTTGGCACTGACGAAGTGAGGGCGGTAGTAGTTTATCCCGATGAAGTCAGCCGATCATGAAACACGATCAAACATAATCTGTGGCAAATATAATTTCAATCTTTTGTTGTCCTCACTGTCATACCTTTCAATTCTTTTAGCTCGCTCTCAGTGAACTCAGGAAGAATGTCGGCAAAGCCCTGCAAATATGTAGAGGCGGAGTGATGGAGTGAGAGTAAATGAGAGAGAGAGAGTGTGTGAAGAGGGAGAGAGTGCGTGTGCTCGAGAGAGAGAGAGAGAGAGAGAGAGCACAATGAGAGGATGAGATGGTGATAAAGTGAGAGTATGAAAGAGAGTGAGAGATAGAGAGAGTGAGAGAGATAAAGAGAGTGAGAAAGTAAAAGAGAAGGGTTTCAGTGATATACATAGTGGTGTTGTAAAAATTATGGGAAACTAAATGACTGCTATGTTGAGAAGCTCGTTGGTGAGGGCTGAATATCCACCATCACCGAAGATGGGCTGAGCAAAGTGGAGGAAGGTCGCGACGAAAGCTCGGTCGGCAGCGTCTCTGTAGAGTGGGTCTGCCGGGTCCACCGGCTCGCACCAGTGCCCTCCCAGCACTATTCCAACGGATCCTCGAGAATGGAGAAAAAAATATCAAAATTAAATTATTTTTGACAATCCCGTATTTCAAACCTCTTTGTTCTGCGAAATGGACTTGCTTGTAGAGTCGATAGACTTTGGCATGAGCGAGAATGAGATGATGAGCGGAGAGAAAGACCGTGGCGAGTCTCTTCCTCTCATCCGCCCCCGGCTGGAGATCAGATGGCAGCTCCTCTTCGAAGGAGTGGAATGGGTTCCCGCGCTGCTTCACAATCCCGCACCATGCGTGCATTCCAACTTCATTAATTGTCAGCCATTGGCGAACCTATGAACTCTCTTTCCTTCTATTGTTTATCGTTTCCCTCCCTCCCCCCTCTCTCTCTTATTTCCTAACAAATTCACTTTCTCTCATTCTCTCTCTTTGTCTCTCTCTCTCCCTCGCTCTCTCTCTCTCTGATTCTCCCACAAATGCACTTTCTCTCATTTTCTCTCCTTCTCTCTTTCTCTATCTCGCTCTCTCATTTTCTCTCCCTCTCTCTTTCTCTATCTCGCTCTCTCTTCGCTGAATTTGTTGTCTACTCACAAACTGTCCAAGCTCCTTGAAACAGAAATCGCAGAAGTCGACAAAGTAGTCGATGATTTCTGGATTGAGCCAACTGCCTTTTCGGTAGAGCCAAAGTGGGATATCCGCATGGAAAAGAGTCACCTGCCAATAAATCTCTTGCTTTAATGGTAGATGTTTTTTAATGGCAGATGATAAAACACAACTTGAAAGGTTAATAATAATGAAAAATAACGATTGGCTCGATGTTATTTTCTTTGAGATGTTCGCAGAGTTGCTTATAGAAATTCATTCCAGCTTGGTTGTGGCTGCCGTCTTCATTCACAACTCGCGACCAGCAGATAGAGAAGCGGAAGTGGGTGACCTGTACATGGTCTACTTTTCTATCGAAGGTCTCACCTTCATTTTATTCTCAACAATAAGACACGGACATTTAACGATCGAATAAGTTGAATGTCTTCCTTCCAGTGATAGAAGAAATCAGCAGCCATTTCTGGTGGGGATCCATCTGCTATTCTCCCTTCTTCCATCCTGATTCGATCCCAGAGAGACTTGACCCGACATGAAAATTATTTAAGATTCCTTATAACAGATTTAGACGCTACTTTGTACATATTCTGTAAACTCTGCTGTAAGAAAGGCCGTTCATATAACCGACGAATCGATCACAATGAATCCAAGCCCAGAAAATTCTCCTCGCTACGAGTCTACAGTGGAAAAGACTTTTAAAGACGGACCATCCACATCGTAGGCTCCCTCGACCTGGTAGGCGGCAGATGCAACGGACCAGATGAAAGGCCCGCTTGCGCTCATCCTTCCCGTGCTTCTCCAACTCCGCCAATCTATTACTTCACCAACAATGTACCCGAACACATAATACCGCACAAATTGCAATCTACTCTTAGCTGTAGAACTATTTCGCAATCAAGTTCTGTCGAAATTGATATGGCAGGAGTAGGCTTGGAATGGAACCCCAAACACCAGTGTTGCTTCTCTCTTATTGATCCGACGTAGCACAAGCTTAAACCCTTTGACCATGCAAAGAAACATTCACCATGAATATATCGTTTACAAATCGCGAATCAAAATGAAATATATAAAAATGGTTTGGAAATTACATAAGATCTAAAAAAAAAACTAATTTCACATATAAATTGAAAAATTACGGCACAGAATCTAGAAGATATTACAAATGGAGGGAAACATTAAAAACGCTTTATAAGATAAGAGAGAAAAATGATACATTCCCATACAACGTCGAAATGAAAAAGGAGATAGGGTTGCAATGAGGGAGAATATAGTAAGAACACTTTGAAGTGAGGAAACAGATTAGGTGTGGGAGTTGCCAGCCCACAAACTACAGTTCGTACAAACGGCAACGAAATGAGATGCTCACAAAGAATTATTAGATGCAAGGACATTTTGCCAGCCAAAACAGATGAGATGCTCAGTAAAGGAAAACAGTAACATAGGTACAGCACAAAGGAATTTCCAAGTTACATGATGGTTTCGATAATAAGACAGGCTTCCCTTTGAAATGTATTATCAGAATCGAATTTAAATGGCTATAGATGGATTATTTAAAATGTCTTGATCCTAACAAAGACAATTGTTCTACTCCCCAATTAAGATATAATCATTCCAAGTCCCTGAGGATGCTCTGAATGACTTGAGCAGGGAGGCGAGATTCCAGGTCCAGGATATCGCTGAAGGAGCGAGAGCGTTGCCGGCCATTAGATAACTCCTGCAAGTACAGAGTTTAGTGAGGGAAAAACAGGGAAGAAAAACGTTGCAATGTTACATGTAAATAGGCGTTTATAAGTTGGCGAAATGAGAAAAGAAAGAGGCACCATTCCATCCTGTGAGTGCTGAGCATCCCCCTCTGACTTGCACTCTCCATCCCCCTCCTCCTCTTCCTCTCCGTCCTCGTCGTCATCAAACTCGGACGGCGCTCCTCCCAATCTACAACACCATTCACTACTTATCTATTCAAATTCAATCCATGAATGTAACGTAAGAATACATGACAACTTAATAAAATAGGAGTGCGAATAGATGTACTTGGAAAAAGAGGGCTGGCAGAGTCCGCCAGAATCCAAATCGAGATGGAGGTCCGCTCCGGGGAAGACGTAGCGATACCCTCCGACCTAATAGCATTCACTATATTACTCCGCTAGGAAGAAAAGATTACTTTGAAAGTGAAAAGACCGCCAACCGTGAAGAAAGAATCCGGAGGTAGGAGCGAGGGGACACTCACGAACTTAGGAGTGTACATGTCCTCTAGCCTGGTCCTCTTCTCACTCGGCCCTCGCTCTCCGGCTCTTCCTCGGCTTCATTCTCTTCTCTGCACTTCTTGACTATCTGCTTGAACTCCTCGATAGGAATACATCTTCTTCGACTCATAGTCTTCTTGCTTCCATCTTCACTGGAACCAGGCTACATTTACAGGGATGAGAGACATGAAAAAACCCAATAAAAATGTAACAAACAATTTTCGAAAACAGCTAGTTCTAGTAAAGATTTCAGTTCCAAAATGGTTTACAGACACTGAAGATACCTGGCGCTGGAAGTGGGCCTCTCCTTATCCCATCTCTCGATAAACTCTTGCCACTCCCCTCCAAGAGCAAGTGCCATCTCGCGTAGGATGTCATCACAGTTGCCGAGCAGTTCGATGTCGGGAGTGTAGTGGGGGAGGGGCTCGCGGTTGATGAGGATCTGAGGGACTGAGGGGGGCAGGGCGAAGGGGATCAGCGACACCGGAGCAACCTTCAGCGATGATCCTAAAGAGTGATAATAGAGACTACGACTCACAAAGAGGGCATGGAAACGGAGAAAGCGAATACATTTATAAATTAATAACCAATGACAATGAGAAGATCGGCCTCGGTCTTGTCATCTGCAACCTGTCGATGGAATGTCTCCGAGAGACTCTCTCCAAAGAAGACAATGTCTGGCTTGATAACTCCGCTCTGGCAGCGCGGGCAGTACGCCACTTCCTGATATATCAATCCTTCCGTAAAAGAAAGCAAAACCGGGAAGAACTCGTGACCAGATTATGAGCATATACTTATTTACCTTCCTCATCACTGCCTCTCGGACATCCTGGTGAGTGAATTTGGCTTTGCATTCCGTATTCTGGCACGTCGCATTAGAGAAAGACCCTGACAAATTCCCCATTACTGTTAATATTTCTACTTTAAGTCATCAAAATGAAGAGAATGACTGGTGCTTGCTACCATGGCATTCCACGACTCGCTCGATCCCAGCCACCTTCTCGAGAGTGTCAATGTTCTGTGTGTAATTGCGGAGCAGCTGCTTCTTCGTCTCCAGCTCTGCTATGAACTCGTGCGCGAAGGAAGGCTTAAAGTTGCCAGGGTAGATCTCCTGCAAGGCAAACATTATACTTTTCTTTTCAAATATTTCTTTTCTAAGGCTACATTAATATCATTACCAGAAATATCAAAACGGAATTACTAATTATTTTAATACTTTAAAGCATACAATTTACATACAATAATCAACATCTTGAATGCCAACAACATGAACGCACGTGGGCGAATTCGTAGAAGGGCTTAGGATTGCGGCGGAAGTAGACCATGTCGAACATGGCGGAGGGGTCGGGCAGGTCGGGGAAGCTCACGCGGAGACGCGAGTAGATGCCGTCCTTGCTGCGGAAGTCGGGGATACCGCAGGAGACAGAAACTCCCGCGCCCGACAGAACGATTACCTTGCGGCTCTGTCTGCAGGCATTCTCATTCATTAATTATGAAAAAGAAAAAAAAGAAACTAGTATAAAGAAAATTTTCTTATGCTGGAAAAAGACTACAGTACAACTTCCTAGTACCGCATATATGGAAAACCGAAGATAGAACGTTGGAAAGTAGAAAAGAAGAGATAATCAAAATTAATATTGATTAAGCTTGTCGTCATTGAAGGAATATAGCTACTCTGTGTCGGCAGTTTGTAAAGTTCATTCTTCATCTTGTTTATCTTTAGGGCAAGATGAACTTTACAATAAGGTGCTTTCTAGTGACATTTATAAGATGAACCTTACTTACAAACTACCCTCCGTGTCAGATAGCGAGTTCACTGTAAGCACCTTATAAGGTTGATGGCATCATCGAAGGAGTTGTGCTGAGGGAGTTTAGAGCGGCGAGCAGGCTGATCGAGTAGGTCGGAGAGGATGTTGATGGCAAGGGAGTCAGTCCAGCCGGAGTTGGGAGCATGGATGGAAGGGAAGAGCATCGACAGAATTTCCGACGGCCGCAGACCACTCCGCACCATTCGGTCTGCGCGCAGCATCTCGGCGCTCTAAACAATACAAGTTTAAGGGGTTGTAAGTTAAAGCATGACTTGTGAAATATTAACAGAAATGATGCTACGGTAAAATCCTAAATTGCAATGTAAAACGGTTTCAAGCAAATTTCAATAACTTATAATATGAAAAAATAGTGCTATGCTAGTTGGGGGGGGGTCAAAAAAAATTTTTTTTTCTAATCAAACGGAAATCGTGCATAGGGGGGCTTTAGGCCATGGGGAACACGACTATAATGTTCATTTTGTATTATTTTGTCTTTTAAAAGAGTTACAGTACTTTTACTTGACATCTGTTTTGCTCGTTTTCAGCTAAAATGCTCCGCGAAGGGGTTTTGAGAGCTGCTGAACTCGAATATTACGTTCTTTTCGCAACATCTATATTCACTAGTGCTGAATTGACACTATATTGGTGTTTGGCAGCTCTGACAACTCCTTAGTCTAGCAGTTTAGATGAAAAGTAGGAAAAAAATGTGAAGTACTATAACTTTGTTAAATGGAAAAATTATGCAAATTAAACCTTATATCCGTGTTCCCCATGCCTTAGAACCTTATATTCGTGTTCCCCATGGCCTAAAACCCTTGTGTGCATGATTTGTGGTAGATTGAAAAATGAAAATATTTCGACCCCCCAACTAGGATAGCACCGAAAAAAATTAATTTAAAAAAAACGCGAATAACTAACGGCGGGCATCCATATCTCGGAGCCGACGGGGGAATTGGCAGTAGTGACTTCCTCGTCGCCATTGACGGAATCGGTGGCGCGTGAGGAGCTGCCGCTCAAGCACACCGTCTCCGAAGACGTGGACGCACTCATCGATGTCTCTAGGCTCACCATATCTAGAATGTTTACACTTTATACTTCGAGAAATCAAGTTCTAAAAAAAAAGCTAAAAACCAACTCAAAAAATTTGCATATGAAAATTTTTCTGGTCCTAAAGTAGTAAAACAAAATATACGCCAGTTAATATTTTGAGCGCATGATAGGTTTTCTAAAAGAAGTACATGAAAAACGGCGCGATATTTTACACTTCAACAACATTTTCTTTCGAAAGCAGCATTTTCATTGCATTTTTTTTGTTCGTCGCCTCGCGAGGATTCTTCACTTAGTCTTCGAACGCATGCACTGATGTAGTTGTCGCTTTCTTCTGAATCCGTTCATGAGGATTGCCTTCATTACCGTCTGCTCTCCACACTTAACGGACGATGATTCCGTATAAGAGAAATGGTTTTGGATCTGTTCTATCGCTATAAGTGGAGAAATGCTCGTGCTCGTTCTTTTTCTCGCTTTTGATTCACGGAGGCGCTCTTTTCGAGTGTTCATTTCTAGCAAAGTGAGAGTGAAGAGGTTTATGATGGGGACAGGTATGCCGGGACGCATATGGGAGGATAAGGTTCATGGGGCCGAGGGCAGGCAGTGAGCGACCTTCCTCAACACCCTCTCATTACCATCCACTTCTTCACTCTCTTTCTCTCTGTTTCTCATTCTCTCTCTCTCTCTCTTTCTTTCTCTCTCTTTCTTTCTCAAACTCTTTCTTTCTTTCTCATTGCCATGCCACTGTGCATGTACCGTGCATGACCGGCTAGGTAGTCTCTTAGCACTGCCATCCTTGCGCCACCAGCAAATAGGCTGACGTCTAACAACATCTCCAGCCCCTCTCATTTCTTCAACTCCTCATTTTCTCTCCCTGCTCTCTTCTCCGTTATCAACCATGTCCACGTTTGCAGAACCCGCACCGAGTGATGGGTTGGCGGAGATTAAGAAACTGAGCGAGAGCGAGTGTTTATTTGTTGATCCAGCGGAAGCGTATGCCCGAGGAGAAGAATGAAGCGGCTTATAGAGCTAAAATGAGGAGAGCCAGAGGGAAATAAGAGGGGCGAGAGAGTTCGAGAGAGAGAGAGAGAGAAAGAGAGGGGGAGAGAGCGAGAGCGGCCTCCGGGTGGCGCCTCAAGTGGAATGAGAGGGGTGGGAGTGGGCTAGCCGCTCACTCCTTATCATCTCTCTACTCTATCATCGACCTCGCTTGTCGCTTCTCTTTCCTCTGACATTGTTCCACTCTAGCCGTTGTTCATCTTCATTGCTATACATTCATTCACATTCATTTAGCTTTATGCATTCTGACATGTCGAGAGAGACGAAAAAATGAAAGCTGTTCTTCGTCTGGAAAATGACAGCGAAGCAGCCAACTGCTAGCGACTGTCGTGAATGCATTCTTCCACTCTTCATACGCTTTGCTTTCTTTTTTCACACGCCTCCCTCCCTCCCTGTTTCAATCACAATCCACGTTTTCATTTATAGCATTCCGTGGCCCGGCAGGCTGCCGGTCCATACAAGCCGGCCATTCTCTTCTATCCCCTCTTCCTTTTTCTCTGTCTCTTTCTGTACTCCCTATCCCCCTCTCTTTCTCTTACCTCTCTCACCTGTCTCAATCCAACTCCCATAACCATCCCTCAATTTTCTCCTCTTCTGATATCTCGGCCACTACTAGTATAGTCCGACCCCTCATCATTCGGATATGTCCACAACTCTAGTTTGGCTATCCATCACTGTTGCTCTTAACCGCCCGTGCTCCCCTCCTCATTCAACAATGAGCTAAAACTCTGGAAGGTTACGAGCGCGCTCTTAATAAGTTTGTTCAATAAGCTGGAAGAAATTTATCTGCTTGGTTCGCCGAACTTGTAAAGCACTGTATAAGAGAACAAGGGTTGTTATCTAACATGTTGTTAGTCATATTTACATTTTCGTCGGAAACCGTGTTCATTTTGCTATTATATTGAACAAGGTCTGTGAATAAAAAAATTTTCCGAGTGGGCAGAAGAATTAAAAGATAAGTCTTCCGAGTAGGGACAATTAATTAACCATTTTTTGGCTTTGCACCCCACTGGCCTGGAGGTACCCCGTTCCCCCCCCCCCTCCCCCGTATCGGAGTCGTGCTCTCAACCTTGTTCAGCACTGCTCCTTCACTTCAAATTTTCACATACGGTCTGCTTGGAATTTCTATTCTCTAACCATTTCGTATTGTAGACAGAGAAAAAAATTTCTGTTCAAAATATTTTCGGTTTCTGCGCTGACGATGAGACTTTCCGAGTCGCACATCGCATGACATTTCGATGAATTTGTGGAGGTGGGTTTATTGCTGTCGTCTGGCGCTTATCAGAAACGACTCATTCCTTGTCAGCTTCCCTTTTTCTCTTCCTCTCTCTCTCTCTCTCCTTGTCTTTGCTTCCATGGAGTACAATCTGAAATGTACCGTAGCACCGCCAACTGGAGATTGCTTCAGTTTTATGTATGAGTCTCTTCGTTGGAGATCTCGCTTTTCTTTGTATCCGAAATTGCTGTCTCATTAGCTTTCTTTCTTAAAATATATATTTCTAGCTTGGTGATGTACTCTGGGAGCCTCCCTCGTTCGCATCTCCGAGAAGATCAGGAATGTGAGAGGTACGCGCGTCTCTTTATATCATCACGAAAAGATATGGAAACTATCTTTTGACGAATAAAAGATAATGGAATAAAATTGATGGCACTGGATAACATTGTAATGATGTCCCATCCTCTCTTGCACCAGCATCCTGTGGAGAAGAAATTGAGGGTGTACTTGCTAAAAATAGAAAAGGATAGTACGTTGGACTCGGAGGATGATGATTAGCGGTTCTCCCCTTCATTGCATCTCCCGCATTCTCTTACCTTGTTTCTCTTCATCACTATCACTCTCTTACTTCACTTCTCTATCTCTCTCTCTCTCGCGCTCCCTCTCGTTCTCCCTCTCTCTCACTCTCTCTCTCTCTCTCTCTCTCTCTCTCTCTCTGTCTCTCTGTCTCTCTGTCTGTCATGTTCCGCTCTCTAATTTGTTATGGTTTCGCATTATGGCCCACCGTTGTGCGACTGGCTAATCCACTCCACGTTCCTCTTTTCTGCACTGCTTTAACCATAAGATTTTAATCCAGAACGGTGCAACCAAAAAGAACTGAGAAGTCCCCATGTCCTGCGCCTTAGAAATCTTTGGTTATTCCCTCTGCTATGATTGCTGTTCGATCATCGATGTGAGAATAAAAAGAGAGAGAGAGAGTTAGAGAAAGAGAGAAGGAAGAGGATTGTGCGCGACTCGAGGATGGTTACGCAAACGATTTGTGTGTACCTTTTGCAGACGTTTCTGGACGATGGAAGCTTGTTCGGGCTTTGGAGAAGAGCAACGAAGAAGAGAGACGAGAGAGGGAGGAGGAGAGGGAGTGTACCGGAAGAGAAGGGATGCCTCTGGAAAGCCACGCAGTGCCAGCGGATCACGACACTATGGCCAGGTTTCTCTGCTTCTCTCTCTCTCTCTCTCTTTCTCTCTCACTTTCTCCCACTCTTTCTCTTTCATTTCTTTTCCACTAAAGCTCTCTTTGTCTCCTTCTCCCTTTGTCTTATTCTGTTTAGTAATTCTAAAAATTAATATGCTTCTAATATATGATCACAGCTAAATTTATATCGGCATGTCGTGTCTTATAAATAGAGTAAAATAGCCTAGAATGGTTTTGCAGTGGCTGTCTCAATCTTCCGCTTAGCCTTTCTAACCCCCTCCGCCCTCTTATTTACTCTCTCGCTCTTCCCTCTTTCTCATGCCTCCTCTCCCTCTTCTTTTCTTGGCACTTGGCCTTCTTTCAAGCGAATGGACTTCATTCGAATCCCTCGGACCACTTCGATCACTCAACTCATTTTGTAGTCATTTTCTTTCTCTCCTTCATCTTCCTCCAGCTAGCCTGCTCAAAGCCTCCACATTTAGCTACCCTCGCTTCTTTGGCATACTCCCATTCTCTTTCTCCCTCTGCTCACCCTCTCTCTCTTTTTCACTCTCTCACTCTCTCTCTCGCTGCCTTTCCCTCTCCCTCTCCCGTGATGGCTCATGCCAAGTGGCATCAATCCTTTTTGTTCTAAGGCGCTGTGCACACAGCCACTTTTACGTCGTTTTTTGAGTTGACCGCCTGCCTGAAGCGCCTTGCTAATGTTTCTTCTTTCGTTTTCATTTATTCTTATGCTGTCCTCTCTCTCTCTCTCTCTCTCTCTCTCTCTCTCGCTCTCGCTCTCTTTCTCGCTATCTCTCTCTACTGTTTCTCTCTTACTCCATCACTTCCTTACATAGAGAAATGCAACCTAACAACCAGTATTCTATTTATGAATGCTAGTTCAACATGCATTTGGCCCTCTCTTAATTATTTGCATTTCTGATTTGCCTTTAAAATTCAGTAATTTTCATTCTCGCTACGGTATATTTCCAATCCTGTTGGATGTCTTCCTTCGTTTCCCGCGATCTCGCTTGTGCTTGATGAGCCAAGAATTTTGTGAACTCTTCGAACTTCGCACATTTTCCTCCCGATTAGCAGCTCTTTCCTTCCTTTCTTCAATTCTCTCTAAATCTCCCAGCATCCCCCTCAAGAAATTTCTTCTCGGCTGCCTTTACACAGTCCATAAAAACACATCTTCGTACCTGTGTACATACATGTACAGGTAAACATACAGGTGAGAAGCTGGTTTGGCGAGGAGTTGGCTTCTGCATTCTGCGTGAAGGGGAGGGGTGATTCTTCCGTGTCTCAAGTGTTGTCTTCTGTACTTCTCACTGCTTCTCTCTCTCTCTCTCTCTCTCTCTCTCTCTCTCTCTGTGCCATCCCTCTGTCATTTCTCTCTCTCTCTCTCTCTCTCTCTCTCTCTCTCTCTCTTTTGTCTGCTAGTCCTTCATTGTCTCATTGTTCGCTCGCCATCAGCCTCTCTCTTCTTCTTTGTCCTCTCTTATTCTTCAGTGCTTTCTACCAGTCAAAGGCGGAGTGCGCAGGCAATTCAGACGTTCAGAATTCCCTCCTCACTTTGCCTGACGTTGTTCTCTTCAACAGTCCTTGTCACTATTCCTCCTTCCTCTGATTTTTGCCTATAATTCTCGCTCTTTCTTCTCTCTCTCATCTCTTATTTTCTTTCTCCCTCTCTCTCTCTCTCTCTCTCTCTCTCTCTCTTTCTCCTCTCTCTCTCACTCTCTCTCTTTCTTTCTCTGTCTCTCTCTGTCTCTTTCTCTTACGCTTACTGTCAAGAGTATTTCTTTATGCACTCGTCACTGGCATCTCTTTCTACTCCTCGTGTCACGCATAATTGTGAGGGTGGGAGTCATCTAAAGAATCAGTTGCATCAATGGAATCTTGACCAACAATCTCCTCGATCGATTAGCAAAGAGTTCCGCCAGGTATTCTTGGAGCGAGGCCTCCCCTCTACCACTGGCTGAACACCATGGCCATCCATTGTCTTCTCCCTCTATTCTATTCCCTACCTCTCGCGTCCAACTGCTTCGCTTTCTCTCACCCTCGCCATCTACGCAGTCCCTTGTGAACCATCCCCACTAATTCTTCTCCCTCTTAACTCTCGTTCTCTCTCTCCCTCTCCCTCTCTTTCTCTCTTTCTATCTGTCTCTCTCTCTCTCTCTACCATTGAGTCTCCTTTCCTCAATCGCTTCTGGCTATTCAGTTTGACGGGAATCATCTTTCCTCCCCTTGGACTCTTCGCTTCAAGCTCGTTTTTTCTTGCAAGCCCTTTGCCTTTTCGCTCTTCGCTGTGGCCACTTTGTCCCTTCATTCCCTCCCCTTCTCCTATCGTCTGTCTTCTTCCATCTGTTTTGTATATGCAATGCACATGTTAATCACATCACTGGGATAGATCGCAGTGACGATAGGAAAGATGAGAAGGCGACGGAGAGTAAAGTACCAGGCATTACGATTTCATCGTGTTCTCATTCTTCGCCCCTTCCCCTCCTCCGTGTTTTATGTCTTCATTCTTCATTCTCGCTTTTCCTTTCACTTCGCTTGACATCTCCGATGATTCTCAAATATGTGTCACAGGGAATTTTGTATTTCTAACTGCCCTGAGTAAGGCCTTGCCTGCTTCTTCCCCCATTTCTGGTCATCTTTTGTTTTTCATTCTGTTTCACTTATTTTGAGAATCGGTGTTGAATGGCATAGACTTTCCTTGCACTTGATAGCACTTTTGCAAGTTTCCTGCTTGACAGTTACATTATGCTCCTCTTGTTTCTCCATAGTTTTTGCAGTTCGATTTATTTATGATGTGGAACAGTCCATACTGATTTATGTGTTTTCAGTTATCGTAGACGCTATCTTGCAAGGCAAACTAAAATTTTGTTGCATGAATTTGTAGCTGCTTTTTTACACTTACAATTATACCAATTTGTACGAATGGTTTGCAATCAGTGTTGAGGGTAACTCTTTGTTCTTCTTGCATGTTACAAGGTTTGTACGGTATTTGTGGATCGCTTTCTCCACGTCGTTTTTGAATAATTTATTCTGATTATTCCGCTGCATTCCATTTGTTTGACAACCTCCATTCAATCTTTTGTCGCTTGCTTCCATTGCTGCGTCTTCTTCTTTCTGACCCATCACCCAGTTGCACACATGCAATCAAGATCTCTCTTCTTTCCCGATCTCCCTAGTTTGTCTCTTTTTCTCTTTCTCACTCTCCGCGCCTTCTTTTCCTCTCTCTCTCTCTCTCTCTCTCTCTCTCTCTGTCTCTCTCTCTCTCTCTCTCGTCTGTCTGTCTCTCTCTTCTCTCTTTGTTGATCCCTCGTACTTTCTCACGCCTCTATCCATGTCCCTTTGCTCTCTTTCCCTGTGCTCTCCTCTCTCTCTCTCTCTCTCTCTCTCTCTCTCTCTCGCGTGATCCCCCTTTAATTCTGGCCGCTCTGCCCTCTCATTTTTGTCCGTACTCTTAATTTCTTTCCCGTGTCATCCTTCCGATTGCACATCCACCCGCATGAGTGGCGCGGCCTTCTCTTCTCTCTCCACTCTCTTCTCGATCCTGGGCTTCATTTCTCTGTCATCTCTCCACTCACCCTTCTCTCTCTCCCTCTCTCTCCCTCTCTTTCTCTCTCTCTCTTTCTCTCTCTCTCTTTCTCTCTCTCTCTCTCTCTATCTCTCTCCTTCTCTTTTTCATGTTCTCGTATATACGCTAGTCACCCTCTGCTCTTTAATCTCACACGTTCTCTTCCATATTTGCTGCTCCTTTACTCGTATGATGCACATTGCTCCAAAAATGCAGGATCAGCCTTTTCAAATGGATTTGTAAGTGATTCCTGTCATTTTTACACATAGGGACAGTTTTCATGCTAATGACTTCCTTTCCTTTATAAAGTTCACTTGCACAACTTTTGCAAAAGACATTACTCTATTTTCTCTATCACTCTTGTTCCTTTGTCTACCTTTGTCTTTCTTTCTTTTTCTCACTCATTCTCTTCTCTCTCTCTCTTCTCGCTCTCTCTTCTCTCTCTCTCTCTCTCTCTCTCTCTCTCTCTCTCTCTCTTTCTCTTCACCATGCCTACAATCCCGCCTTCCGCCACATATCCTTCCTCGTGGTTTGGGTAGTGACAAGTTAGTATTCAAGTAAGATTGGAATAATTTGGAGGTGTTGTCTCCATTGAACTTCTCCTCCCTGTCAATGGAGATCCGGGAGGAGGAAGATGTCCACTCGAAGTCGTCTTCCTCTTCTCTCTCCTCTGCCATTCCCACGCCTCGCCCTGACACTTCACACTACGATCGCCTCTTCACTGCGCTCCTCAAAGCTTACAAGTTCGTCTTTTTTTATGCTTCCAATTTTTTTTAAATCAGTTTTAAACTTTCTCACATCTTGTTTTATTTTCTTCCAATAATCTTGAATATTTTTTACCATGCAAATTTCAGAGATTATCAGCGATATTTGGCAGCAGAAGGCGAGAAATTGCGATGCGAGGCTGCGGATGATAGCCTTGTAAGGAGCAACACTCAGGTTTGTCTACAGATCTCGCACCAAGTGATACTTGTTTATATGTTCTACACTTGCAAAGACCTGACTGTTCTATTTAAAATGTTTCACCTGCTTTTTTCCTCGTAGCTTTCTTAATTACAGTTTTAACACTACCGAAATTGTCGCTTCTCAATTTATCCAATTTGTCATTCCTTTCGTATTTTGCTATTTCCTTGATTGTATGATTGCAGACGTCATCTCACTGCTCTGCGGCAGCACAGCAGCTTGGCCGTCTCTATGACAAACACACTGCCTTCCTTCATTCTGCTCTTAAGGGCATGTCCATCCACTATTCTTCACTTCTTTTGGATCTATTTATTCACTACATAAGTTGTATACTTGGCAGAATTCGTTCCTTCAACTAGTTACTTAAGTAATGCAACTTTGGCTAGACGATGTTCATTATACAATGTGTGTTATTGATTACAGTACGCAGCACATCTCTGACGGACATCCGTCTGAGCGCAGTGAGCGGGGCGACGAAAAATCGCGAGGCAGAGATCGCCAGGGATCTCCGCTCTTTCATCGGCCAGATCTTTGTCGAGGTCAAAGGTCAGATCTCTCCACTCCGATCTAGCCTATTTTATCTTTGACATCAAAACGTTTGGCTCCTGTGTTGTGTTGTTTCTCTACCAAAATACTTAGAAATTCCTATTGTAATGATGATGAATGTCAACATCCTTATTTGTTGTTTACTTCTTTTTTGAAAGCATGGATGAGCAATGTTAATGAATTGAAGTTGTCGCGGGCTTCGCGCGAGTCCGCCCCGGCGATGTCTTCGAAGTGCAACTGAGACATGGCGACCAGAAGTGGAAGACGAAGGGGAAGACGACGGAGGACAAGACGCAACGGTGGCAGCAGCCGAGTGCAGTCATCCGACTCGTTCCTGACGCTCCTCTCAACATCAAGGTACGCAGGGTTCATCTTCAGGCGTTTGGCATATTCATATCATAGATTGGATATTTTTAAATTAAATTGTTAGTTGACATTTTGCTGTGTACACTACTAATATGAATACTAATTAAAGATTATGCCCCAGGTTGACTGAAATTAATTAAATTATTTTTTTATAGTGCTGACCATTTTAGAACTTTTTGTCCTGGACTACAATTACAAAGGCTGAGATATTAACGTGATGAATTGTGTTTCAGGTCCTCGAAGTGTCCCTCCTTCGAAGCAAAGTGCTCTCCGAGTCTGCCTTCCAGCCATGGCAGCTCATCTCTTTCTCTGCGTCTTCTCAACTGCTCACTCTCTCGCTGAACTCTTCTGGTTCTCTGAAGCTGCAACTAGCTGTGACATGGCAGCCGCCTCTGCCTTCTCCCCTCGCCTCCACTCTTCCTCATCCCTCTCGCTCGGCCGCGTCTTCTCTCTCTTCTGCGTCTTCCGCTTCACTCGCTGCAGGTGGCACTGCTGCGGAAGCGGCGGCAGCGACATCCTTTCCTCGCAGACCGCGTGTTGTGCTGAGAGAGAAGAAGAGAGAGGCAGCCGCGAGACAGGCACTCAAGTTAGATTTTTTTTATTCTTGAGTATCTTTCTTGGTATTTTTTTGTCCGCTGATATGTGTGTAATTAAGTTGTCTCTTCTCTGATTTCTGTTCTGTTATTTATCCCGTTTATCTCCTTCTCTTCTTCCTTCTTCAGAGAACAATGGCGCTCTTCCACTAACATCCTCGACGAGCTCTACAGCGACATTTCAAGCGCCATTCCGAGTGTCGATGCGGTCTGCTTTATTTTATTCATGCTTTCTTTGTTCCTCAATTAATTTAAGTAATTTAGCTTCATATTGAAACGTAACCTTGATATTTCTCTAATTATGATTTCCTTGTATGCAATGAAATAATGGATTAAGATGTCGTGTGGCCGTTCTTCGTATTGCTCGTCCGGCCGCTCTCCTTCTGCCACCTCCCGCCGCCGCTCCGTGTCCCTCGCCTATCTCTGCCGAGAAGCATCCGAGTTCGCTGGCAATGCCAAAGGGGGCGGGGCGAGTGGGGAGGGAGGCAGCTCCGCGGACAGTCCAAGCCATCGCCTGCTTCCTCCTCTGATAACACGAGCCAGCCGATTACTTGCTTCCCTCTCTCCCAGTCCTCCCTTCGCCTTCTCTCTCCAGAGAGCTCTTGGCCACTGGGAGACGGTGCTGGGTCTGTCCGAGTCCTCTTCTTGTACTTCCTCGCAGTCGGTGTCGGCCTCTTCGTCCTCCTCCGCGACCTCTCCCGGCCGTCCCCTTTCTCGAGTGGATGAGCTGGATGACAATGTCCTGGCAGCTGCTTCATCCGAGGATGACTCCGGAGTCGACTCTCTGCGAGGCAGAAGATTCGGCACCGGCTCCTCTGCATCCCGAGCCGGGCGGCACTCTTCCCTGAGTCAGCCACTGCCCTCTCCGCCCCTGCCAGGCGATGGAGTGCTGGATGAGGAACTGGCCACGAGTCTCCACTACCATCTCAGCAGAGTTGTCAACGCTCTTCAGGTGTGGCAATACATTTCAGTTTCATTTTTTTTATTACAAAGAATTAAAACATATCCACTTTTTATTTTCTTGCTTTGTCGGGGACACGGATAAAGTAGTTGCCCGATATCTCCAAAAACGCGTTGCTAGGCCTCCGTCAAGAAGACTGAAATAGCACCTTCCCTGTGCAGGCCCAGTCAGAGATCGGGCCAGGCCAGCCACTGCACTTCCGAGCCACTCAGCTGCAGAGGTTGCTGGATGCGGAGACGGCGACTCTCCTGCACTCCCTTCCTCTCGCCTCCCTCGCCTCTGCTCCTAATCTCTCCAATTGTCAGTACAGTCTTCAAAGATCTAAGACTCTTTTATCAGATCTCGTAAGTTTGTTTTTCTTCTAATAATACCTTAATTTTCGGAGAAAGATCATATATTGCATACTATTGAAAGCGTATTATTATTATTTTTTTTAAAAATTATCTCTCCTTATTTTTGTCGTTGATTATTTTTAAGGTATTGAATTGAATAAACTTTTGACTTTTTAATAGTCTTGTAATTCAGCAGCTGCTAGTTTCAGTGCTGAGCGAGCTGAGCGAGGACGCGGATGTTCATGAGTTGTGGTTGGGCGCGGCGCTGCCCGCCCGTCGCCGTCTCCTCCTGCCGCGTTCAATGCTGGCGTCCTCTTTGATCTGCCGTCTCTCCTCCTTCGGAGAGAAGAACGCGGCGCGAGTGGCCGAGGCTCTGCTCCGCTTGCTTGACGACGAAGCTGCAGAGAAGCAGACGCCTTCCATCGTCTCCCTCTTCCACTTTGCTGGCCTCTTCCAGAGAAGCAGCTTCCTCGCTGTTGCTGAACATCTCTCACATCAATGTAAGTCTGCTCTCTCCCTCTCTCATCTCTCTCTCTCTCCATCTCTCTATCTCCATCTCCCTCTCTCCATCTCACTCTCAATCTCTCTCTCTCGCTCTCTCTCTCCCCTCTCTCAGTATGGATGGAGTCGTTGTTGTCGTCGGGAGAAGCGTCGTCCGTGGCTGAAGTGGTGGCTCGTCTCCGCCGCATCCCTCTCGCCCCGCCCCTGGATACGCTCCGCCTCCTCTCTCGAATCCTTGCCACACGAAATCCAACCGTCTTCCGGATCGTTGGTTAGTCGCTAGTCTCTAGCAATAAGCTACCATTGCAAGGATGATTTCAGTAGTTGTCGGAAAAATGACTGTTAATCCACCGGAATGTTGCAATGGAAAAGCCACTATGAGCTATGAACATCGTTATTAATAGCAACTTGCATAATGAAATTGAAATAATCTTGAGAATGGTTGCCTTGCAGAAGAGTACCTCTGCCTGTCCACTGGCCAACTCCGCCTCGATCTTGTATCCTCCTTTGTCTGTCTGCTGGAGACGGCCGATGACTACACTCGCATCGGTGCCATTGCAGCCCTCGCCATTCTCAAGGTTGGCTGGCAGACGGAGAGCTGCGGAATGAACTCTCCTTGTAGAATGACGACTCCTTGTCCCGTGGCCGCCGTTCTCACTTCTCTTCTCCTTCAAGAGTGAGTCCTCCTACACGGGACATTGTCTACAGACTTGGAGGAGTGGCCGGCCCCCAGACGGCCATTGAAATGACTCGCATCTGATGTCTCTCTTTCTCTGCTACTCTCTCACTTCTCTTACTGCTCCCTCTTCTTCTCTCTCACTTCTCTTACTGCTCCGTCTTCTAAGTCTCCGTCTGACTGCCTATTCTTTCCCCCCATTCTCCCACATCGTTCTCGTGGCGTTCTGTTGAGCGTTCTGAATTTACAATAGATCAAAATGAAGTGTGACGGAAAGTATGCATGAAAAGAGTCAAGTTAACACGAACGATAGTTTTGATGTCTGTGATGCTCATTTTTGTTGACGGTTTTATCATCTTTCCCGTTCACTTGCATTGTTCAAAGTCTTTTCTTTAACATTTTGGACGTTTTAACACGAGATCGTCTTGTAATTTTATTTTTAATATTTCGAAATAATATTCTATTGTTATTAGCAGCGGGTTTTTCTTTAGAGCGAATTTTCTTCCGGATGTTTTCTTCTCGTTTTTGCAGACCTCTCGCTCTTTTTACGCCAAGCAGCTGCCTTTCAAGCTCTTTGTACACATTTCGTTCGTTTTAATATCGTTGATGAAATTCTTCATGCAAGTGACATCTGTAGATACTTATTGCAGAGCATATCAGAGCAGTACACTTAGAATTACCTTGACCCATTATTATATGTATCTATATTTCGCTTTTCGTATTTCTGTTTAAAGTATAACAATATTTCGACTTGAAATTACAGAAGAAGAAAAAGAAACGAGTTGTAAAATGAATTGAAATTCAAAAAGAGAAAGATCGTGAGATAAATTATTTATGTACACGCAGAGAGCAGAGAATAAAAATGGATGCTTACCCGACAAGCAAAAGGGAGAGAAAGAAATAGGAAAGGTGGGGTATCAAAGTAAATGAACTGGATTGGGGGAATCTGCACAAATTTTTCTCGGTGGAAAAATGTGTTTCACGTTGGCATTTTGCCAGGAGAGGATGGATTAGCGATTGGAGAAGGTGGACGAGAGACGGATGCCCGTGTGCACAATGGCGATGCCGTGCTGGTCACAGGCAGCGATGACGTCATCCGTGGGGGCGGAGCCGGCCGGCTGGGCGATGTACTTCACTCCGCACTGGAACATACCATTACATAGATTGAGAAAGGAAACATTGACTAATGGTAAGAAAATATATTCGGGAAAGAACTTTATTCGCGCAGTCGATGGTGTCGCGGGAGAGGATGAAGGAGTCTGAAGCCAGTGAACTGCCACTCTGCTCTGCCAGCCAGGATAGTCGCTCTTCCTGGAAGAGAAAGAGAGAGAGAGAGAGAGAGAGAGAGAGAGAGAGGAGATGGTGAGAGAGGAGAGAAGTTAGAGAGATAAGAGATACCTGTGTGAATGGCTGGATTGGCTCAGAGAAGTACGTGGCCAGCTGCTCCTCCAGCTCCTCTTGGTCTAGTCGAGCCGTTGCGAGCAAATCCACTGCAGCAGCTCGCTCGCTTCGCCGCAGATTTGGCCGCCAGGGCAAAGACTGTAGACGAGGGTGCAGGCGAAGATACCTGGAGAGACAAAAAGAGAAGAGAGAGAGAGAGAGAGAGAGAGAGAGAGAGAGAGAGAGAGAGCGAGAGGATAGAAAGACAGAGATGAGAGAGAAGGAGGAGAGAGAAAAGAGAGAGAGGGAGATAAGATTGAGAGGAGAGAGAGACGAGAGAAAGAGAGAGAGAGGGAGATAAGATAGAGAGGAGAAAGAGATAAGAGAAAGAGAGAGAATATTTAGATACTCAGCTGATATACATATGTACAGTCCCGCCCAGGATCTTGGTACCAAGGATGCGTCGGACGCATCGGACGCATCCAAATGCATCCTCGTTAATAACTATTTTCCTAGGACATGCTAAAATATTTTAACTGGTACAGTAGTTTGCTTATAGAGAACGAATGCTACTGATAAAAAATCAATAATTTCTAATCATTTGATAAGAAGTTATCAGTTATTGCTTATAAAAATTTCATTTCTTATATTTTTCAATGAAATTGCTCCTGCACCATTATTTTGTCTCTACCCACATCCCCAAATAATAAAAGTAGAGATTGTATCATTGATAGCGGAAATCGATAAATCAGACCTTATCACGCATGTTCATTAGCTGAGAAGATTCGCCTAACGATTCCGAATCTAATTATGTAATCAGTTTTCAAATAAAGTGCCGGTTAAAGGAAGTATCCGACGAAAAAATAACTTCTTCTTTTATATTCCCATATGATCAAGTCTGGCCTAAAAGATCGATTAGAGGTGATCCCGCTTTACGAAAGTCTGTATTTAGCCAGAAATATGCATTTGTTTTTTGGAATACGGTAGAAAACGTCTCTGTCGGTGCATACGGTGTATGCTCAAATCCAAGCAAGGAGTGCCAATGGGTGGGAAGAAGCGGCAGTCTCTGCCTGTCTTGCCCACTTAGCACCCCATTTTCACCAAGGGATGAGAGATACAGACGTTAGAGAAAAGCGAGACAATGAAAGAAGTCGAGAGAGGTTAGATACACATACGTTTCACATTTGAAATTTTGTAGCGGGCGCTCAAAAAAGGCTCATCCAGTTGGGAGTTTAGCACAGTTTGAAACGTAATTTTATTAGATACGGTATTCTTTCGTCGGATACTTCCTTTAATTGATGATTAGCATCATTGCCAGAGGGACCGTGAAATAAAAAGGTTTGAATGGCTAGTGATGTGCAGGTTTGCACCGTAGACTACGGTAGGAGGGTGCGGTAGGACAAAGTTGAAGAAGAGTATCCATTCTACGATCGCTGTCGTAGGGTGTGTAGGTGACTTTGGTTTTTGTTGTGAGGTTTGTTTTTTAATTGGTTCTAATAGAGGTTAATTTTTAATTTTAATCACGTAGGATATACTTGATGTAATTCCAGTATGCCAGTCGATAACGAACAGCCGGCTCCAGCCGCACCCACAGCACTGGTTTCATTCCCGTCAGCGCAGGAGTTGGCAGAGACAGTGAAGCGGATGCTGATGGAGGCAACTCCACAGCCTCTTCCTCCCCTTCCGAGGAGAGAAGTCCCGCAGCTCGCTATGAAAGGTAATTTTCCTAAAGGCCAAGGTGGGCATTCCCGGGATCACACTCACTTGATGAGTCAGTGTGATCCGGTTCACACTCATTTGATGAGTGAGTGTGGACCGGTTCCCGAGCGCTTGATGAGCGACTCGGGACCATTTCACAGTCACTTGATGAGTGAGGGTGAAAAAGTCAAATTCAATCAGTTTGCAGTGTATCGAGAGTGCGCTAAGCCCATGGTGGAGGCCCTCTCCGACCTCGATCAGGCAGAGCATGCGAGGTCCTACGAGGAAGCTCTCCACTTCATCGCAGAGGCGAAGCTCAAGCTGGAGCAGCGAGTGACGCATATGCAGCTCGCAGACACCAACCCTGGATTTTGGGATGCCCTGGAGAAGGCCAAGGTCCGCACGGGAGCACTGGACGAGGTCACCAGGCAAGCACTGGAGATCGCCCAGTCGGCGGCGACTTCAGCAGCAGCGGGCACCTCTGCGAGGGAAGTCAATCCGAGAAAGAGACCTCTCCCAGCAGACAACCGGCCCTTTCGTGGAGAAGCGGCCAATCAGTCCGGGGCCGATGCAAAATGTCAGTTGCGGGAAGAGCAGGAGGGAGCCAAAGGGGGTGAGTTTATGGCTAATTTGCAGTGGACAAGTTGGTCGCTCTCGTCCAGCGCCAACAACTGCAAATCGACCGCTTCATCTCTGGCCCAAACCGCAGCTCGCCGCTGGCGAGATGCCACCATTGCCAGAAGTCGGGCCACTTCATCAGAGACTGCCCAGTCGCTCGCGCCGTCCTTGACGGAGCCAAGCATGAGATGCCGTCCCAGAACGACCACTAAGGGTGAGGTGTTTAAGGCAGGCTCTATTCACGAGAATATTGGAGAATGGAAGCATTTGGGCCCACCTCAGTATTTCCTCAGAGCTCTAGAAGAAGGTTTCAGACTCCCTTTCCTAGAAGGGATTACGTTAGAACCCAGATTTGCACCTCAATCCCACCTTTCAGGGGAAGATAATGCCTTTGTTACGGATAATTTGCGAGCTCTGATCGCGTCGGGGGCGGTAGAATGTGTCGCACAACAAGAGCTAATTATCTCTAGCAGGATCTTTGTCGTTTCAGGGAGAAAAAAGAGACTAGTTATAGATCTGTCGTTTCTGAACACATTCCTGTCTGTGCCTAAATTCAAGTGCGAAGGACTAGAGTCAGTCTTCCCATCTCTTAGTCATGCCAGAGTTGCGGCAGTGTTCGACATGAAGTCTTGCTATCATCATTTGCTAGTCTTGCCTGAACATCGCAAGTTTTTGGGTTTCCGTTGGGGATCTCAGTACTTCCAGTTCAGGGCAATCCCATTTGGTCTGGCCCCTGCCCCTTGGATGGTCACAAAATTGTTCCGCCCATTGGTCAAGAGGTGGAGATCTCAAGGAATAGATGCGACCTTGTATCTTGACGACGGTATAGTACTGGGTTCGTCCAATGAAGACCTGGAAGCTAAGGTATTACAAGTGAGGGAAGATCTGAGGAGACTAGGTGTAGTGATGGCGGAAGAAAAATGCAGTTGGACCCCCTCCACAAGAGTGGTATGGCTAGGAGCAATTATCGATCTGGGAGAACGCGTAGTCTCCCCTTCCATAGAGAGAAGGTCCAAACTGGTGAACAAAATTGAAGAGATGTTGACACAAACACCTTCGATCAGGGATCGAGAGCAAGTTCTGGGCATGATAGCTTCCCTCTCCGCTATCTCATACGGCCTAGCCATCTATACCAGACCCCTTGCGGATACTCTTGCATCCAATCTCTTATTTTCAGAGGAGAGAGGGAGACGGCAAACATTGGAAGATGAGGAACGAGGAGCTCTGGAGAACTTGCTGAGACTGGCGAAGAGAGGCGACGTGAGAAGAGTGCTGGAGAGTCGGCTGGATGCGACGGCCACGACGGATGCATCAGCAGTCGCATTAGGTGGGTTTATCGCCTCAGACCAAGGAAGGGTATCCTTTTCCAAGAACCTTTCGGAGCTACAAATGACTTTTTCGAGTACAGCGAGAGAATTGTTGGGGATTCAGCAGGCTGCCTTGCTAGTAGCTCAGAGATTCCAGGGAAAATCACTCCTTTTTCTCACGGACAATCTAGGGGCCGTATCCATTTGCCAAAAAGGGTCTAGAATCCCACTCCTCCAAGACATAGCACTCTCGATTAGGGGCATCTTGGAGCGCGCCAGGGTTGAGGCTTCCTTTTCCTGGATTCCTAGGGAGCTAAACGAGCAAGCAGATGCACTGAGTAGAGAAATCGATCATGATGACTGGGCAATCAATTCACATTGGTTCAATTATTGTGTCAGAAGATGGGGTATCCCTGATATCGATCTCTTCGCATCAGCAGAAACAGCAAAAGTTTCCAGATTCGTATCGAGACAACCGGAGTGTGGAGCGAGCGCAGTCGACGCTCTCTCTCGCCACGACATCTGGTCCTCTGGAATCTTTGGTTGGTCAGTTCCTCCTCCTTCGCTGTTAGCTAGGGCTATGGGAAAGATTTTGCTGTACAATACTAAGGTTATCCTGGGCTTCCCTGTTTGGGAATCAGCGAACTTCTTCCCCATGATTATCAAGGCTAAAAAGGAGGGACGGGTCAGGGACTCTTTCATAGTCAGCAAAGGCAGGCTGTTGATCGTGCCCGGGTCTCACTTGAATCAGGCCTTTGCTAGGCAATCCCTTGACTTCGATTTCGAATTCATCCTGGTCAACTAACCCAAAGGGAACTTTCGTTTTTCTACCACACGGGGCGTTGTCCTATGTTGATAAAGTGTTTATTAGTACGGTAGATGTAACGGTACATCGGCAAGGGGCTAATCTGGGTTATATGGGAGGGATGACCATATAATTGATGATTAGCATCATTGCCAGAGGGACCGTGAAATAAAAAGGTTTGAATGGCTAGTGATGTGCAGGTTTGCACCGTAGACTACGGTAGGAGGGTGCGGTAGGACAAAGTTGAAGAAGAGTATCCATTCTACGATCGCTGTCGTAGGGTGTAGGGTCCCACCCGCCCACCCTGAGAGTATTCTAATCTGCAGGATCGGCGAGACGAGAGTGGCATCTTCTGGGAGGAGCAGCAGCGGCTATCGGCGGAGGAGGAGCGAGAGCAGCGGTGGAGCGAGCTTTGGCTGCATCAAGAGCACCTAACACGTGGAGGAGCTACGCCTCCGCTTGGAGAGGATATCTTGGAAGACTACCCCCTGGAATAGACCCTTCCTCTCCCTTCTCTCTCACTGCTTTTGCCGCCAACCACTCCCTTTCCCGGTCACAAGCTGCTCAGCTTTCAGCAGCTTTCTCCCTCTTCTCCTCACAATCTCTCACTCCTTTATGTTCACAAGTATTTGCTGGTCTCAAGCGCGCTTCTCTCCCCCCGCGAGGGGCCCAGGCCCTCTCTGATTCGCATGTTCGCAGTGTTGTTAAAGCTTCCTTGTCTGCAGTGGATTCTCGCCCTCATTTTGCTATTATAATTCAGTATTTGGCTGGTCTGAGAGTGAGTGAACTTGCAGCGCTCAAATGGCAAGACCTCTCTCTCCAGCACCATATCTTGTGTCTCACTCTCCGTCGTTCCAAGACGGATCAATTGTCCCTAGGTTCTACTGTACATGTCGACCTAGGAGGTATTCCTATTGTATTGAGTTTCGTCACCAAGGGTCTCTCGGATTCACTCCCGTCTTCTCCGGTCTTTCCCTCGGCATCCAACCCTCTCTCCCACCTCTCGCCTTCTCATTTTTCTAAGCTTATATCCAAAATGTTTAATTCCCTCTCGCTTCCCCAATTCACTTCTCATTCGGCTCGCTCGGGCATGGCCAATCGTCTCCTCGCCTTGGGGCGCACCTCAGACCAAGTTAAAAGAGTGGGCAGATGGAAGTCAGATGGAGGCTTCGCGACTTACGTCAGGGCCTCTCCAGCCACTCAAGGAGGCGTCGTTCCCACTCTCTAAACCCCCGGCCCATATTATATATTATACTGTTAATGTCTAACATGCCTTGAATTGCATGCACTCAGTTTCTCTCTCTTCATTTACTTCCTAACATGCCATTGAATTGCATGCCTTAATTTTTCGCCGTGCTAACATCGCCTTTGTTATTGTTGTCACCTGCTACCCTACCACACGGGGCGTTGTCCTATGTTGATAAAGTGTTTATTAGTACGGTAGATGTAACGGTACATCGGCAAGGGGCTAATCTGGGTTATATGGGAGGGATGACCATATAACAATATATTTTTGATTGTGTGTACTTTACATGACTTTCTTCAGGATTCCCCTTTTTCTTGGACTTTGTCAAAATTTTGGCCCGGTATGATGGTTCAAATCTAGGTTGCTGCGCTAGCATTGTAACTTAGAAATATAACGCGCGCCCTTTTCGACTTCGGTTCAATTACCCAAGTTTGAGGTAGCGAAATAGCACAGGCAGAGAAAAAAAGGTTTAGGCCCCGCCCCCTCGGCCTGCGAGAAAGTCATGTAAAGTATACACAATCAAACATATATTGTTCACCGGCACCTTATTTCGAAAACTGAATACATAATTAGATTCAGAATCGTTAGGCGAATCTTCTCAGCTAATGAACATGCGTTATAAGGTCTGATTTATCGATTTCCGCTATCAATGATACAATCTCTACTTTTATTATTTGGGGATGTGGGTAGAGACAAAATAATGGTGCAGGAGAAATTTCATTGAAAAATATAAGAAATGAAATTTTTTATAAGCAAAAACTGATAACTTCTTATCAAATGATTAGAAATTATCGATTTTTTATCAGTAGCATCCGTTCTCTATAAGCAAACTAATGTACTAGTTAAAATATTTTAGTATTTTCTTGGAAAATAGTTATTAACGAGGATGCATTTGGATGCGTCCGATGCGTCCGACGCATCCTTGGTACCAAGATCCTGGGCGGGACTGTATGTACATAACATATGTAAAAGAGATATCTGATTTACATGCATATATGCATGTACATTTATGATGAAATTCCAATGATTATAAGATGCTGCGCCAACACAGAAGAGAGACAGAAGTTTCAATTTTTTTTTGAAATTAATAGAATAGACCCATCATGATGGATTGGTAGAAGTGGGTACGATTATATGAAATGCGCGAGAGAGAGATGAGGAAGAGGAGTGTGGGCGGGTCGCTAGCCAGAGAGAGATGATAGAGAGCGGAAAACATAGTGAGAGTGGGACGGAAAGGGAGAGAGAAGCAAAGTGAGAGAGAGAGAGAGGCCAGCAGAAGGGCTTCTCATGCGGGAGCCTAAGATGCATATTGCGACGGAGATTGGCCGCGCGGTACCTCATGCTCTGTCTCAATGCCATGAGAAGTGCCCGAGGCTCAGTGGCCCACCATCGGACATGTTCGGTGGTTCATCTCGTGGTCTGCTCTCTTCTGCTGTCGTCATCAGTCTCCGCTCTTCTGATGTACGAGAGAGGTTGGAGGTGACTGAGATGATCAGATGGAGAGAGAGTGTTGTACAGTGACTGGGGAAGACGCGTGTCTGGCTGCGATGTGCAGAGCGGACTCGGGCTGCGTCAAGCACGGCTGCGCACTCGACCAGTTCGACCGCATCGGCTGCGGCTACTTCCGACTCAACATCTACCAGTTCAGGGTGCATCTTTCTTCTGCATATGCTTACTGTAGAAATGACATGAAAATGCCCCGTTCACCAGAGGACAATTCGGAATATGCTTTTCGCAAAGCTGTGACTGCGTATATTCGGCGTTTTAAAATCGAAGAATAATAATTATAAACGATGAAATATCTAGCATGTGTTTTCTGAACAGCTGACTAGGTTAGAGAAAAGGAAAAGAGGTAGAGAATGGGAAAAGGTGAGTACGGGAGTGGGTTCATGAAGTGCGTGAGGAAGACATCGAAACCGGGAAGAGGGCCAAAAACGTGAGGGCTAAAAACAGCAACTCGGAAAGGGAAGGATGGATAACGCAGAAGAAATGAATGTTGCAAGGGGCAGACGTCAGAGGAGAACGCGCTCATTCCTCACTTCTTTTAATCTTTCCTGGCTTCCTCTTCTCTAAATCTTGCTCATTCTCTTCTTCTTTGTTTCACTCTCACACTCTCTCGATCTCCTCTCTCCCCCTGCTTCCCTCTGACTGTCCGACTCTCTCTTTCTCTATCTCTCTCTCTCCCTGCTTCCCGCTGACTGTCCGACTCTCTCTTTCTCTATCTCTCTGCCCTTGCTAAAGATCAAGTGAGCTTTGAAGGCCAGTCTCCCGTGGGCAATCTGCCATCTTGACATCATGACAAGAAAAGGCTAATTTTATAGCACGCCATGGGTGAGAGTGTTCGTTGGGTTCTTCAAAATATAGTGCTTCCTTTGGAAAGGAGAAGAGATTGCAGTTGTGCTACCAGCCGGGTAAGAAAGAGGACGAAGATGAAGAGACGGCTTGGGTCAACTGCTCCCATGACTACGACTGCTCGGCCAACTGCATTCGGGTTCCTTTATTGCTGCTTCAAGTATAATTTAATTTCCTTAATTAAAAATTAAAACAGTATATTTATAGTCAATTGGAAGTCGCTTTCGTGTGAAATGCTATGGAAAGGGCGACTGCGAGGCACTAGCCAGAATTCACGACGGGGGAGCCAATGGATGCAGGTAATTGTTTGCAAATACATATGTTTCTACATATGTAGTTCATATCTCTCAGTCTCTATATCTTTATCTCTCGATCCCTCTCTCTGTCTTTGTCTTGCTCTATGTGTCTTTATCGCTTCTTCTTTCTCTCTCTCAATCTCCCTCTGTCTCTCTCACTCGGTCTCGCTCTATATGTCACCCTCTATTTCTTTCAATCTCCTCCTCTCTCTCCAATATTGAGATCTCGCGAGACGGCTTTCTACTGGCACAAAGTGAAGGAGGAATGCGGTCGCGAGTGCCTGAAGACCTTCAGGACGCGCTGAGAGACCCCCCTCCCCCTTCCCCTCACTGCCTCCTCCCGCCACACTCTTTGTCTGCCCAAAAGCATGATGAAATCTTTCGCTATGGCTCAATGATGTAAAGATAAGTTTCCATTGCTTGTGCTGGTTGTAAATAAATTGACTACGTATTATGTGAAGCCTTATATAGTGTATGTATTAACGTCGAAAGGTAGGAAATTGTCGTCGCCTGGCTGCAGGCGATGACAGGCTAATGCAGGAACTAAAGTAGAAGGTATTTGGAAGCAACCACAGTGCATAAAGTAGAGAGAAAATAATGAGAGAGGGAGAGAATGAGAGTGCAGAAGTAAAAGAGAGACAAGAAAAGAGGCGAGAGAAAGAGAGAAACGAACCAGCTGGCCGCCTTGTCTCCCGCAAGCCTTGAGCAGTGCAGCCGACTCGACTGACCGGCGCCTAATCCAATCACCTGCAGAAACATGTAGAACTCCCATCTTCCTCACTCTCTCCCTCTTCTCTCTCTCTCTTTCTCTCTCTCTCTCTCTCTTTCTTCCTCTCTCTTCCTCTCCTTTCTTCTCTGAACCAACATGTCCCCTGTGTGCAATGCAGACGCTGTTGGACTGGGCGTACTTGATGGCGAGGGTGGCAACAATCAGATCATCTACCGCACTCTTTGGCAGCTGCAACAATTTCTTGCTTTGTTTGTTTGCTGTTTCTGTGGATACGGCTCTAAAATATATAATAAGACAAATTGGTGTTGCTGCAATAAATGAAGAGGAATAGAAAGACCTCCTTGTGCTTGCCGACGACGTTAGTGAAGAGCGACGGTGTGATAGTGACGTTGTTTCTCTTCTGGCGCAGCTTCAGACCGAACACTCTTCTCTCTTCCGTCTCCGATGGTAGATACTGCGGGTCAATCTCAATGACATACGGTCATTCAGCTATAACAGTGAATAGGTGGTTTTCGATTTTCTTTCTTCCGAGGTTTTTTGAGATGATTAAGAATCGATAGAATCAGAAACCCTGAGCACGATGTAATTGCCGCCCTTCTTCTTGACGAGAAGACTCAGGGCTGCGGAGTCGAAGTCGGGCGCAACCACTCCGTCGGACACCTCAACCACGGATTCTTTTAGGAGTAAGGCGTACTCTTGACCCGGAATAGTAATCTAATTACCACCTGCACGCCATTCTAGCAGATAGAAAGTGCATAGTGAAGGGAGGAACCTCTCGGGTGATGATCTTCGCTGTCAACTCGTCACACTTCTCACTCAGCGCAATCATGTCGCCAAACGCAGACATCCTCTCCACGCCTCAAAGAAAAGAACTATTCCAATTCGGAATTTACATAACACTTTCAAAGTACATATCAGCTTAATGGAAGGAGACGATTCCAGATACAGCAAGCCGGCTACAAGAGCGGCTCTCAAACACGTGTTAGTAAGAGGTAGCAGACTATCTTGAAGCAGGTAGTAAGTATTCATGTATCTGTGTGTTATTTAGACCTTTCTACATAGCATGTACATATTTCTGTATGTACATAATTTATATTTCTCAGCAACGCTAAGCCAAAAGTATTGCCAACAACAACAATTACATAGCTGAGTTTGCAAGCATAAATGTATGTATGTATGTATGTACATATGTATGTATGTATGGTATGTATGTATGTATGTACATAGTAATAGGTCATGATTGTAATTCTTCAGTCAACCGTAGGGTCACGAACTAATGCATACTAGAAGAGCAGGCGAGTCAAGCGTTACTCTGGGGTCAGATGATACAGTCAGCTTCCAGAGATTTTTTTTCTTTTCCAGCTTACCGATGAGTTTACACAAGCGACTCGCGTTCTCCGTGTGCATCACCCATTCTTGCTCTCAAAAAGGCAACAAAGAAAATATTCATTCTTTTATATTCGACCATGTTTTTTTTACTCTTTTAAATCTGCTCGAGAGAAAAAGTTGGTGTTTCTGATAGAAGTGCGAGAGAATGGAAGTACGTCTATATGTGCATGACAGAACAGCACTTTCCATATGCTTCCTGCCTGTCGTAACCCCAGAGGCCAAGCCTACTGATGCGTGAGAAAGTCAGAATCACTACAAACACCATAGCTTTATGCATCTCTCATCCTTTCTAAATCTCTAGTCTTTCATCACTCTATCTCTCGTTTCTCTCGTCCTCATTACAGAAGGCAAAATTTAACTTTTCAAATGGACTATTTTGCAATAAAAATAATTTACTTTTAACATACTGAAATAAAAAATATCTGATTTACGCATGTTTTTAGCTGAAATCTTTCTAAAAGACTTTAAAAAGATAAACTGCCTAGGCTGACCACGAGCTCGTGCGTAAGCGGCGGAGAGCGACGGACGCTTCTCGTCCAAGGGAACGTCAGCCAAGAGACACGCAGACACTTCAGCAGCATTCAGGGGAAGACCGATTGCAACTCCTGGCGCATGATATGAGAGAGAGAGAGAAAGAGAGAGAGAGAGAGAGAGAGCAGGAGAGGGTGTGGGATAGAGAGAGAGAGGGAGAGGGGAAGAGTGTTCCAACCTGCCGGAGAGAGATGTCTGAATGAAGCAGCGGCAGGCACTTGGGTGGCCTCGCTGAGCTCTCGCACGAGTTGCCAGCCATTCAAGGCGTCCAGGATGTTGACGTAGCCCGGGGAGCCGTTCAAGACTGAGAAGAGAAGGAGGTGGAGGAGGTCAAGGATCCTTCTTAGACTAGAGTTTTATTCTGAACTTTGCGTTTAGGAGCAGCAAACATCTCTTGTAAGAGATAATTGGACTACGACTATTCATATCAACTCATTCCTGGCACTATGAAATAACAATAAAAACTTTCAAATTAAAACGAAAAATATGAGAAGAACACAGCCCGTAACAAAATAAAACCGCTAGCAATTGACATTCTTTGTTTCTCCATGATACATATTTGGTCAAAACTGCAATATGGACAAAAGGGAGACCTTTTAGAGGCATTTCGTCTTTCATGGTGAAGAGGTCGCCAGCAGCCTCATTCGACTTTAAGCCTGAGAACACAGGCAATGGTAGACATTTCGTTAAGACATAGACATTGAGTTAAGGAAAGAGAGAGGGGGAGGAAGAGAAAGAGAGAAAGAGTCAAAGAGAGATAGACAGAGAGAGAAAAAGAGAGAGAGACAGAGAGACAGAGAGAGAGAGAAAGAGAGAGAAAGAGAGAGAAAGAGAGAGAAAGAGAGAGAAAGAGAGAGAAAGAGAGAGAGAGAGATAAAGAGAGAGAGAGGTAGAAAGAGAAATGATGAGGTGGCTTACAAGGGGAGAACGGCATCATTAAATGGTCATTCCAGCCGGCTTTCAATATAAGATGACTTTTGCTACATTTTATCGAACATCTCATGGCGATATTGCCAAAGTCATTCCATCATCCTACAATAGCGGTTTTACTCTGCTCGTCTCGTTGATCTCTCACTCTCTCTCGGTTGTCTCTCTTTATGTCTATCTCTCCAGATCTCTGTATTCTCTCTCTCTTTCGCTCTCTTTATCACCCAGACATCCCTTGTCTCTCTACCAATAGCAAAGCTCCAATTGTCAATTCACTATCATCCACGAGGCCTAATCCCTTCTCTCATTTCCCACTTTTCGTTCTCATTTGCTCGTTAATTTGAATTTCCTTCCCCCTCACTCACTCTTTATCTTCTTTCTCTCTCGCTCTCTTGCTCTCTCGCTCTCTTTCTCTCTCGTTCTCTTTCTCTCTCGCTCTCTTTCTCTCTCGCTCTCTTACTCTCTCACTCTCTTTCTCTCTCGCTCTCTTTCTCTCTCGCTCCCTTACTCTCTCACTCTCTTTCTCTCTCGCTCTCTTTCTCTCTCGCTCTCTTACTCTCTCACTCTCTTTCTCTCTCGCTCTCTTTCTCTCTCGCTCTCTTACTCTCTCACTCTCTTTCTCTCTCGCTCTCTTCCTCTCTCGCTCTCTTACTCTCTCACTCTCTTTCTCCCTCGCTCTCTTACTCTCTCACTCTCTTTCTCTCTCGCTCTCTTACTCTCTCGCTCTCTCATTTCTTTCTCTTTGACTCTTGACTTTTGTATCAACCGAATGCAAGTATGTATGTATCCTTGTTGAGCCAGTTTGTTGCCGAACCTTGAAGCTGCAGTCATCCATAAAATATGAATGGGAATGAAAAATAGCAGAAGTGTTCAGAGGTCTCCCAGACGAAATATACTTTAATACATAAATACTTCTATATGGGGATAAAAAAGATAGTAGGAGAAATTAAGAATGAATGGGAGGAAACTATGAGAGAGATATGTAGAATGAGAGAACCAAGGGAGAGAGAGAGAGAGAGTGGAAGAGAGAGAGAAAGAGTGGAAGAGAGAGAGAGAAATAAGATGCAGAGAACATACCATCTTTGGCGTAGAAGCGACTGTTTGGAAGCCCTCCGTGCAGCAGGCGAAAGGCGACACTTTCGTCGTAGGAAGAGGAGTGTTCGAAGGCCGGAAAATAGGGAAATCAAGTGGATTAAAATGGTCACTGATAAATATACATATAGATCTGTGCTCATGCAACAACGGCATCTTCCTTGCTTTCCGCGATGACGATTGAATGAGTCGACTTAAAGAAGGGCGATCACCGAAAATTTACTAATATGCGTTCAAACATGCAAAAATCTCGAATGGAAGTCCATAGAATCAAACTAAAATATACGGTAAGAGTGTGACACTTGTTGCCAAATGCATTGATTTTTTCCAAAGTGATGTGTCGATTCTGATTGACAATTTTGATGTCGTTTTGTTCTTGCTAGAAGTTTTTACAGAAAAACTAACACAAAAACTTTATTATGCTCACTGAAATGTCAAAGTCGCGATGTCTTTGTAAATTTTATCTTCCCGCTATGGTAAATGTACCCTAGTTACTGTATACACCACATTTTTGCACTGAGACACCAATATGAATTTGATTCAAAAGTCTCACTTTCAAGTGCATATACTTGAATGTGAAACTCTTTGTGGTCTTTTATGTGCATATCCTTTATCTATATGCTGAAAACAATTCGAAAATACGTAAAATGTCTCATATCTCGTGAACGACTTTTCGGTGATCGCCCTCCTTTAAGCAAACGAGAAAACAACTTGTAAGAGGTCTCATTTTCTTGAAAGCCGAGAAGGGGCGGGAGGATTAGAACAGATGAGATTTGCCTTGTGATGAAAGATTCGCGAGTGGCGGGGAGAAGAGAATCGGCCATTGTTGTGGTGGTCGTCGACCAGCCGCGGATTCGACTGCGACCTCCGTCCATCGCCATCCACAGCCGGCAGCCGCTTGTAGGCCATCGAGGAGATGCGGGACATGGCCAGGGGAGGAGGGAGAAGATTCAGGCAGAGGACTGAGGGCGACTCCGGTAGAAGAGCCACGAGACGGGCAAGTGGAAAGAGCAAGAAGTTACCTTCCACGCGGGCACTTCGTCTGTGTAAGCCACGGCCCAGCGAGCGCTGTTTCTGCTCCACTCCATCCATTTCCGGGCATTTCCCGAGTTGTCACCGGGCTCCTCTTCATCTCTCTTTCTCTTCCCACTCTCTCTCCTCCTTTTCATCTCTTTTTCTCTTCCCTCTCTCTCTCTCTCCCTGTGCTCTGTCCCCTTCTCACTCTCATTTCAAACACTTACAGGGGGAAGAGATAGGCAAAGTAATAGAGAAATGATGGACGAAGAACAACAGGGAGGCAGAGAGATTGTCAAAGAAGAGAAAGAAAGAGAGAGAGAGAGACAGAGAGGGAGAGTGGCAGAAAAGAGAGAGAGAGAGAGAGAGAGAGAGAGAGAGAGAGAGGAAGAGATAGAGAGAGGGGCAGAGGGAGAGAGAGAAGTGCCTGAAGCTAGGTGAGGAGCGCCCTGGAATGGCCGGGACTGCCTCAAGGGAGGGTTCCACACACAACTTGGCGCGCCACTTCCTTCTCTGCTGCTCTGCTTCGTCTCTCCACCACCGAATACGACGAACTCCTCTTTTTGTCAAATTAGTTGGCAGAGGCGAGAATGGAAAGAAGAAGCAAAAGAAGAGAAGAGCTACGAAATCATTTGTTGTTCTGTTCTCTCTGAACAGCAACTCGCTCACTTCCTTGAAGGAGAATGCAAGCACCAGTTTTACAAGCAAGTTGGTTTTTTCACAGGAAAAGCATCATAATTCGCTTTATTATACTACTTTGACTAATATTGAATGCATCACAAGGATGCACATTCACATTGAATATCTTAGTTAGTACTTTAAAAATACCTATGTACAAACAGATTTAAGATCAATTATTATCACAGTTATAAGGAAATTCTTGAGTTGAAAACGACTGCACAAAAGGAATATATGAAAACTATATATGAATGAAAAGCCGACGGGGAAACAAGATGTCATGGAATTTCGTGTTATCAGTCATGGTCTCTGCTTGGTGGTCTGCCAAAGGGGGCGGCCGAGAAAGAAGAGTGGCAGAGAGAAGTAAAGAAAGACAGGGAAAGAGAGTGGGAGAGAGAGAATGTGAGGGAGAGGAGGAGAGAAGTGAGAAGTGAAGATTCTTGTTCTCTCTTGCCTTGAAGGGGTGGAGCGGGGCGGATATAAGAAGAGAGAGAAGATGAAGTGCCCTCGGGTGACGGCATGCGGTCCCTTCCATCAAAGAGAAGGCAGAAGTGGATAAGGAAAGCTTCGGAGATGTTCCGTTCCACTGAAAACTCAGCGACAGACTTGACACTTTTCACGCGGTTCTTTTTCCCATTTTTTTCTTTCTGCCTCTCTGTTTCCTTTTTTCCTTCTCTCGTTTCATTCTCTCTCCTCTCTTTCGCTCTCCATCTCCTCTCTTTTCCCGTTCCCACATATCTACTTTGTCTACCTCTTTCCTGTCTTCCTCTCTTCTCTCTCTCTCTCTCTCTCTATCTCTCTCTCTCTCTCATCTGCAAAGGCTCGAGATTGCGGCGAACAGCGGCACAATAATTTTACGGGACTAATTAATATTCAGAACACAGAAAATGCGTGTTCCCATGATTCGGACTTCAAGAATTGCTTTCAGCTGCACATTTAAACATAAATTGCTTGCTAATTCATACAGCAAAAAATACAACATTGCTATGAAGGCAATTTAGCCAAATCCCAATTTTTTTTACGAACGCTTCACTGTTAAAAAATATATATATCAATATCATATTATGCTGGGACTATTTGACACACCATCTGTCTCTGCGGCCTAACTACGGTTTCGAACAATTATGATTTCACGGCCTGACGGACCATTTTAAATAGTTATAACCCTTTTAAGCCCCCTATTTTAGTCTAAACTTGCCAAATGTATTAGAAGGGTTCTTTCATTTTTTTTTGGCAAGATGAAGGAGAAGCATTACGAGGCGTTAAGATTGTGGAAGAATGGTCGCTACGATAGCGCTCTCCTCTCATATCTGGAGCTGTTTGGAGAGAGTTCTGATGTCGCAAGGTTCTTCTTCTTCTTACTTTTCTTTTCGAGTGTTTCTCTCGCTTTTCTTCTGAGAACTACGATTGCTGAAATCTCTTTAAATTGCATCTGTTTGGGTACGAAGTCGAGTTCTGCCGCTTTCTGCGAGAGTGCCACTTGGCACAGGCAGAAGATGTCTTACTTGCGAACTCTGAAGCCCTTACGGAGAGGTATTTTCGAAGCAGCTGCAAAGTGCTCTGCCATGTGGCTGCATTCGTCCTCGAGAAAGGTATGATTTGTAATCTGATTTGATATCCTGGATTAGCACTAAGATTGCGCTCTGTTTGCCAGACATTCTAAGAGGACGATCGCTGTATGAGCGTGCTCAAGAGGTTGGATCTGGAGTGGATCGCCTTCTCGCCACAAGCAACCTTCTGAACTCCGTTGGTCTTCTGTTCATTGTCTTACAAGTTGGGAATAGTAAATTGACGGGGAGAATATCACTGCTCCGTCCCAGTCTTCGTTGCTGCTTGCCACGTGGCACATCCGCATGCTGAACGACGCGACGCGAAACGGCGCGTACGCGGCTGCTCTGGCGCGTCGCTTGCGGCCGGAATCTCGTTGTCTGGACATTGGTACGGGCACTGGGCTTCTCGCGCTCATTGCTACGAGGTTGGCGCATTCTTTTGCTTTTTCCGTGCGAGGTTAGGATGCTCGGATGATTCTCCTGTTCTATGAAAAATGCTTTCATGCAGTTTAAGGTAAAAGGGCCAGTAGACAAAAATATGCGAAAGAAAAAAAATGTACTTTTTCAGACACACCGAAGAACGAGTGGTAGCTCTGGAGAGTGACTCGGACACGGCGCGACTGGCCGGGCAGGTTGTTGCGCAAAACGGGTGCGAGGGGCGAGTCATCGTTGTCCCCTCCTCTTCCTTCGATTTCGAATGTCAAGAAGAGAAGGTTCATGTCTGCTTCTCATTCCCGTTTTCTTGAGGAAGTCCTCTCATTGTCCGTGTTTATGCCGAATTCTTTAGTTTGACGTGGTTGTGACGGAGACCATGGATGTGACTGGCTTTGGTGAAGGAATCATCGCCACTCTGCTAGATGCTCATCGCCGTCTCACAACGGACGACGCACTTTTTATCCCTTCCAAAGTATCATGCAACCCGTCTTTATACTTTTCAGCATATACACTATTTGCTACGGAATCATCTTATCATATCTCTTTTTGTATATTACTTGTTAATTTTGTATATTACTTGGTAATTCTTTTATAACACTTTGCAGATCTCACCATTGGTATGGCTGGTGGAGTGCGAAGAGTTGTACGACAGGAACGTTCTGGAGTACAACATTGAAGGGATGTCGATTCTGTACTCGTACAAGGCAAGCGAACGAGATGAAGAAGCAATGGATGGCATGAATCAAGGTACGGTTCAAGAGTCAGTCTGTATGTGCATCTTCTTCATGTTAAAATTGTTTAAGATGTAACTGGCATCCAATTATTTTTGTTATAAAAAAAAAACTGCCACACTGACTTAAAATGTGATGTTCATATCTGAAGAAAGCGCTGGCCGTCGCTTCGTGAGCACTCACCGCCTTCTCCATCTGCCCGGTCTTCGATTTCTCTCTCAGAAGACGGAGGCTTTCTCTCTCTGTCTCTCAAGCAGGGAAGAATTGGAGGCGGTGGAGAGAGAGACTAAGACGGGCAGTTTTCTTCTTCTCCCTCACTCGTCTGGTGAAGCTCATGCTCTCGCTGTTGCCTTCAGGTTATTCCTATTTGCTTCTTTTTTTAAATGTATGAGCAAAATTAGCATTGAAAGTTTACTACTTTTAGTTTGTCGCAATCTGTTGTTTTGTGGTAAATTGTGCACATTCTTTTCATTATTGTCAAACAGGTAATTTCTAGCTGGACCCGGTTCTTGCCAAGATTAAATTAAATTGATCGTATATTCGCTGTCCTAATAAATTATGGGACAACATTGTATTATTACAGAGCAGAACTTGCCTCGGACGTGACCCTGGAATCTGGCACTGAGAATTCGTGTTGGGACGTGGCCTTCTTTCCCTTCCTGCGACCCCTGGCAGTCTCTGCTGGCGACTCTGTTTCCGTTGATTACCTCCTCGATTCTACTTCCTTCTCGGTTTGGCCCTCTCTTCCTCTGACGAAGGAGAGTGACAGAGTCATCTCAATCCCAGAAGATCAGCAGGCTTCCATTGAATTCTGCAACAATCCAGCCATGCAGCGGTTACTACTTTGCTTCACTTAGCTTGGTGATAATAAGTCTAGCAATTTTTTTGGTAGTCAGATGCCTTAAAAGAAATATCTTTGGGAATAGATGGCCCTTTTTCATTATAAGGAGAAAAGGAACAGATAATTTAAAGGGGCGGAAATATTTTTATTAGGGTTTTCGGTAAGATTGGCCTTCATCGAATGCTGACTTGCTCGGAAGGAGCTTCCACTGCCTGGCCATTTCTACCAGACGGAAGCTTCAATTCTTCTTTCGACTTTTCATCTTCTGAGGTGAGAATTTGACAGAATGTATAACATTCCTATGAATTGGGCATACTGTTAAGATTGATTGAACAAAAAGATATGAGATATCATAAGTACTTCAGCTGCGTGGCGTGAGTGTGTTCGGCTGTGCCTTCTCCTCCTCCTTTATCTCTGCCTCCTCTCGCCTGGATCCCTCTGCCCATCTCGGTGTCGACTTGTCTGAACCTCTCCGTTCTCTCAATCTCTTCGAGTATCGCAATATTCGTCATTGCTTTCAACAGGGAAGCGATCTTGTTCAGGTTGTTGTCAAAGTTTTGATACTTTGAAAATAATAATTTTGGTAGAATTATTGTTGCTGTTCTCCTTATATTACTATTGTTGATAGTGTAATAATTCAGCTCTCCGACGTACAACAACTGCTGAATCTTGCGACATCCACGGATGAAGAGGAGGACGCAGCAAGACTTCAGTCCAAGTCTTCTCTGCTATCAGCTGAGAAGAGTGGAGAAGCAGAAGGGATTGTGTATTGGTGGAGAGTGGAGAACGAGGCAGGGAACTCCCTCTGCTCTCTCTCTGCCGGCTTCCCTGTCTCTGCTTTCCTCTTCCATCGACCAAGGAAACTCTGTCCTTCAGAAAAGGCAAGCAGCTATTTCATTTCCGACAATAACAAGTTTTCTATTTCTCTACCGCATTCACTCGCGTGTATAACCTTTGAACTGAGTTCCTTCAAGAAATCAAATCGGAAGGCAATCCTTGACTAATTTCAGCTTGAAGTTGCCTGCCACATCGTAGAAGGAAATTTTCTAATTACGATTGCTGAAGATTTCTAACTCCAGCACGGGTTATTCTGTTATCTTCATTGTTGTCTTATCATTTACTGTCCCATCGGGTGCCTTTTCACTACGGGTTGTTGATTGTTGCTTCACTGTAAAAGAACACATTTATAACAGCTTCATTAAATCGCTCTTGGAAGAGCTGTTCACTGAGGTAGGTTATTATTAATATCGTTATTATGAATGTTGTTATTGCTTTCACTGTCATGGAAGCAATCGCCAGCATCAAGAGAGATGTTGTCGATGGCAACGGACTTCTCGATCACGGCCTTGTTGTAGAAGAGAATAAATATCTGCAAAACTCATGTTGTAATGATATAACAAACTAGCAGATAAGGGAAAGAGAGATAATGAGTGGGAGAGGAAGAGAAGGGTGTAAATACCTTGTAAGCCCGTTTGATTCGAATGCGTGCAGTGACCCTGTTCCATGCATTGGGTTCGACTATCTGAGACTGGCAGGCGGAGAGGGAGTCAAGGCAGACTCGGATGATGATGCGGTGGGAGGGGAAGACATCCAGGGAGAGGGAAAGAGGACCACGCAGACGGCCGAGTCGGACCAGGCCAGACATCGAACGGGCCGACAGACGCGAGATGCCGTAGCGGTTGTCTGCAAAACTTATTAAGTATGCAATTTAGTCTTATTTCAATAAAAGGAATTTTATTGTAGGAATGGAAAGTACTAATGTAATTGACAGTGGTTTTTTTAGCATGACTGTTTAATTAAACGGGTTGTACGGAAGTTAAGCAACGAAAGAGCGAGAAGTGATTGGCTGACTCTGATGTCTCTTGGCAGCGATGGTGATGTTGCTGAAGCGAGTGGGCGCGAAGGGAGAGAGATCGCCCCAGCCACATTCCCCACCACGCTCGAAGTCACAAAGATGGCGAAGGCACGACGAACACGAACACTCGCCAGACAAACAGCTTGGGTACCTATAGAGACATTCTCATTCTCACCCTCTGTCTCTCTCATTCTCACCCTCTCTCTCTCATTCTCACCTCATTCTCTCTCTCTCTTTCTCTATCCTTACATTCCGGAGTCACACTTGACATGCGTGCACTCGTCATGGGAGGCGCATCTCGCAGCCTCGTCATTGAGTACGAGTCTCTCGAGTGAGTTGGGTTGGAATGGCCGGGTTGCTGGGAGGGAAGGGGGCGCCATCCGCAGCCCGCAGACACAGCGAGAGCGGCCCGCTTCGGGGTCGGGGAGGCAACGGCCGCCGCCGGCTGGACGGCCACTGTATTTATCATCATTATTTCATCAGAAGCCACCTTGCTTCCCTTCCTCCATTACAGAACTGTCTCTATCATTCTTCAACCTCTGAAGTTGTTGTGCCCGGCAGAGACTACGGCAAGCACCCTCCATTACCACTCCACTGCAGACTCGGAAGTGGAGAGGAGGTGGAGGAGATGGTTGCCGACATGAATCTGCCAAGGAGAATAAATAAATACTAGTCCGAGTTCACTCATACTTTCATTGCAAGTCTCTCTAAATACATCTAAGATCAAACCCGGATACCGTCATCGCATTCTGGAGACGCAGAAGTTCTGGAGACTATGGCAGAGAGCGATCGAGTCGGCAGACTTCTGCTCTGCTTACGCGCTGGAGCAGGGCTGGTCTGGTAGAAGAAACGGGCCAGTGGCCGTGTTGAGAGAGAGAAGGATGGAGGGGTCGAGAATGTGGTCGAAGGATCCGGAAGAGTTTGTAGATGAAAGAGTCCATGAGAAGATGGACGCACTCGTAGCAGAGGTTGCGGAGCCGGAGGAGAAGTGGGAAGGATTTGGAGAGGAGGCGGATGTGGGATGAATGAGAGGTGAGTGACCGATGCATTCACGGGTTCAGGAAGAGGGTGAAGAAGAGGAGAAGATGCAGAAGAGGGAGATGGTGGAGGGAAAGGAGGAAACGGGGAAGACGGGCAGGGGCGGAAGGAGGCTGCCAGGTCATCGATGAGCACTGCATCGCCCGCTGAGAGATTCCCGAAGCGCAGCGAGATCTGCCGATACGCAACATGTTTCTAATGCACGCTATGTTCAGATATACACATGCAGAGAAGATTTCAAAGAAATAATGAAAAGGAATAAATAAATAGTTGTAATACCGAGAAAGAGTCGGTCTGCGGAAGGACTTCTGAGAAGAGCAGCCCATTCTCTACTGCCACCCACTCGCACATCGTAGCCGAGTGCTCTCTTCAAATATGTATGTAGCTAATTCACGATAGAAAATATTACCTTGAGACTTTTAGGTAAAGGAGCTTACACAAAATCCTGAAAAAATAAGATAATAACATACCGCAAAGGAGAGAGTGAGTGATAGAGAGAGAAAGAAAGAAAAGAGAGAATGGGGAAAGAGAGTGAGAAAATATGGAAAAAAAGAGATAAAGAAAGAGAAAATGAAAAGGAAACGGAAAGATAAAAAGAAGAACGATAAACGTGGCACTAACACGAAACAGAGCTGGAGTGTGACCCAAGGAGCACGCCACACTCTTAATGACACGGTGACTTCATCGAGAGAGCAGAGAGAGGGGCAGGTAGAGAGCGAGAACGAGTTCGTGCCGAGGCCCGCTATTCCGACCAAGTAGTCCCCGTCTGAAAAAATCTCATGCTTGGTACATATTTTGGAAAAAAAATGTTAGTATACAAAAAATGAATGCAGAAATTTTCAAACAAAGAAAAATGTACTCAGTGTATTAAAAAAGATCTATTGCGATAATTGTACCAGGCGCGAGCGTCGGCGCAAAAGGCAAAACTCCATGGGGACGGGCGCCGAAGAAGAGGACGCCGCCGTCGCCTTCGCGCAGCCAGCGGCAGAGGGCGAAGGAAGAGACGCAGCGGAGAGGGAGCGAGGAAGAGAAGAAGCCATCCCACACGGCAGAGCAGATCTGGCCAGCACAGACATTACACATCGATGCGTGTGTGTGTATGTTGTATGAATCAATGTTAACTTTCAATTACTGTTCTCATCATCAATACACATGTACAATCACATCTATGCAAAGTTTGGTAAAGTATGTATGTATATGTACTTATGTGTATTAAAAAATAACCATGATCTACTGAGTAAACCTGCTTAGATGAAGATTCTAGACGCTCTAGCGTAGAGTGAACTTGGATGGCGGGGAAGGAAAAGGTGAGCCGCTCGAGGGAGAGAGCACGGGAAGGAGATTCCGCCAGGCAGAAGGCAGAGGGGAGCATGCAGACACACACGAAGGAACGGATGCCGAAGAAGGACAAAAGAGTGCCTGAGAGAGGGAGAGAGAAAAAGGGAGAGGGAGAGAGAGTAGAAGAAAGAGTAATATCTAAAATTAGTATACAAAAGTATATAAAAGTAACCTGAGGATCGCAGCTGGCAAGAAGAGGAGAGTCGGAGAGGGAAGAACTCGAGGCAGCGGCGCTCGCAGCTTGGGTCGAAGCCCTCGTGCTGCTCACTGCAGACGTCCTCCACCACATCTGAATCATTCTTTGCTCTCTCTCTTTAATCTCTATTCTATACATATGTACATACATACATATATGAACATGCATCCGTATAGATTTCGCTGTTCTTGTGCGCCATTTGCATTCTCATGTCCTCCTCTCCCGGAGCGCACTTCATTCTCGCTAAATCTCGTCCTCTTCGTGTGCACTTCTCGCTCTCCTCACCCTTCTCTCTCCCTCTCTCTCTCTCTCTCTCTCTCTCTCGTTCCTTCCTATCTCTTTCTCTCTCTCATTCTCCCACTCTCCCTTTCTCTCTCTCCCCTCACACCATTTGCAATCTGATCGTTTGTCGGGAAAAAATTCATCTAATCGGCGAGATCAATCCGCTGCCTCAATTGTCCTCACTCAAGGCTACTAAATTGTCGCCTTTGAGGACACTTCAAAGCAAAACGGAGTATCCAAATGTGAAGCTTCAAAATTTGAATGAGAAGAAGAGAAAGAGGAGAGAATGTGCAACAGCGAGAGAGAGAGAGAGAGAGAGAGAGAGAGAGAAAGAGAGATTGAGAGAGAAGTAGAGAGAGTGAGAGAGCCAGACAGGAATAATAGTGCCTCGGGCGAAAGCAACTTCGATCTGGGTCATTATTCGAAGGAGTCTCTGAAGAGCCACTCATTCATACTAATTTCAGCTGCGGCCAAACCTCATTGACCATAAGCACGTTCTCATCCTATTCTTGTCTATCGCCCAATGCATCTTTGAGAAAAAGCAGAGGCAGATCAAGATCACAACAATTGATGCGCGCTCAGGTAAATATATTTTGTAGCAAGGAAAGAAGGTCCTCCCTAGAGGCAGTGAAAGAGAAAAGACAAGAAATTCATAACAAATGTAGAGAAAAACATTATGAGCTGGTTGCTGCGACAAGTCATAAATGGAAATCTTTCGCTCAATGTATCACTTTCTATACAAACTCTCTCCCTCTTTCTCTCTCCCTGTCTCTCTCTCTCTATCTCTCTTTCTCTCTGTCTCTCTCTCTATCTCTCTTTCTCTTTCTCTCTGCCTTGCAAACGTAAGCTGACGCCACCTTTTGCACAGCTCTCTTGCGCATTTGAGTAGATGGCGAGAGAGAGGAGAAGGAGAAGGCCGGTGAAGGCCGGGCAGAGTTGTGGCTTGCCTCTGCGCTTCATGGAGAAGTGGTCGTGGACTAGTCAACTCACTCGGCCGGGCATCAATCAGAAGGCTGTCGGAAATGCATAACAGGCTATCCGAGTGCAGATTGGAGAAAGTTTGACGCGAAACAACAGCGATACCACAAATTCAAATTTTATCAAGGTAACTTGAGCATGTACTCGATGTAAACAAAGGGACTAACCGAAGGCCGAGATATGCAAAGAACAAAACAAAGGAGACGAATTATTCGCTTTCGCTCATTTGCACCGCCGATTTGGACGAAAGCATGAAAGAAAATGGGGGAGGAGAGAGGGTGAGGGAGCGGTGGGATGGCGAAAACCACTAGAACGTGAAAAAAGAAGCAGATAGAGGGAGAGAGAAAGAGGAGGAGAGGTAAGAGAGAGCGAGAGAGTGAAAGTGAACGTGAGAGCGAGAGGGCGAAGGAGGAGGGAGATGAGACTATGGGATAGTTGCTCCCTCCACAGCCCCGCTAGGCTAGCAAGTGCCTGAAGCTATGGAGGACCACCCTGCATTTATGCTAAAGAGAAAAGGTCATGAAAAGAACGAAAGAATGAAAAGTAAGGCCCTTTGATCTAGCGACTGGCATTCCATCCACAATGAATTTCACTCGAATTATGTATGATATGGTTAAGATAAGGCATCGAAAAAGGCTGTCAACAGCAAGATCACGCGTTAGCATAGAAAGAAATGCATAGAGCTCAAAACATTCTAGTAACAAAAGTAATGATTGAGAGAGAGAGAGAAGACAGAGAAGTCAGACAGCCTTGGCAATTGATTTCTTGATGAGAAGACTCTCGTCCTCGTCGTCCTCATCCTCCTCCCAATTCGCGCAGATATTCCGCATTCCAATCGTCAAGTAACTACAATTCGGGCAATATAAAAAAGAGAAAAAGCAGTTCTTGAAACTGAAAGACACAACAAAGTAAGAGAGTTAAGTTGACTGCGGAAGTGATCCTCTAACCTGGTTGGGATGTCACCGAGATTCATGGTCATCTGCTGGAGGATGAAGAGGCCATCCTTGCCAAGGCAGCGGAAGAAGTGGTCATTGGATGGGATGCGAGCATCAGGAGGCATGGCAGACGAGCTCAGATAGCCGCGCAGACGTTGTCGTGCCTGCATACAAAACAACCATCCACTCTAAAATGCTAATCAATAAGTATTTATGTATTAATCAAAACTCTTTAATTAAAGAAGAGCTATTTGAATAGCTGGATTAGTGATTGTTAGTTGGGAAGTTCCTCCAGAAGAACGAACGCTAGCAAAGACGCAGAGGGAGTAGCTCCAGGAGATTGTGTTGGCGAGGGAGACACAAGCAACGAAGAGCAGCCAGAACCATAGGAACAGGCACAGCTTCTCGTAGTACAAGTTCAGGGTCAGCACGCAGAGCACTGATTCCGACTGGAAACGGAGAGTTCCATTCTCTCGACCACTCAAACTCTCTCTCTCTCTCTCTCTCTCTCTCTCTCTCTCTCTCGCTCTCTCTTTAGCCCGTTATCTTTATTTCTCTATCTCTCTCTATCTCTACTACCAGCTCTCTCTCTTTCTCTATCTCGTTATCTTTACTTCTATCTCTCTCTCCCTCTCTCTCTCTCTCTCTCTCTCTCTCTGACCTGCACAGTGGCGAGATGTCTCCTTTCGAAGTCGCAGACTGTGATGCGTGGAAAGTGGCCTGTCTTCTGCCAGTCATTACCGTAGATGAGATCGGAGAGAACCTGGGGGCCCCAGAAGGTGTAAGTCGGGGACTGGAGGATGCTGTTGAGGATCAGCCACTGAACAGAGAACGAGGTATAAAGAAAGAAGTTAATCAGGACTAAGCAAATACAACGAGCACAGAAAAAGAAGAAATGAAATGAATGAATGCCTGGAGCCACGCGTTGACAGTCTGGATGACGTTGGAGAGAGCGTAGAAGTACGCGAGCTCACGGCCGCGTCTCCGACGCGCCAGACGAATTCCGTCCCAGAGAAGAACGCTCGGTCGACCCTCGAACGACGCGATTCGGGCTGGAAATAATAGTGGAATTGTACTCTGAATACTTATATGTATGTACATACATATACATATCTAGTAATCGTGCTATTATTCTTTTTTTATAACAAACAGTCCTTGCTCACGAAGACTTACAAATAATACAATTATGCATGTTATACTACATCTTGCATGCCTGTAAACCGTTACGAGAATATCTACATAGCAGAGGGTGAGGAGAGAAAAGTAGGATTACATACTCTTGAAGGAAGCGTCGTTATCCTTGATCGAGTTCCAAAAATTGTCAACATATTGGATGGAAGAATTAAGATCGTATCCTGCAAGAAGACAACTCTTCTCATAAATTGTTACATTTAATTCGTACTACTTTATCAATGGTAGCACCCTGAATAATAATTCAAGGTACATGTCTCTCAGTGATACCTGCAATGCCGCAGAACGACTTCCAGAGGAAGCGAGGAAAATAGAAGAGCAAGGCCTGGAGGGCGAGGATATATGGAACCTGGAAGAGTTATAATAAAAGTCAATTAGCTGATCATTTAGATAACAAAAATGATATGCATTGACATTCGACCAAGAGTTGATTCCCCGACAAGAGAAGCGAGGAAAGGGAAGAGAGAAGAGAAGATGTATGTATGTACATATGTAGCTTGATATCTAACCCACTGATAGTAGTTGACAGGCGTCTTCTTCCTCTCCTCCTCCTTGAACTGCAGCTGTTCATGGCTCGCCACGAAGTACGTGCCATGAACGTAGCAGTACTGGTTCACGAAGTCACTCCACTGCTTCGTGAACTGGGCAGGCACCCAGCACGTGATGGGGTCGCCCAGGAAGTGGGAGGACATCAACAGGGCGGAGGAGAGTGCCAAGATCAGCACGGTCACACGGGAGGTCAGTCTCTCCGCCTGAGTGAAATCCTTCTTATTCTTACGAGCCAATGGAGTACTACTTTGTAGATCAGCACATTTTGAGAAGAATGGCCCGTTATCATTAATCATTTTTTGGATGGTATACGTTCATTTGTATGTATGTACAGTACCGCTCAACGGCGAGGGGTCAATGCTGCGTCGGCTATAGCGGACGCGGCCAAATGGGCCAAGTGGAATATCTCGCCGCCGAAAGCGTTTTCAGGGAAATCACGTATCAATTTGAGATCCCTGAATTTTTCTTCACTAATCCCATTAAGACACATCTTGAAAAGTTGTGAAATTAGCATTTTCATGACATAATTGTTGCGTTCTCATATGGTATTTCGTGTATCGCAGGTTCGAACCCCAAGCGCAGCAAATGTTTTGCTGTATTTGTTTAGCTGCATTTTTCAAGTGATATCGTGATCAGTGAAGAAAAATTCAAAGATCTCATATTGATATTTGATGTGCCTGAAAACGCTTTCTGCCGCGAGATATTCCATTTGGCCCATTTAGCCGCGTACGCTATAGCCGACGCAGCATTGACCCCTCGCCGTTGAGCGGTACTGTATGTATGTATGTACATACAATGTATAAAGCTTTATCTTGAAATCAAGAATTCCTCTGCTTAAAGCTTTTCTCTCTCTTTTCTCATCCTGTGTAATTAATCTATCTGCTGTCAGTTACAGTAATCTCGACATCGAATCTGACAACTTCTTGTGCGCGAACTCACTGGCGAGAACTTGTAGGCTGAAGCAGCAAGTGATAGGAAGAGTGGAGTTAATTGACATGAGCAGTGCAAACAGAAACAGAATTATGAGAGTAGGGACAAGGGAGTGAGAGAGGGAGAGGGAGAGGGAGAGAGAGAGAAAAGGTGAGAGGGAATAGAATCTCAGAGAGGATAAGTGAGGGGAAAATAGGCCGAGAAATAGACTGAGTTAAAAGACGAGAAAACGGGAAGAGAATATCTGAGAAGACAAAAAGAAGAGAGACAAAGAACGAACAAAGTAGAGTGAGAGATAGAGAGGCACAGACACAGAAACCATGTAGACACTCGATGTGTGTGAAATCTGTTACCATGCGAGGGAGAAGCTGAAGAGGAGCGGAAAGAGAACGAGGCTAACGGGGGAGAAAGAGAATAATAGAGGGAAGTAGGGGAGAGAATGATGGTAGCAGGGAGAGGGAGAGAGAAATTGGGGGAGAGAAAAGGGAGAGAAAGAGAAAAGGATGAGAGAAATAGAGAGAGTGATTAAGAAAGAGAGAGAGGGAGATAGACAGAGAAAGAGGGAGAGAGAGATCGCGTAGGATGGGCGCGAAGAATGGTGTGTATGAGCACGAAGAATACAGGGAAGATCTCGGAATACGTGAGAAAGTGCGCAAACTTCTTTTGAAAAAGGGCAGAAAACATTGCACTCGTCCCATCTTCACAAAGGCAATTCACGGCGAAATTCGTCATTTCAAAAGAAAAACTATTTTCGCTTTTATAAATTAACGTGGTCGAAAATTAATACGGCAGATCTGTTTATCTGTTTATCCTGTTGTAAATTAATGTAAATAGTTTCTTTAAAAAAAGCAGATTATACAAGCGATAAATTGCGAGATATGTACATGAAAGTGAAGTGGACTGACAAAGTCGCCCTTGGGCTGCTTGAACGCCTTGCTGACAAGAGCACTCACTGAGCTGATCGCCCCGATTTGGGCGCTCATCTTTGGAGACTAGACGCCAAGTATCTCAAGGAGATATTATTATACAAGATTTATAACACTTTAAAATTCAAATTTAATTAATTTCTAATGTTACATAAAGGGACATGAAGACTCGTGATGTAAATGTCAATGGTAACTGAGAAAATTAAAGGGAACAAAAAGAGAAGAATGGGCCTGCGATGGGATGACAATGGATTAACAAGCAGAGAAAAGAGAAGCAGCCAATGAACTGGGAAGAGTGAGCATGCTCTCTCTCTAGGCAAACGACAAATACTGTAGAGCAAGCGACTTTCCACCCTCCCTCCTCCCCCACTTTTTTCTCACTTTTGCATCTCACTCTCTTTATCTCTTGCGCTCTCTTCCTTTATCATCCTCTCTCCCTTTTATACTCTAAGGTTATTCTTCTCCTACTGCCTCTTCTCAGCTATCTTCCATCTTTTCGGCCACCTTTACAAATTTTTCAAGTCACAATATTTTCTGACCATTGATACAAACAATATGTTCGCAACATCTTCACCATACGAGGCTAGACTTTTATTTTTTTGGGGCTATCTTGAAAACGTGCTCTATTGAACAAGATATAGCGCTGATTCTTCTTACTATCAGATTATATGTATTTTTCATGTTTGAAGTCACTATAAAGCAGACAAATTGGGCAGAAGTTTACAGTAATCAAACAATTGTAATGAATGATCAATCAATGAATCAAAAAGAATAACTGATTGTGAGAAAAGGAAGAGTGTGCAGGCCAGAGGCCAGTAGTGGCAGAGACAAGAAAGGGTCTTCTGACGTCCCATCACTTGCACCTGCAAGACACGCTGCTCTTTCATCCTTTCCCTCTTTTCTCTTCTTTTCTCCTCCCTCCCTCTCTTCCCCTCCCTCTCTCTTCCTCTTCTCTCTCTCTCGCACACTAGTATCTCAGAGACCATCTTTTCTCTGCTAACACTCATCTGTTATCCACATTCTTCTCGCTTCCTTCCAAGTCTTCCGTCTGATTTGAACTACCTGCTTCTCACCATCTCCTCCATCTTCATCTCTCTTCGCTCTCGCACGCTTGCACAGTTCTCTCCATCTCTCCCTCTCTCTCTCGCTCTCTTCCACAATTCGCTCTCTCTCCCTCTCTCCCTCTCGCTCCTTGTAAGCCTGGCTGTCTTGCTCCAACTGCTTGTCACAGTGGTTACATCCAGTGGGTAGTGCGTGCCCAAACATTCACAAAGGAAGCTCGCGTTATTGAAGAGGGGAAGCTGACCGTCGCTTCTCCTTTCCGCCTTCTTGTTTCCACTTCTCCTCTTTCCTCCTCCATTGATAGAGCGAACTCCTCACAGTCTTTCCACAAAAAGTCATGACCACGTCATGATTTGGCCGAATGCTCTTTCGATTGAAGATAGTATAACTGAAGTGCATTGCCATCTGCACCCCCGTTCAGGACACAATCGAGAGGAGATTTTTTCATGTTAATAGCCTTGAGATCAGATGGCTCGGGATGGAAAAAATAGTACTTTAAAACTTGATTTGTATCCATTGGTTTGTATTAATTAACATCTTAGATTCATCCATCAGAAGTATGGTCGTGTTAACAAGTGAACCAAGAAGAAAAGCTTGACCGAGTTACGCAGGGGATGGACAGTTCCCAGGTCACAGCAAGATCCTTTATTATGTCAATATGTACGTTCGTACTTAAATTTGAGCTGATGGCTTTTCCGTTTCCTTTTTCGCGATCTAGCTTTCTCTCTCTCTCTGTCTCTTCATCTCGCTCTCTATCTTCCACTCTCTCTCTCTAGCTCTGCATTTCTGTTTCTCAATCTGCTGCATGATTCGCTTGATCATCCCCTGTCTTATCTCTTCCGCTCCTTCTCTAATTACGTTTACCATCGGAATTATACAAATGTTTCTCTGTCTTTTAATTCTTGCACTCCCTGTTGCACGAGACATGTACATTCGGGCTTGCTTTTTGCGTTATATTCCGGCTGCCTCTCCCTCTCTCGCTCTACCCTCTCTCTTGATCTCCCTCTCTATCGGACTTCCTCCTTCTCTCAATCTTTAAATAAGAACAAAAAGCTTCATTCACATAAATGAACATAAATATGTTTATCAGTGATCCTTTCTTTTCTTCTTTCCTTTTCAATTTGTCCTTTCCTCCCCTTCATTCTTGCACCAAATCTCGGAGAAGGCGTCGATGCAAATTCTTATCTTTCTAATTATGGAAGGAGAGTCGCTGAATAATAGTGACGTTCACGACAACAGAACAAGACTGAAGAAAATGATTTGGATACAATCTCAGCAGATGGGAAGTGTCGGGAGGAAGTGAGAGAAAGAGAGAGAGGACCTAGAGAGAGACAGAGAGAAGCAGGAAGTTCTCTCTCTCTCCCTTCTTTCTCTTTCTTTCTCTTTTTCTCTCTCTCTCTCTCACTGTCCTCTTAGGTCCTCACCATCTCAGCTTCTCGTTCTCTCATCTTACTCTCTCTTTCTTCCAAATGGTAGACTCCTGGACTTGCTAGTCGTGCCTGTATCCAGCTTCTGGACGACGCAAGCGGAATTTAGATGGTGGGGGTAAAATTAATGAAAGAGAACGAGAGAAAACATGGCAATGAGAGGATAGAGGGAAGAAGAGTTTGAGGGAAAAGAAGAGACTAGAGGACGAAGGGGGGAGGTCAGGAAGCTGTAAATAAGCAAGGCAATTGAATGGAAAAACGATGCTGGTTTGCGCTCCAAAAAATTGGATACTACTTGGATATGCGCTTGAAAAATAGTCTCTTCTAGTATAATGTTTTTTTTGGTCTTTGATTTCATGCTCGTTTTCACTCACCTCCTCGTCTCGCACTCTCTCTCTCTCTCTCTCGCACTCTCATCCTTTTCTCCTCTCTTTCTCTTACTCCCTTTTCCTTCCTCTTCCCCTTCCTCTCTCGCTCTCTATGCTCTCTGGTTCACAAATATCAATCACTACCATTGACTCCCTCGTCTCTGCCCCCTTGAATCCATTTATTGTTTCAGTATCTGATGCCACTGCCGGCCATTCCCGACCACTTTTACGAATTGTCTTTCTCTCCTTAGGAGTGATTCCGACGCGTGCTTAGACATTCTTACTCTTCCTAGAGGGTCAGAAGGGTTTTCAAATAATGAGAGGACCAGCAGAACTCACGATGCCTAAAGTATGGACAAAGGGAGAGGCAGAAAGAAAGAGAGAGAGAGAGAGAGAGAGAGAGAGAGAGACAGAGATAGAGAGAAAGAAAGAAAGAGAGAGGAACGGGGAAGAGAGAGACATAATTGTGGAGAGAAGATTGCAACATGGCGGGAGCCTAGATGACAACATGTACATGTGTATATAGTGTGTGTGGACATGGAAGCCTTTGACTATTGTAAAGTGATTCTGGAGTGACGCTGTCGGTTTACTTCGTTTCCTTTGAGCCCAACAACAGAGTCAACGAGGACAAGATGCTGAAGGTTCTAGGGAAATGTTAACAGGAAATTAGAGAGGGAAAGAGACAGAGAGGATGAGAGAGACATTACAGAGAGGAACAGAGAGAGAGAGAGAGAGAGAGAGGCCTAGATACATAAGTAGAGAAAGTTTGATAAAGAGCATTTCCTTTCCATTGCCGTCTCTCTCCTTAATCTCTTCGTCTTCAACAATCTGTTATCCATCCTTCATCTAATCCCTCCCGTTCACACCCTTCCTTAGTTTCCAACAACTGCCTTAAATGTATCAAAACCAAAAGCCGACTCTCCCTTTATCTCTTTCTCTCCTTTTTCATTTTCTCTTCCCATTGTAATTCAACTTCGCACCCACGTAGTTTCTTCTGTCTTCATCAAAACCTCTCTCTCGCATCACACTCTCTCCTCTCCCCTCTCTCTTTCTCTCTTTCACTCTCTTTCTCTGTCTAGCCCCTACACGCTTCCCGTTGCCCAAATGCAATCTTCTCCGATTGCTGCCCTGATAAAGAAGAGAAGAATGGCTCTAACCGAGAGAGAGAGAGAGAGAGAGAGAGAGAGAGAGAAAGCTTCAAGTTAAGGTTGAAGGGAGGAGGAAAGGCGAAGAAAAAAAGGACTCTGACTAATATGAGTCCGGGGCGAAACTTCTTCACCTAGGGAACAGAGCCATGAACATGTACCGTATCGAGGTGAGATGAGAGGAAAAGCTGAGAATGCGGGAGTGGATATGATGGAAGGAATGGAGGGTGGGCGAGAGGGAGGGAGGGGGGAGGAGGAAAGTGGGAGGTGCCTGAGGCAGCGACGCTCTCTACCAGGCTACGCCCCGTCTGCCGGCCCTCCCCTCGGGCGGATATTTGAAAGCCGAGCAGAGGCAGCAGCCGCCCGCCATGCAGATCTGCAGAGTCCGTGTCGAACTCGCGAATGCGCTCGTCATTGCATTCCTCACACTCTTCGTCTTCTCGGAGGCTGCCGACTCTTCCGCACAGGTTACCTTCTTTGCACACTGAAAGAATTTTAGGAAACAATTATTTTAAATATCGTTTGCTTAACACTTTCATTTACTATCCTAATTCGTCAAACAATTTCCCTTTGGCACTTCTTCTGATGATGTTTCCCTTTGATAGTTTGCCTCCTTCTGCCTGCCACTCCCCCTGTCGCTTCTTTCATAGCCCCACTCCTGCCAAATAAGGTCTCGTTCGATGATTCTGTTTTTATTTGTTCCGGCAGCCTCCTTGTCATTTCTTCGTCGGCCTCTTCGAATTATTTCTAAGTCAAGATCAGCGTAGTTGTATAGTGGCAGATGGTCGGAGAAAAGAAAGAACCGGGAAAAGTTGATGGAGGGAAAGGGGGATGGCGCCCGCTTCTATTCTCCTCACACTAACTACCATATCATATCGCGTGCATGCACAGTCGTGCCAACGACTTACTCGAACATTACTTTCCCCCAATATGCATGATATCTCTCTTCAGATCTCTCTCTCTCTCTCTTCAGATCTGCCTCTCTCTCACTCTTTCAGTCTCTCGCTCTCTCTTTATCTCACATCGTTTGGCTTCATGCTTCACCTTAAAGGTCTCACCGGTACACAACTATTTGATATGAACCGCGAAACTGGGCATTAGAGGAACAGCCTCGAAAAATTGACGCTTTTAGATACCCCACGTGCACTTAAAAGCAAGCGCGAGAAAAAGGGCAAGTTGAAATATCTGAGAATTCCCCAGTGGGCGCTTTGTTTGGAGATCTTGAAAGAGCGCCGAAGGGAGCTGGAAAAGAAATTCATTGAGAGCATGACGTAGCAAAGAAGGATTCCATTGGATTTCCTTTCACACTTTTACAAAAACCTAACAAGCATGATGGTTTCGGTCTGTTTAGAAAAGAGAGAGAGAGAGGGAGAAAGATAGAGAGAAAAAGAGAGAGAGAGAGAGAGAGTAAGTGATAGTGAGAGGAGAGAAAGAAAGATATAGAAATAGTAAGTTTATTGTATGTACATACATATATATGTAACGTTTTCGGTGTATAGAAAATGATATTTTTAGGAAAATATTAATGAACAACTTCCTTGTTATATATATGTACATACATACATATGCATATATATATAACAAAGCGTTGTTCAATACACAAACTTATGTATGTATGTATGCAGAGGCCTGGGTCAATCAACTTAACGAGATATGGTATATAATTAGACTAGTCGATGAAAACTACATAGGATGAGCATACATAGTGACAACTTTTGCTTGTATGTACGTCGATTCTCACACTGAGTGAAGTCTATATCTCTCCCTCTATCTCTCCCTTCTCTCTCTCTCTTCTCTCTCTTTTCTCTCTCTATCTTCTTATCCCTCTTTTTCTCGCTCTCTCTCTCTCTCTTTCTCGCTCACCCTCTCTCTCTCATCTTCTATCTCTCTCTTACTTGTTTTCGCCTTGTGCCACTCTTCCTAATCACTTGGGTATATATTATATCCGGAAATGCACGCATGTAAAGGTTGGCTGGGAATTATCTACTCTCTACCCTCAAATAGCTTCTCATTGTGAGGACTGTTATGATATTAGCGATCGCATCAAACACCAAGGAAAAGTGCACTCTTGAAAATGAATATGTTGATTAGCCGTATTAAGGACTCCAAACGCAGAAATAAAATAAATCTGCTGGTTTTCTTTGTTTAATCCAGCTGCAGCGAAGAGCACAGAGCAGAACGATATTTAACGGAAGACAACTAATAAATCTCCAATTAAAAATGGCCCGAAAGAGTGTCCGCTACAGTTTTTGTGGCGTTCGCTTCTGAATTCTCAGCGCCGGAACGCAAAGTGCACCTTTTCTTGTCTTCCTCAATTAGAGATTCGTAGTCACGCAACCGTTCTTCGGGAGTGAAACGGAGGAAAATGATTATGTACGGCATGCTATGCTCGTTCACTCGGAGTGCGATCAGAAACCAGCAACCGACTACCCCCCCCCCCCACTCTAGTTCTCATTTCACTTTTGCTCAATGCCGATTTCATAATCCTCTTCGAGTAGACGAAAAGAATTAGCATGACAAACATGTTTGTACATTCAAATCTAAGCTACGAGTGAAAGTGTTAGCCATCATAACAAGTCTTTTGTCCATTCATCTTCCGAGTGATTCATGCTCGGGGGGGGGAAGCAACCAAGTCTTTCTATTTGAAAGATGGAGTACGAAATAACTCCAATGAATGTAATATCAGTTTGAGAGTCCACAGCAGCCGGCAGTGGCTGCCGAAGACGAGGAGGCAGTCGCCCGAATGCCATGCGAGTTCGCGCGTCCGGGAGGAATGATGCAGTTGCTGTGCGCAGAAGAGGAGCGTCTGCTGCAGGAGGAAGCACTGAGGGCAGCCCTCCGAGAGACCGTTCCGGAAGACAACGACCTTGCCATGGCCAAGAGGAAGGCCTCCTTCATCCGATTCGGCAAGCGATCCGCCGACTTCTTTGATCGCCCTCTTAAGCGAAAGGCAAGCTTCATCCGGCTCGGCTGATCTCTCTCTCTCTATCTCTCTCTCTCTCTCGCATTCTCTCTCCTCATCTTCAATTTCCTTACTGTATATTTCACTCTCTCTTTTCTCAGTTTCTCTAGAATCTCTCGCTCACTCTCCATCTCCCTCTTGTTACCTTTGCTACTTTTTCAGTTGTCAGATTTTATGCCTACACTTGAAATGTGTGCAATGGAAGTCGTGCGGATAAACTGCCTTTCGAGTTATGCGCATTTTGACAATATTTGCATTTTTTTTTAAATAATAGCCGGAAAATAAAGCGTTACGGATTACGGACTTCGGGAGGTATAAAAGCTTGGAAGAGAGATGAGAGAAATTAAGGCGACCGAAAGCGAGAAAGACTGGAAGTGAAATAGAAACAAGCGAATAGAGAAGAGTGAGATAAAGAGAGATAGACAGACAGACAGAGAGAGAGAAAGGGAGACAAAGAGAGAGAGAGAGAGAGAGAGAGAGAGAGAGAGAGAGAGTGGAGAGGGAAGATGGTCACAAACCAACGAAGGGATTGCTCGTCTGTCCACGTCTGCACGGCCACTGTGGTTGACAAGAGCAAGAAACTTATTTGCATACTAGACAGAGTGCACACGACACAGCTTAAAGTTTGTCCCTTTCTGTTCCTCTCTTCCTTTTTATCTCTGTCTCACTCTCGCCTTCCACCTTCCGTTTTCCTCCTCTCCTTCTCGACTCAGATTTCCATCCGTATCACCCATTATTTTTAATCCTGTGTCTTTTTTATGATTTTGGCTAGAGATTTTGGCAATTATTTTTTCTTCCCTACAAATAGTGTGAAATTGCATATTTAGCGGCTTCCAGCGAATCCCTCTCATCCATCGTCATTCTCTATCTCCTTCTCGCATTCTTTTTCTCTTCCTGCTACACATTCTCCCTTTCCTCCAATAGACTGGTGGATAGAAGTGAAAAGATGACATGGCGTATATTGGTGGAAGCTCTCTCAAAACGATCTTCTTATGGTTAGGACAAGTTTACGAGAGCCCCCGCAGTCGTCAAACGAAGAAGGAAAAGGCCGAAGGAAGCGGAGAGTCTTCGGACGGATTCAGGGGAAGGGAATAAAGGAGATTGGCCTCCGAATCGGCTTCTTCTCTTCACTTCAAGGGTTCATCCCATGCACTTTTCGTATACTACTTATACTCATCTGACAATGAGTGTTGGTCTCAAGATGTCATTCAGTACAAGGCGAACAATGCTGCTTCATTCATGGTCAGATTTGTTCCGATGGACAAAGCTAAAATCCAAACCAAGCATCTTCTCTTCCCTCTTCCACTCTCCACCAGTCAACCCATCCGTGGACATCATGAAACTTGACACCTTTGGCGTCTAGAAGAGCATCTTAAGAAGAGATCTAGCAATGACATGGCGGGGGAGGCAATCGGGTCTGCGCTATTCCGTGGCGGGGGCGTGCGCGCCTCAGTACATGTTTAGAGATGTCATATTTAGAGCTTTCTGAATCTGCAAAAGTTTATTTCTTGCGTCTGGTTAGATAAAGAACGAGAACGCGATGATGGCAGAAATTCTCAAACGTCGTTAGCATTAATCACCATCCCAATCAGCAGACACAAACTCCTAATATTTTCGTATATCTTACGATTAATACAAAGCAACCAGTGGTATTTGAAAGACCAAACTAGAGACATAAAGGACTCATAAAAATGCCATGCTAATTTTCTCCGTTTAAATGTGCATCGAAAATCGGTGTTGAATTCATTTGTCGTCGGAGTCGGAATAGGAAGCCATTGACAACAGTCAATGCAGACAATGAATAAATGCAGCCAGCTTGGCCTGCTTGTGTGAGAAAAAGAACAGAAGAGAGAGAGAGAGAGAGAGAGAGAAAAAACGAATGAGAGGGAGAGAGAGAGAGAGAGAACGAATGAGAGGGAGAGAGAGGGAGAGAGAGAGGGGAAGGAGAGAGATAAATACGGAGAGACAGGGTGAGAATCAGAAGAGAAGGGCAAGAAGCTTCTTCTTCTGCTTGTTCCTTGCGCTCTTCATCCACGCTTCGGTAATTCAAGCGAAAACGTCTCCTACGGGACATCAATCCTCGGTGTTAGCAGCTGCCAACTCTCGGCTCCACTAAACATTCACCACTTCTTCCCTCCCACATCACATGGAAGGAAAGGGACAATTCAGATGGCGAGAGAAGGGGAGAGAAGGAAGTATTGAAGAGACAAAGATGGAACAAGAAAACGACAGAAAGAGAGAGAGAGAAAGACAGAGAGACAGAGAGAGACAGAGACAAAGAGAGAGAGAAAAAGAGAGAAAGCGAGAGAGAGAGAGAGAGAGAGAGAGAGGGATTGGGGGGGGAGGGGAGAGAGATAGAAAGTGGGAGAGAAGTGAATGGCAGAATGACGGAGAAGAAAGGGGAATCCGAGTGATGAACGTGTAGATGGAATTGGGCACAGATAAAAGAATATGAAATGCTTTTGCAGGCCGCCTCAGGAGGCGCACGACTGCACTGCAAAAATTCCTTTCGAAAATGAAAGAATACGGGCCGTGGGGAGACTGGGAGGATGATAGAGCGAAGAAAGTGAGGGAGAGAACCGTAGAGAGAGAGCGAGTGTGTGTGAGATAGAGAGAGATAAGCTAGTCGCAACTTTTCCCACCCGAGGGAAGTTCCAAGGTGGTTGCAGTGGTCAACGAGAATGTGTCCTCGCAGTAAAAGAGAGCGAAGACATTGCTCCATGATGAAGTCATGCCATTATCCTACTTTGTGACATGCCCTGTCACCTTTACGACCGGACATGCACTTCCAACTAGTCTCTCTCTCTCTCTCTCTCTCTCTTTCGTATTCTATCTATCTCTTCTATCACTCTCTCTAGTCTTTCTATCTCTCTTCTTTCCTCATTTCTTCTGCATAGACGCCGCATGCCACTTAGCAAATCACGCTACTCAGAATGGCCGGAATGTGGTGAGCAGAGCCATTGAAAGTATTCTTGGTGATTAGCCAGGAGGGAATGGGGGGAGAAAGAAGGGGAAAAGGGAAGGAGGAACAGCTTGATGTGGAGAAGCAAATTCCATCTGTCTTCGCTGGAAGATTTGTTGTTTCCATTTGAAAATTCAAGTGTGACTCAAGACGAACAACAAGAAGGAAAATCTGTTGGCGGTGTATGAAGAATATTACGGATGAAATGGAGCTCTTCCGAAAACAAAATCTGCGAGTTGGCCTCGCAATGCTTCGCAAGATATTGGTTATTTAAATAAGCTTATGTATTCCATCCCTTACCAAGCCACCAAATACAGTGTTTAAATTAACTCTGGCATCAAAGATGAACTGGATGGTACATGCCTGCTTTGTTAAAATGTGTGTCCAAAAATCATATGATTTTGAGCGTTTTCTGGAGGATCCTGTCTACATTTGGCAAGAGTCACTGGCAAAAGTAACACAAATAATAAAAACACGGTTTAAAATGTTTGTAGTAAAATCTGATAAAATGTCGAACTAATGAAGTTACGAAATTCTTCATCGTTTGCATTCATAATTAAATGAACAATATGTGCATTTTGTACATACAGAATTTCAGCGCAAGGTAAATCTGTTCGATTTTCAAAACTTATAGAAATCTCACCATAGAATTTAAAACTCTACGGCATATAATTGAATTAAAAAATGCTCTAACCAGGGAATGGTCTGAAACCCTGCACTCGAAAAAATACAATTTATAGCTCAAATGAAAGCCCTTGAAATTTGGTGTGACGGAGTATAAAAATTAGCTGCTGCCATGCATAACACAATTTTTTATAGCATTTTCAAAATTGGATTTTTTGAACATAAATTTGCACCGTCAGAGAGTAGTCTACATAGAAATCGTGCACGAAGACCAAAATGTGGTCTTAGTGGATAAGGCGTCTGACTGGAATTTTTTTGTCGTGAGTTCGACTTCTCTTCGACTCATTGTTTTTGCAATTTTTTTAATGTTTTCTTTTTTTATTCTATCTTTATTTCACAAAATGAAATACAATCTACAAACAGCATCATTATTAGCACATGTGAACAATGGTGTCACAGAAATGGTTAAAACATCGGAGATGGAGAATATGGATAAACGACACAGGAGTGTGAGGAAACATTGAAGGTGGTAGATCAAGGAACGTCTCCCTGATGATCAAGCTCCATTTCTGTGCAACCAAAAATAAGCAAAAACGATGAGTCGAAGAGAAGTCGAACTCACGACAAAAAAATTCCAGTCAGACGCCTTATCCACTGCGCCGTAAAACCGCATTTTTGTTATTCTTGCGATTTCTATGTAGACTACTCCCTGATGGTGCAAATTTATGTTCAAAAAATCCAATTTTGAAAATGCTATAAAAAATTGTGGTATGCATGGCAGCAGCAAATTTTTATACTCCGTCACACCAAATTTCAAGGGCTTTCATTTGAGCTATAAATTGTATTTTTTCGAGTGTAGGGTTTCTGACCATTCCCTGGTAAGAAATTCTCCCAAAAAAAAAAAATTCCCTGACAATTGAGCAGAATAAAGAAATATTAAGAATAAGGGTTGGATATGCAGTGCAGTACAAGTCACTCGATCTCTCTCTCTCTCCCCCCTCCCCCTCACACACTCATGAGACTGCTTTCGTTATCACTCAGATCAATGTTGATGTCGTCGACGGAAGCGTGAAGTTCGTCCAGGCCGGCAATCTTCTCGAGCAGAGTCGGTTCGTTGCACACATCGATCACGAGTCTCGGGCCGCGTTCCGCGAGGGCCGCGGAGACGCGCGGGCCGCACGCCACGCAGCGGTCGAAGCGGCCGACGCAGGCCGCCAGCTGGGAGAAGCGGTGCAGCCAGCCACGCACCTATGCAGTTCTATTCTCAATCGGAAAGACAATTTGCATCCACTGGGACTGAAGGGAGGCATTCTTTGATAGTTAATCTTGTGTTAACTCACCTGATGAGGTGCGGTTCCTAACAGACCGGCCGGTTCATCCTGGTCCGAGTTGGCGGGCGCAGGGGGAGGATACGGATGACTTTGGAGACAGGATGCAAGCAACTCGACCGCCACGCCCGCAGCCATGAAGGACAGGCCAGGCCGCGCAACCGTGCATGCCTGGTCAAGGGTGCGGTCCCACTGAGAGTTCCCAGGGGCCGTGACGTCACTGCAGAAGTAGCAAGCTAGGCGGGCAGCAGACACGGGCGAGGATGACAGCGGAGAGGGAGGTGCGGGAGGGCCTTCTCCAGCCTCCATCTCTGCTGCTTCTCCACCCACTCCGTGCCTCACAACCACGTAGTTGTCGAAGCCAAGTGCAACGCTCATTGCAAACTAAAACAGAGAGTGTGTTATGATTGCAATTGTCTTGAGAGGAAAGGAATAATCGGAATCAAGCGAAGCAGAAGAGGGGAATTAATGACACAAACAAATCTATCGCCTTATGTAAGCCTCATCAGTAAACCTTATTCTGAGTAGTGGCGAGAAGAGTCGGAAGCCATCGAGCTTCCCGAGAATCCAGGAGAAGGAAGACTACGTCGTGAGACGCTATCAGGCTCGACAGCTCATGCACACGCTCCAGGCACTCAGACTCATCTTTTGACAGAGCAACATTTTAGGGAAGGGAAGACAAATGGGGAGAAGTGAGACAGAGAATAAGCGAGAGAAAGAAAAAAGAGAGAGAGAGAGAGAGAGAGAGAGAGAGAGAGAAACGGAGAGAACTAGATATTGAGAGTTAGAGGAAAAGAGAGAATACCAGCAGGTGAAACGATGTGTCCTGGCATGGGAATGCTCAGATTTACACCCCTGGTTTGACACGAAGGAAAGATTCTTCTGAGGGCGCTAGCTGCCGCTTCCACCTTCGATCGCCCAGCTTCAGCGTCCGCAAACTCGCTCAGCGACTGTCTGTAGATCTTCGCTCTCTTCTGTGCTTTTACTCCTTGTCTCTCTATCTCTCTCTTTCTCTCTCTCTCTCTCAACATGACCAATATAGTCTTAAGAGAGCCTCTCTGTAAGGTTCAAGGAGGGCGCCATTGGTGCCTGCCCCGGGGACCGATGTTCGATTTTGACTACCAGAACTTTATGAGTGATACATGGATAGATTATAAGGAAAACTAGACGGTTGAAAAGTTTGAGAAATTTTTTTTCTCCACGCCACCACCCAAAATATGTCAAAAATTCGATGTTCTGTAATTTGCTTCATTTACAAGATTTTTTACTTTTCTTTTTTTTATCTGATTGCTCATTCAAAACTGCACAAACAAGTCCCAGATAACTGTTTCTGAAAAGATTCATTTTAATAGACTTTTTCCGGATACAAATTTTTAGGACTAAAAAAAATGTTATTTTTTGTGTTTTTTTCATTTTTGCCGGTCCATTTCCAGAGAAACCATTCCATAATATGAAAGTAGAGGAAAAAGTACATGATATATGTTTCTACGAAAAGGATTTGAGGACACCTTTTTTGGGTATCAATTTTTGAATACTATATGCGATCAAGTGCTGCAAAGCAGTTTAAGCTCCATCTGTTTTCTCTTTTTACCTTTTCATCTGCAAAGCAAGTATAATGGTGTAGTTTTTTATTCTCTACAAATCATGTCTATACGGAACTTTGATACTTCCCGAAAAATAAAGTTTAGACATAAAAATTCAATTTTTCGGTTTTTCGAATACGTCTGCCGTCGGGTTTTTTGACATTTTCCGTATTTCATAGATCGATTTCCAGATAATATTCACTGCTATCTTGAAGAGGAAAGAAAACTGCATAGAATTTCATTTTATTATAGGAATCTGAGAACACGATTTTTAGATATATGAATTTTAATCGGCGATAATGTGCGACAGTGGCATCACTTACTTTTCGGCGAGTCTTGCCCCAAAATGTTCGAATTGAATTTTTCTCTTAAAATCGCCCCAAATGGGTTCTTTGATGCGAGGAACACGAATATCATGTTTATTTTTTATTATGACGTCATTTTAAAAAGTTACGGTAGGTAAATGGCTGAACGACACAGTTTTACTATTCACCTACCGTAACTTTTTAAAATGACGTCATAATAAAAAATAAACATGATATTCGTGTTCAAAGAAAGAACCCATTTGGGGCGATTTTAAGAGAAAAATTCAATTCGAACATTTTGGGGCAAGACTCGCCGAATAGTAAGTGATGCCACTGTCGCACATTATCGCCGATTAAAATTTATATATCTAAAAATAGTGTTCTCAGATTCCTATAATAAAATGATATTCTATGCAGTTTTCTTTCCTCTTCAAGATAGCAGTGAATATTATCTGGAAATCGATCTATGAAATACGGAAAATGTCAAAAAAACCCGACGGCAGACGTATACGAAAAACCGAAAAATTGAATTTTTATGTCTAAACTTTATTTTTCGGGAAGTATCAAAGTTCCGTATAGACATAATTTGTAGAGAATAAAAAACTACACCATTATACTTGCTTTGCAGATGAAAAGGTAAAAAGGGAAAACAGATATGGAGCTTAAACTGCGGTGCAGCACTTGATCGCATATAGTATTCAAAAATTGATACCCAAAAAAGGTGTCCTCAAATCCTTTTCGTAGAAACATATATCATGTACTTTTTCCTCTACTTTCATATTATGGAATGGTTTCTCTGGAAATGGACCGGCAAAAATGAAAAAAACACAAAAAATAACATTTTTTTAGTCCTAAAAATTTCTCTCCGGAAAAAGTCTATTAAAATGAATCTTTTCAGAAACAGTTATCTGGGACTTTTTTGTGCAGTTTTGAATGAGAAATCAGATAAAAAAAGAAAAGTAAAAAATATTGTAAATGAAGCAAGTTACAGAACATCGAATTTTTGCCATATTTTGGGTGGTGGCGTGGAGAAAAAAAATTTCTCAAACTTTTCAACCGTCTAGTTTTCCTTATAATCTATCCATGTATCACTCATAAAGTTCTGGTAGTCAAAATCGAACATCGGTCCCCGGGGCAGGCAGTCCTTGACCCTTAGAGAGAGGCTCTCTTAAGCACTGCGAACCTGACTGGATTACTGTAGGAGACGGTAGAGTTGTCTACAAATGTAAAGTAGCGTACGCCCCACCCGAGCAGAGCGCGTGCAACATTGCATCCCAGAGTGCCCGCACCGAGAAGCAGCACTTTCAGCTCGCTAAATCGACTTGTCTCAAGTGCCGGCACGAGGCGCCATTTCATGAGGGAGACATTCAGATCCACGGCCGCTTCCATTAATCTGCAACTCTATTCCGATACAGTACATAGTGAAGATTGAGCACTGGAAGACGAAGAGCTGACTTGACAGGCTGGAATGAGTGGCTGAGGTCGACGGAGCGTGGTTGCAGAGCACCGTGCGCATCTCTCTCCCACCCGGCCACTGGGGGCTGCCGCTCCAGTTGACTTCTCTCTTCCAGCACTGAAAGGCGCAGGCTAGCTATTCGGCAAGCTTGCGATATCCACTGCTATTTCAACAAGAAAGCCGTCTCAAAGCCCACCAATGTCGAACTCGAAGGATTTCTGTCCGGCACGCAGCGAAATGAGCTTAAGAGAACGCCAGTCGGGTCTCGAACGGAAGACGGCGGCGATGAAATTACGGCAGAGCCAGCCAGGCACACCGGCTACCGTACTCGCATCCGCAACCACAACCTCAACAGTCACCCCTCCTCGGATACTGTAACAGTATGGACAATTCTACAACGACTAACTCCGTTAAGCGTTAAAACTTCATATCCTGACCAAACCCATCAGTAACCCATTTTTTAAAGCTTTAAATGCTATTTCGAGGGGGATAGCGAATCCAGGAATATGCAATTTAATGCTTTATATAAATAACAGATAGTTCTAGAAACACGAACACTAACCGTATGGGCATCTGAGGAAGTTGAAGAAATGGAGGAGGGAGGAAGTGTCTCTCCAGAAAGGAGAATCAAGAATCCCGCTCCAGCTCCTTTTCCATCCAATCGCCCGAGCAATTCCTCGCTTTCATCGTTGGGTAACTTAACCAGTCAGCTAGCAGAATAAATCCCCAAATGTCCACCAAAACATACTTAACATCAAATATATTCAGGGTGCATTTTCAAACTTAGAGCATTAACAATGCATTATGGAGATATGAATATCGCCCCTTCTTGCACACAATGATAGATAGTAGATTAATAATACCTTTCTTGGTGAACTAGAAAGACGCAATCCGGTGAGAACCAGTGCAGGGACACAAACCCAGTAGGTGTACTTGAACTTCTTCAGATCCTAAATTCCCGCAGAGGATGATTAAAAGGGGCAAGATGTTAACAAGAGACACACGGAACCAACGACAAAAAGGGTGAAGAGGAAGGTGTTGAGCGCAGCCGGCTCAGATGCCCATGCTCCACTCGTAATCTTCTCCCAAATCCTCGCACCAATCCGATTCGCTTCCGCTTTTCTATCCATGTTTTTAAAAGATTCTAGCAAGTTGAAGACAACCAAATGACCGCGAACCCCCGAAGTCTCCTCCAAAAAGCTCTCATGGCTAAATGAGATACGGCTCTCAGTCCTGGCGGAGTCATCTGCAGAGAGGATCATCCCTTGCTTACTCCTCATCCAGCTTCCTTCTTACTGACAGATTGATACAATTCCAGTAATCGGAACAGGCGACTCGTCCAACCTCCAGTCATTCAACTTCCGCTTGTTCACTTCGCTCCAGAAAGAAGCATCAACAAAAGTGCTGAGTGGAACGAACTGAACATCCATTCCTGCAAGCCCCTTCCTAGTCCAACCTCATCTTGTGTCATATCTCTTATGATAGGCTTGCAGCGTCCAGACGCTTTTATCTTGAGAAAAAGTGCATATAACACAAAGAGTGCGGTTAAAACTTTTGAAAGGACCTTTTAATCACAAATCTCGCAGACAACGGGCTCAAAATCAATTCAGTCATTCACATACATCGGATCAATAATTCGTTACAAAAATATAATATAATACAGTTACAATATAGACTTAGAGAGACATCATGAGAGGGTTGACGAGGAGGGTTGGCAGGGTAAGCCAAGCCACAAGAGAAAGAGTGAGTGGAAGAGATTGAGATGGGTAATGCACCCGCATCCCCTTACATCGCGTACTTCTGAGTCCATTCCCTCGCCAGTTGGTTGTATCGCTCCCTGTCCGTTTTGTAGATTCGTGCAATCTCCGGAACCAGGGGGTCGTCGGGATTTGGATCGCAGAGCAGCGAGCAGATCGACAACAGCACTGAAATGGTAAAAGGTGATTTTTCCCATCCTATTTCATGCACCTAACAAAAACTAGTAATTCACCTGGGCAAAAAAAGTTCAACTTCGCATGATAACCACTGTTCAAGAAACATTACGAACAAACAACTGAAATCAAGCACCTTTTGAAATGGTGAGAGCGGGAGACCATTGAGATCGAAGGATGTCGAGACAGATGCTCCCATTGGAATTGATGTTGGGATGGTAGATGCGAGTAGTGAAAGCGACCTTCGGTGGCTTGAATGGGTAGTCCGTGGGGAAGTGGATGGTCAGGAAGAAGACACCGCCCTGAAATGGATGATCTGTTCGTTTCCAGTTTATTTTAATTTAAAAAAAAAATTGATATTTAAATGCTATTACCGCTTGGGCCACACAAACTACGTGATACAGTCATAAAGCCAGAGCGACAGCACTCTAAACGCAATAACCCCTCCAATTGCATACTCTCTATTTTTTCTAAATGAGAAAAATCACTAGTTGCGCATTACTTAAAAAGGTGACCGACTAAATATTACCAAGAAATCAAGAATCAAACAACTTTAGAGCAAAAATTAATAACAAAAATCTTAAATGGATTTTAAAGCCAACACTTATATAATATTGCATAACAAGAACAACCACACTTCCTGTCTTGCCATTGTATGACAAACCTGATATGGGGACTCGGGCGGGCCCATGATGGTTGCCTGCCAGTGGAAGAGATCGTCGCCAACTGGGCCGGCGCTGCACTGTGCGGGTGGATCGCGTCCGAGATCTTGCAACTCCTGAAATCAACACTATATAACACACAATTCACCTCTCTATTTCGCTCCAAAAAACATTCCACTCGATTCTTGAAGTACCCAACCTACACTCAGTTTGAATTAATGACAATGACTCACACGAGGCCCAGAATGCATAATATAAAAAATCGCATTTACCCGTACATAAAGCAATGTTCATTAAAAACAGATAATTCTTTCTGTTAGGATAAAGCTTAGAATCCACGCTAACTCAACCAATATCGATCGAATGCACTTCAGTTGCTAAAATGTCATTCTTCACTTAGACTCAGAAATTTCACTGGCGGTTACTACTCAAATGACTCATTCAGTGCAAAGGTAAACAACGAAATCAACCCCCTCTCAACCAGCCTTTCTGGTATAATTCTTTCACAGAACAACACGACTTAAAATCAGTTCGATGAATGAAGCAACTAGTTGTTAGACGACTAGCCAGCGGTCAATGTTAAGTATTCCCGATGCACCCGCGCAGACTGGGGGTGGTACACGACTATGTAAGTGACTTCACAACTCCAAGATACAACATGTTCAATTCACTATTCACTACAGGGTCTTTAATTTAAAAAAAAAGTGGAAACCAAGCCAATTCTGGGAGCAAAAGTAACACTGCGTTGCACATTATCAGAAGAAAACATATCGAAACTGATCATCTTGTTCCAGACTTCTGCGGGTACGCGGGGAACCATGTGAACCAAGGCGCGCAAGGCGCTCCCCAACTCCCAAATCCAATGCAAAATATCAGGTGTAAAAAGAAACTAAACGGCCAGCAAATACAGCTCGACAAGAGAATACTCAATAAACCAGAATCTTAAAGTGAGTATATATAAAGTAATGTGAAGACAACCCATCATCCCCAGCTGATCCGGTAACCGCCAGCCTAGTGTTTGAACGAAAGACCATATTGCTCTCTCTGATGGCGAATGCGCTTTCAGAGAAGTAAGAGATGAAGCAACGACCAGACGAACCTTCTGAATCCGCTTCAAAGCCATCTGTTTCCTGTGATGACAAAAGAGCCGCCCGCTAAGGACGCCTACCCGAACCTCTGAAATCAACGAGAACATATTATTGACAATCTTCCTCTCGATCACTGTCACGGATATCCGGTCAGCACATTATCGGGCTAACATCAACTGAAACATATGCAATCATGCCAGAAGAAACACGGGCGGGATTGATGAAGCCCCTCCTCTGCTCCGCTCAGCAAGTCACTCGAGCCAGGAATACTCGATTGTCCTAACTGGAAAAATTATTACGGTAACCAGTACCCGCTAATTTCAAATAAATAATTTTCTTTATTTTGTTTCACGTACGTTAAATTACATAATTATACAATTATTTTTTAGACAACATGTACACCTTTTTTTACTAGTTCGAGAAGTCAACGGATTCAATGAAGCAAAGACGGCAGCTGTAATTCAACGATTGATCGACAAATTGAGTTGGTTACTGAATTCACTCCTCTTAAAAATGTATTCGGTGCTTTCGATATTTATATTTTTAGAAGTGCACTTTTGTTATTTCCCAAGCACTTTTCAACACGTAAGGCTTAAGCGTTATCTGTATTTTTAATTTTCTTAAATGTAATATCAATATCTTTTATTGATTTGCATTACGTATTTAATCGGCAGAACGTAGGTAACCATATATATTTATTTAATATACTTAAAGCGGTTTTGCCATACATTGTGCGACCTGAAAATCAATCGAAAAGTCACAGAGCGATATCAATCAATGGTACGGTAACTCTTTGTGTCAGAAATTCTGAAATTAATAAGGAAGGTACACGCCGTGAAACTGTTTTGTAAGAATTCGTTACCGGAATTATCTAACGATTGTGTAGAAGCCATATGCAAGTTCGAAGTTTAATTTAATTTTTCCAGGATTTGCTCTTGAGTATGTTTGACGCAGACGATGAAATGCATGGCACCCCATGGCCGAGCGGAGCAACTCAACCGCCCTCTTTCCGCCCAGCACCAGCGACGCCTGCTTCTGGTAGTACTAAATGGAATCGCCTTAGCAACATCAGATTAGTTGTCAGTTTTTTTTTCTGTCAACAGTTATCTCTAGACATCTTGTGTTATCGGGATTAAGGCGGTGCTTCTGTTCTAATGCCTAAAGTGAAGTTTATTCGAGACATATTCAAGGTTTATATGTATTTTAATTTTGCAGAGACGAGGGCCTTCGGGACAGGGTATAACGAGGATTTCGATCGCCACAGAGAATGGATACAATTCTCATCGGATGCATATGGTATTTCTTGTCTGTTTCTCTTACTTCTCGTGTGGTGTGTACAAAAAAATTATGTTGATGCCCTGGAATATTCTAGACAGGACCGCCGGCAGAGGGGTCATCGCCAGTGACGAGTGGAGTCAGAAGGTACGACCAGACTGGATCAGGGCCGGAACAGTCCACTCCGCCCTTTCGTGAGGCGATGAAATTTCCCATCTGTTAGTTTGCATGCAGTTCTATGCCCCATTCCCTGGTGCCTTCCATTACCAGATGTTATGAGAATGGGAATTGTTTCCCTTCTAGTACTACATTTAACTGCGCATCTGCATCATTGATTTACAGTTAAAGTTCCGCTTGATCTGATGCCGCTCGACCCTCAGATGCTATCAAGGGCCGTCCGCTCTGCTGTTCAGACTTCTGCTGTCCTTCCAATTCAATATGTGGTCCACTCGATTCTGGCTAGGTCAGCTTCTTTCCTGCTCGTTTTTAAGTTTTAGCTATTTTGTACATCCATAGCTTAAATTGGGGCGCCTTAAACCCCAACGAAGGATGAGTGAGGGGACGGCGGAAGCAGTTAATTCATACTAAATATTGCGAGTATATTCGATAATATGTCGCTAACGCTCGAATTTTTGATTTCTTTTAAAAGGATGGATGACTGAAAATTTGTCTAGGCAGTCGGCTTTTAAGCTATGTGTACATCATGAACAGAGCTTGCGGCCTGCGAGCTTATCTAGTTTGACTGATGGAAATTACTTGTTCAGACTCTTCCAAGGCAAGATATCATGGGCAGCAGCAATAAAGATGACCTCGTTAAGAACTGACCAGCTGAGTTTGTATGTGCAATCGACTGTGAACCACTATCGTAGGATTCGATCAAAGTGAGATGTCAATTTTGAATTTAGATATCACAAGTAGCTTTATTTTTGGCCTGGAATTTACTTAAAGTCTGTGGCGGATTTGGTGAAAGATTCTGTTGTACTTAAGGAATGGGTTGTCGGGATATTCGTCCCCCTCTCCAGCTGCAAATGTGATTCCTTCTCCGAGTTGTTCATCTGAAGCTACAACGTCAGCTATCAATGGACACTTCACTCGTCTTCGGCCTCCAGCAGGTGACATTCTTTTTAAAGATATATTTCGTTCTACAAAAAAATTTCACTGATGCCTGCTTTTAGAACTCAAGAGGCAGCCAATACTGGCCAATCCATTTCTCATCCAGCAAGTTCTTAGAGATGTTGTGGAGGACTACCAGTGGGCGCCTTATATGAAGCAGAGAACTTTTAAAGCGGCATATCATGTTAGCATCTGCAACCGTTCCCAAATAGAATTTCTATTATTAGTAGAAATCCACTTAGAAGATCTTCGGATTAAAGAACCTAATACAGCGTGCCTTGACAGGTTCTTTTGGGGAACAAGACTGCAAAACAAGCGGCGGATCTTTTCGGAAGTCATCTCGCGCGGGTTCTGATAGTTGTCAACATGGCCTGTGTTCGTCTGAGAGCCTCGGTTGTACGTCCGCTCTCAATTCTTCTTGCTCGCTTATTTATTTTGTCGAGATATTTCGACTTATTTGGCAGAATTCGAATTTGTTTTTTTTTTGCTTTAGTTTTTCAGATATCTTCTAACGAATAAAGTGCTTCAGAATTCAAATTCCACGGGAATTAACGAGCCGATTATGCCGCGTCCCCACTCAGAAACTTCTGCTCTCTCGGGAACAAGACCATCGCTTGTCTTTCCTACTCCGCGTTGCTCAGAGTAGGGATCCATCTCGTAGTCTTCCCTTCATGAGATCAAATGCTATACACGGTTAAGAGCGAAAATGCCAGTGGAGAGAAGAAGAAAGCAGAAGTTGGAAGCAGAAGAAGAGGGGGAAGTGGAGAAGGCCAGGGAAGTGGAACTCGAAGAATATCAAGTGGATGATGAGATACGACATTCTCCTCAATCGATAATTAACCACCGGTTCCTCCCTGTTAGTTTATTTTTTCTGTCGAGATTATTTATTCCAAAGTATTATCCGAATTATTGCTATTTTAACCACAATTATTTTTTTAATAATGTGTAACCATACTTCAGCGCACAAATCTCAGAATGAATGAGTCGGCAAAGCTACTGCAATGTACGAACAATAGTCGCTTGGCTTCGAGTTCTTCGTCGCCTCACTTTTTTACACCATCACCGTGCGGATCGATATTTGAAAAGGAGTCAGAAGAGAGAATTCGGAGACCAAGCAAGAAGCAGTTGGAAGTGGAGGGAGTGGCAAGGCAAGACGGGGACTCTGAAGTACAAAAGACCAGTAAAAGTTGGGGGGAAGGGCCGGATTGTGAGAAAGAAGGAATGGGGTCAGAAGAAACTGAGGAGGAGGAGGGCATTCTGACCCAGAGAAGAGCTCAAGACCGCTGTCTTCACCGATTCACTGCTGGGGCCGTGTTACATGAAGAAGTCCGCCATCCCCTCTCTGGCACCCGTCGACAGGTTAATCATTCTGTTTGCCATTATGCTGACGAATAAAGAGAAGTGGCTGTGCTGTGTTAATGAGAGTACCAGTTGCCTTTCCTCCTCAGGTTCTGTCTCGTCTCCGGTCTTTACTGGAAGGCCACAGGGTGCGGAGAGAAGTGGCGGAGAAGGCAGCTCTGGCCATGTACTCCCTCGCAACCCAACTCACTCCTCTCGCTGACGAGGCACGGAAGTGCCAACTGTCTCTCTGCCAGTTCCATATCTTGGTCAAGATTGTTTGTCTGCATCTCAAGCTGGAGGATTTGCAGGTTTGTGGTCGTCCCTTCATTTTTCTTAAGTGTGCTTTAAAGTTACTGCTGCAGGAGACGGAAGAACCGGAAGAAGAGCAAGTGAAGGAAAGGCAAGACATCCGAATGGTTCTTTCTTTTCATTTCCTTTTTATTTCGTCCTGCCTTTATATAATTACTGTAATGCACATTCAATTCACATTCGTTCATCAATTTACACATGCGATCCCTGATTGACTTCTAGCCACAAACATGCAAGCGATCTCGACGCAGAGGAGCAGAAAGGGAGAAGGAATCGGAGGAGCCTGCAGATCTTCTTTGGCATGACCGGGCATGCAAGGTTTCTCTCTGTCTGACAACTGAGAGTTGATCGTTCTCCCTTGAGTTGTCATCCTTGGTTGCTGCAATGCGAGTGTCGCCGATGGTGGAGCACGCGGGGACAGTCTTGGAATTCCTTGTGGTCGGAGAAAAGACGGCAGCTTCTATGGCACTTCTTCGGCTTCTCCTGCTCAAGCATTTGAAGGGGCCTTCGAGAAGGGTGGATCGTTATATTAATAAGGAATGAAATAGAGGAGGCAGAAATGAAGAGACTGATATTGTGAATATCTCCAGATTGCTCGATGTATTCTGGAGGCTCATCTGCTTGATGGAACTTCTGCAGACGATTTGCTTTGCGACTCGTCCCACTTTGCGGTTAGTCTCCCTCCATTAGCTTTCTCGAATTTTCGCCCTTGTATCTCTCTCTCTCTCTCTCTCTCTCTCTCTCTCTCTTTCTCTCTCTCACTCTTCTCTCCGATTGCTCTGTTATCTATGATTTCATTGCTCACAGCAAGTCTTCGCTGACTTCGAGCTGGCCTTGTCCACTCTTTGCCTCGAATGGAATCTTTATGAGGAACGAATTGTGAAAGGGATCTCAGCTGCAGAATCTCCACACGAATCAGAAGCAAAGAGACCGAAGAGAGCATCGGTTATCATCATCTTTAATTCGTTGTAGTGCTAAGCATTTTTGATTTCTACTTGGTTCTCTCCAAATTTGCCTATGAGTTCCTGCTTGCAGAGTAACAGCGTGATGCCCGCTACTTTGTTTATGGATGCCGTTTTCCATGGCACTATTGGGGATATAATTGCCGTCTTTGCCAGGTTGGTTTTTATTTATTAATTTAAAGACAGGTTATCTCCAATAATTGTTGTAACTAGAAGAGTTGTCTTCCTTCTGAAGGCGACTGCTGCGCGGCGGAGTGCCGTTGTCCCTGTCCCTGCTCTCATGGCTTGTCCATGACCTGCTCCGCCGTCTTCCCAACCCCACCCCCAAGATGTCTTCCCAATCCCTTCGCGACTGGCTTCTCTTCTCATTCCTCCAGGACCACCCTGACCTTGAAGTTGAGTCTGTCTAAGGCAAACGCTAATATTCGTAGCTATGTTTCCTTCTTCCTTCTTTGTTAATAAGCCCTGACTGATTTTTGCGTGAGAATTTTCACGTGTCGTGTTGCTAAATATTGATTTCCTGCCTTTCGTTTATTTATTTTGGTTAGCTGGGTCATTTATATGGAACACTTTCAGTGTTTGAGTCAGTAGAGTAGACAAGCTTACGAAAATAAGAACAAAGGAATCGGGGAAAAAATTCCATTGTTGAAAATGCTCAATGGCATATGGACACGGGAATCATTTCAAGGAGTTCACAGAAGATATGATTGATAGTGGTGCCTTATACTTGGCAATATCTTTAGAGTGGTTTCAACGTCACAGTGGGAGAAGGCGGCAGATTCCTAATGTTTATTTCCTTCGTGTATTTTTGCTCGTTAGCATCGCTAGTGCGCTATTGTAATTATTATGTCATTGTGTTAATAGTCAGTCTCCCCTCTCTGGATCATCGCGAACGGTTGCTCCCATGATTGTTGGCCGATACATGCCTTTTTGCTGAGATAAACGGTGATCTCCCCAAATCTTCTTGTTCCTATCGTCTGGCTATGTCTATCACATTCTCATTTCTTAAGATGTCCCGGGAGGATCCAGGTCCTAATCAATTTATCGTTTCCTTGTCCTAAGTTGTAATTGACCTAATGCTTCCTGATTGACCAATTGCATTAGTATGTCTCCTTAATCCGTGAACATGTTTCCAGAGACTTTGCTGGCAAACGAGACTGTCACGAGCATCTGGACGGGTGCCAAGTTTGAGCTGAAGGGAGAGCTGGGAAGGGGCGAGTTTGGAATTGTCTTCGCCTGCCAGGACCAAGCAGGACGGTCAGAAAGATAGATTATTCATGGAAGGCATGCTTATTTCCTTCTTCTTTGAATATTTACACTTGCTCCATTGTATTAGAAGTGTGCAATCGTTACTTCCATTCAGGAAAGGGGCTGTCAAGATGGAGGAGATGCGTGACGGGAGGCAGCCCGATCTTCTCAGGGAGTGGGATGTCCTCAGGGCGGTCGCCCCACATGGCAAAAGGACCAGTTCTGCCGACCTCTTGGCATGGAGAGTATCACTTCACTCCTCGCTCTCGATTTCTCTCGTCAATTCTCTCTCTCTCTCTCTCTCTCTCTCTCTCTCTCTCTTCTCTATCTCATCTCTCTCTCTCTTTCTCTCTCTCCCTCTTTATCTCGCTCTCTTATCTCTATCTCTCCCCCTCTTAATTTCTGCCAGTCTCTCTCTCTATGTCTTTCTCTCCACTTTCTCGCATCCCATCTCATTTCCATTCAGCGCAGAAACGAAAAACAAAATCTGAAACTGTAGGGTACTCACGTCATCGGCGACCGTAAGTTCTGCTTCCTGGCCATGACTCCGGTTCTCGACAAGAATCTGGCTGATCTGCGGAGGGCCGGGAGTCCTTCTCCATCTCCACCGCTCTGCGCATTGGCATGCAAACGCTTCGGTTAACTGATTTGTGGATGTCTAGTGCATCTCTCTCTCTCTCACTCTCTCTCTCTCTCTCTCTCTCTCTCTTTCCCTTTCTCTTTCTCTCTCTCTCTCTGTCTCTCTCCCTCTCTGTCTCTCCCTCTCTCTCTCTTTCTCTCTCTCTCTCTCTGGCTCTCTCTCTCTCTCTCTGGCTCTCTCTCTCTCTCTCTCTCTCTCTCTCTCGCTCTCTTTCTCTTATTTAATGCTTCCAGTCACTCCATTGCTTCTAACTCTCCCTTCGTTCCACAGGCCATCAGGAGCCTCCACTCCCTCGGCTTCATCTCTCGCAACATCACGCCGAAGAACTTCGCGCCCGGACTTCGCGACAGCGGCGATCGGAGAATCATCTACATTTTAGACTTCGGGCACTCGGAACGGCATTTGGACGCAGTTTGTAGGAGAGAACGAGGGAGTGAGAGACAAATACAGAGTTAGAGAGAGAGAGACAGAGTGGAAGAGAAAGAGAGGGAAAAAATTAAGTTGGATAGTTGAACTGTTTTGATTTTAGACTGGAAGTATACTTCCCGCCGGCCGCAGCTTTGGTGGAAACCACTGCTTCGCAAGTCTGAATGTACACGAGAAGATGCCCCGTGGCCGTCGCGATGACGTGGAGAGCTGCTCGTGGATTCCACCCATGGCCTGCCCTGGACTTGTCAGTACTTATAGATACTTTCCGTTATATACATTTCTTATTCTCCGATTTGATTCGAACATCTCTATTGGATGTTCTATAACTTGTGCATTTCGGATGATGACGCTTTCCCTGAATTTTGAGATTCAGCTTGACGGTAAAGAAAGTTGTATTGTAATTGTTGATCCCTTTGCCAGGGCGTGACGCCCATGAGAGGAAAAGAACGATTCATGGAAACCAGCAAGAGCGTCAACACTTCCTTCGGAACTGCCCTTTGATCTACCACGATATATTCAGGCATATAACTTGTTCTTACGTGCTTATTATCCTTTTCATTCATTCCTGTTGATACTTGAATGATTTATTATTATAACATAATACCTCATTGGCCCATTGATCTTCTTAGAGTCCCAGCCTTTTCATCCAGGCTCATCCGGGGACTCGCTCTCCCTGACCAGCCCCCCTACGCTTGCATCAGTCAAATGCTGGACGGTCTCTGCAAGTCTATGAAGATCTCTCAAGACGAACCATTCGATTGGGAGTGGGAATAGGTTTGCTGGGGCTTACTGTTCTTCACTTTCTTTCTTCTTTCCAAGTCCATTTCATATAATGAACCTCTCTTCCGTTGCCTCTCAGAGGACTTCTCCCCATCACATTCATCCAGGACCGACCACGCTAACATATTTATTCATAGATTCTTGTGAGATGTCTCGTCATTGTTGTGCTTTTGCTTCTAATCATTCCTACTAACTTCTCGCACTCCCAGTTTGTGTGGATCTAACCTTCTTCCTTTCGTTCTTGTAGATTCCCCTGATTACTACTAATCGCTTCGCCGTTGTGTTTATAAACTAAGATAGAGTTCATAACGTATGTATTGTATTTCAAAATATTAGCGCAAGTTAAGGTTGAATAAATTATAACAACTGATGATGCATAAAGCAAATTATAATAATTTACATAACTTAATAAGCTGTCTATAAGATATATAATCTCTAGGATTCTTTGGAAACATTTCTCTTGCAGTGAACCGTTGGAAGAAACAATGTGTACAGAATTTGGCATCAATACATAAGCAATTAGCAAAACAACACTCTGATCGGTACCCGGGGAGTGTAAGTAAGGGAATATGTGATGTTGACATTGCACATACACTGGGGATACTGTAGTTGGCTAGGGCGACTAGGGTACGGTGAATGGAATGTTGGGGTTAGGAGGAAGAGCTTTGTGCCTTGAGGCGAATGTAGCAGGACTGGCAGACGCGAACGGCCTTTGAGATCTTCATGTGAGTGATCTCAGATTCGAAGCGGCTGCATCTGCAGAGAAGACGTCAGTACTTTCTGACACGAACAAATAACTGATATGGGAAGCTTGGCAGCAGAATAATAGGGATTACGTTAAAGGAGGCGAAAACTCAAAATTTTCGCTATTAGGATGATTCTGTGAATGTGTCCGGATTGAGCTTGCGAATGCATCTGCAAAAAGCCTATTTTCTAAACTAAAAGTTAAGGGAGTATTTTCCATCTGAAATGTGTTGCCTGAACCTAAGGGAATAATTAGTGTGTTGCACAGAACTTTAAATTTAACAGTTGTCGCCAACTAAATTTCGGTCTAAAACGCTTTTCGGAACAGAGTCAACCAGCGAGGGGTGAAATATGGTTCCATAGGCCGTGAAATATATGCCGACACATGCACGATTCGCTACCGGACGCAAACCGCGAAATTAAAATTGTCCTGATAAATGCTTGCTTTACGAGAGCAAGGATTTTGGCAAATTGCCATTGCTCATAAAAGATCAGGCATTTCGTGTTACGAGTTAACGACTTTCAAGCTCCTTTAAGAGAGCCTGTCTGAGAGACTCGACCATCACGGGACAGGGAATAAAAGTACCCTTTGATCCTAATTTCCTTAATATAGCGTGTGTAGAACCTAAATGGCTTCCCAAAAGCGTTTTCAGAAAAATTTTTTTCTCAAGTATGTCTACAGTATACCCTGATATACCAAAAATATTCAAATGAGCGTAACTCCGTCCAATGGCGACCAATCTCAATTGTGAAACATTTGTTCGATTCCTTGTCTGATGGGGCATAAAACGGCTTCAATAACTTTTTTCTAAAATCTTCATTATAGGGGTCATTTTGGCGAAAATGTGTTTTGAGGGGTCCATTTCGGGCATCGGGACCCCCCATGTTAAAAAACGGAGTACACCACGTGAAAGAGCGTGATTTCTTACCTCTAAAACAATTATTGCTAAAGTGGAAGTCCGACCACTTTTTACGGTACGCGATAAATGCGCGCGAGTCGGTCAAAATGGCGCATTTTCGGCCTCCGAGGCACCGTGCAAGCGTATTCATCGAACCATAATTTCGCACAATGTTAAAATTGCAAAACCGTTAGCATATCATCTAAGAGCTCTCACGGAGATCTTCAAATGTTACATACATACTTTTATTGTAAATTTTCGTTTTATATGGGAAATTTCGTTCTGTACAATTAGAAGGCTTAAAAAACTACTTTAATAACATTTTCGCCTGTCGAAACATACATCATAAGAAAGAAGATGAAATTTGATACAAGATGAACCCCTTTTAATGGAATTCCATGCATATGATCTTTTGTTATAAATCATAAAAGTAGTGCCAGTAGCGTCGCTGTCATTTCGCCCAAGAATTCACATTTTAGGTTATTCGAATTAGAATATTCCAATCCTTTTTCTACACCTTTTCCATGAGGCCTTTTTATCCTACTATTATGGCTCATAACAAAAGATCGTATGCATGGAATTCCATTGAAAGGGATTCATCTTGTACCAAATTTCATCCTCTTTCTTATTATTTATGTTTCGACAGGCGAAAATGTTTTTAAAGTAGTTTTTAAGCCTTCTAGTTGTACAGAACGAAATTTCCCATATAAATCGAAACTTTTTATTAAAAGTATGTATGTAACATTTGAAGATCTCCGTGAGAGCTCTTAGATGATATGTTAACGGTTTTGTAATTTTAACATTGAGCGAAGTTATGGATCGATGAATGCGCTTGCACGGTGCCTCGGAGGCCGAAAATGCGCCATTTTGACCGATTCGCGCGCATTTATCGCGTGCTACCGTAAAAAGTGGTCGGACTTCCACTTTAGCAATAATTATTTTAGAGGTAAGAAATCACGCTCTTTCACGTGGTGAACTCCGTTTTAACATGGGGGGGGGTCCCGATGCCCGAAATGGACCCCTCAAAACACATTTTCGCCAAAATGACCCCTATAATGAACATTTTAGAAAAAAGTTACTGAAGCCGTTTTATGCCCGATCAGACAAGGAATCGAACAAATGTTTCAAAATTGAGATTGGTCGCCATTGGACGGAGTTACGCTCATTTGAATATTTTTGGTATATCAGGGTATACTGGGGCGGGGTGGCCCAGTGGCAAGTGGCGCCGCTCTTCATTCGCTCCCTTGTCAAAAATGACAAGTTCGCCCCCCGCCCCGACCCGCGCTCGATCGTCCTCAATTAAATCAATCGACGCTGCTCCCGGAGAAACCGCTTGGCTGGCCGGGATAAGAACTGCCTAATATTCGTCGGCCACTTCGACGAACCCGCCGGTGCCCATCGATCGCCCACTTCCATGTGATAGATCCCCGTGTATTCCATCAAAAACACATTGGCCCGATAAGCGCGAATAAAGTTTTTAAAAAAAGGGTATACTGTAGACATACTTGAGAAAATTTTTTTTCTGAAAACGGTTTTGGGAACCCATTTAGGTCCTACACACGCTCTATTAAGGAAATTATGATCAAAGGTACTTTTGTTCCCTGTCCTCTTACAATGGGGGCATGCACATCACTTTGTTCCATTCAATTGTTTCTAAAGAAGACCCCCACCCAAAGGTGCACTGTACTGATCCAAAATGATCAGTTGAACTAGTGCTAATCAAAAAAGGAATTTTAAGAATTTAGGAGTTAGAAGCAACCTATCTCGGACGGCTTTTCGCAAGTATGGGAATAGTTCATTTTGAAACGGGTACCTTATCCCTCTCTCTCGAAAATTTTTCCCATACTAAGCAAAAGTGAATGGAGTTCCACTATTTCAATGTGCTGTGGCATGGTCGAGTCTCTCAGATTGGCTCTCTTAAGAAGCAACTAACTTGGCGCAGAAAGCCTGGCCACAGTTGCGGCAGTGGTGGCGACGGTCGGCGATGGAGAACTTGTGGTGGCACTGTGTGCATCTGATGAAAGAGAGCGATGGCAGTGGACACGAAAGAGAGAGAGAGAGACAGAGAGAGAGAGACAGAGACAGAGAGAGAGAGAGAGAGAGAGAGAGAGAGGGACGGAGAGAAAGCTAAGGTTTTTGAAAATGATACGAAGTCGCCAACTTCTGCCTGGCCAAGTCCTGGACCCAGTGGTCAGCGCGGCCACCGGCTTCGTCCCCCAATGACCAGCACCACACTCGGCCGATCCCGTCTCCAATATACACTGCCTTGTGGTCTCTGCAAACATCCAGTTCGGTGCTCTACTCTCTCTTTTCTCTCTCTCTCTCTCCTCTCTCTCTCTCTCTTCTACTTCCGCTGACTTCCACCCCTCTCTATTCTCCCTCCTCTTCTAACTTGGACGGTGCGATGGAAGTAATGGGTGCTGGCTGCGGGTTGTCTGTCCTGTTGAAGGCGGTGTGGGTCGAAAGAGAAGCTCTATGCGCCAAGACACGAACGAAGCGATCTTCAGTCGGAGTGGCTCGGGTTGGATTGGCGGAGTTGGCAGAGAGAGGGAAGAGTGGGGAGGCAGGTGGATCAGGTGACTGGGAGGAGGAAGATATGGAAAGCGACGGCGAGGAAGAAGACGCAGCGGCGGCCACGCCCAAGGGGTGTCTGAGAAGACGCCGCCTCAGACGGTCCAGTCGATGCTCAACCACTGCACGCGAGGAAGGATCGGGCTTGCGAGGGCACGAAGGGGGTTCCGGCCGGCAGAGAGAGCCGTCGTTCTCCACCATCGCCACTGAGTACATGTTCACCACTCCGTCGCTGCTGCCGCACATCACTACGTTGTCCGAGTCCCACTCGTTCATCTGAGGCAGGGGGAAATTTTTTTTCAGAATAAAAAAAGGTGTTTGTGGCAGGACAAAAGAGGGTCACGGAAAGAAGCTGACAGTTGAGAAAGCGATGGAGAGGATCATGTTCGAGAGGTCTCCCTCTGGGCCGGCCAGGGAAGCAAGCAAATCACCGTTGATCGACCACACAAAGAGATGGAGGCCGGCCGCAGTGGCGATGTCGCCCTGAAAAGAAAGAACTTCAGCCACGATGAAGACAAGGAACTGCGAACCGTTGCATCGTTAACCGCAACGGCAGAGACGGGAGCATGTTGGGAGGGAAGCTGGCGGATCAGACTCAGGTCACTCAGCTGCCACTGCATCACTGAGCAGTCGCGGGACGCTGACACCACGAAGCCGTGAGAGGCGCAGACTGTCTGCGGTGACAGAGAGTGAGAGAGAGAGAGAGAGAGAGAGAGAGAGAGAAAGAGAGAGACAGAGAGAGAGAGAAAAAGAGAGAGAGAGATGATGCAACTAACCAGACAAGTGACAGTGTCGGAGTGAGCATCGAGCGTCTTGCGATGGCTGAGCCTGGCAGAAGTGCTTGCTCTGTTGTGGTTGAGTGTCCACACCTCGACGCAGCCATCCGAGCTGCCAGCAAAGAGAGTTCGGTCGTCGTCTGCCGCCGCGCAGGTCACTTCCGAAGTGTCGCACAACTCGAGGATGCACCACGACTGCAACCCATGCTCCTCTCTATTTGTCTCATCCTATCTCACTCGCTCTCTCTCTCCCAGCATTTTCGTTACAGTTGCCACAAATATTCAAAAATAAAAACCTTCTCCGAGTCAATGGCCCCCATGCGAATGGATCTGTCGGGGAAGCCCCAAGCCAGGTAGCGAGAGTGGCCGACAAAGACACGATTCTGCTCGAGGGCGTGCACTCCCTTCTCGGTCACTAGCACTGAGCCTACTGCACTCTTCAATTCTGAAATCAGATCAAAATTCATCCCCATTCTATTCTCTTCCCCTCACTTCCTATTCCCCTCTCTCTCCATTCTCTTTTCCCTTCTCTCTTTCCCCACCTCTCTCCACTCTCTCTTTCTTCTCTTCTCTCCTCTCCCAAACCTTTGATCGGGGAAGTGGGAGGGCGCAAGCAATGCAGAGAATGGTAGAATAGTCTTGGAGTCGTGACTCCAGGGACGCTTGAGAATGTTCCGTCGCCATTGGCTACCTGCATTTGCAATGTAAAACAACAATGAAATAAGAACAAAATAAAACCTTTTTCTGCGGATGTGGTTTCTTGAAAAGCTGGCTGGGGATCTGGCCAAAGTTGTTGACAAATGCAATGGTGGCATTCCTTGTGAGGGGGTCGTCGATTGAGTCGAAGTCTACATTTCCCTCGTAGAAGAGATGGTGGAAGAGGTTGCGGGCCTGAATTCACCACATTTGTTGAAAAGAGAGCAAGAAGGATCTGAGAGGTGATTAGAGAAAATGAGAGAAACAGGAGTAAGGGAGATGTAGAGAGCAGATAGAACGAGAATAGTAGAAGCCTAGCCTGCACGGCGTTGTCTCCCTTCTGTTTGTATCCAAACACGAGATCGATCCACTCGTGGAGGTGCGAGGAGACGAAGTCGGACTCGAGTGCGAGGCGGTGGATGCGAGTGAACTCGCGTGCATCCCCCTTGGCCCAGGCGGGTAGCACCACGTCATCCAAAGATACGCCGCTCTGCTTCGTTCCCAGGTCGAAGCTGAACATTTCTTCGCTTTACTTTTCATACAAAATATATACAAAAAAAGTACAAAATCGAACTGATTCATGTTGATGAGTAGCTCCGGGAGAGTGAAGAACTCGGGAATGAGTTCCTTAACATCAGCCATGTTGTTGCGGCTTGCCGAGACCCATGCGTCGCCCACCGAATGGAACATCCGGTCGGCGAGATCAAAGTGACCACCCTGCAATCGCGGCCTCACTCCCATACGGACAGACTCTCTCTCTCCCTGTATCTCTCTTTCTCTCGCTCCCTTCATTCTCAATCAGCTGCTAGTTTATCTGACTTTGAATCGCTTCCTTTTTGTCCAACCTGTAGACACAAGAACTGTTGTGTGAATGGTTCGAGTCGTACGAGGTAGGAGACGACAATCATAGCGGAGGAGTAATGAGTGCCGTACATGTATGGAGGAGTCTCTCCACTCGGGTCGTCCCATTCTTCGAATCTTCAAAACGCCATGATCTTATTAAACACTGATCTTTTGTCCATATTTACTTTCATAACGAAGGAACCCCTCCTGTTAGATGAAACACTTTCATGAAGAAGACTAACAATAAGAATAGTGCGGGCAATAAAGCATAATTCAATAAAATAAACACGCCTTTTGAGGAATTGCTGAAGTCGTTCTGGAGTCTGAGCTCCCATTGGCTTGGAGAAGTCGCGGAAGGTGGAAGAAACGGTGAGATCCAGTGTTTCCGAGGAATAGTCTGCATATGAATGGATCGGATAACTGGAATAGCTGAAGCTGTCTGGATGACTGACCAGCGAGTACCCATGGGAACACGGGATACTGGCTGAGATCGTTGTACGACCGGCCGGCCAGTGTGTTCAGACTCATGATGTATTGGAAGTTGCTGAGCTGCCCGGAGAGCCATCGCTGGGTTACTGATTGTTGTCCTGGGGATATTAAAGAAATTAAAGAGAGAATATGAAAAGTGTGGACTCGGCAAAAAGGAGAAGTATTAGTTCGGCTTACCAATGAGAGAGTTAAGAAGTGATGCCCCTCCACTCTGCTCAATGGCCAATCCCCTTCGCTGGCCACTTACACTCTCCTTTCCTCCTCCTGTGATGTGACGGGCCATCGAGAGGAGTCTAGAATATCAGAGAAGACTCATTGATAATGAGAAAACAGTTGTAGTAAGCTCGCTTCATTCATGACAAAGAGAGAACGATTCAACAGTAACGACTACTCACTTCTCGTACACTCGGTCTCTCATCCGTCGTGGAAAAGCGAGTAAATAGTTACGACCGTCGGCGGAGAATACCTTGAATAGATAACAGGAATAAATAAAAGCAAGATATTCCGAAAGAAACAAAAGAAAGGACTGGATGCCCACTTCAAGAGCAATTGGCTGGAGCAGATAACGCCTCTGGTGGACTTCTCGGATGGCAGAATAGCTGAACTTCGAACAGAGTCGGGGGACTCGTGGAGGGACGGAGGAGCCAGTGGCTGTGTACGGCACGATAGGATCATGCATTCTGAAGAACTTTCAGTTATGTCTGCATCAATATTTCATTTCAGATTTTCACTTTCCAGTGTTTTCCACGTACGTTATCACATCCATAGATAGAAAAAACACTAACTCGGCTGGCAAGAAGTCGAGATCTCGGATCTCTCTCGTTTTCAGCAGAGTGAAGCCGTCGACCACGTAGTAGTGGTGGCGGCCGAAGAGGAGTAATCCTTCAGCTGTTTGGAGGCCCTGCATAAATGCCTTATATTCATATTACAAGCAATAAAGAAGGAGAGAAAGAAGGATCAGCGAGAACAGGAGTCAACTTGCCTGTATCCGTGCGCATCGAAACATTGAGTGTAGCTGTTCTCCATGCTCGAGAAGCCTGAGGAGTGTCTGGTTGTCGGGCCCTCTCCTGCTCTTCTTCTCTGCCTCTGTCTCAGGGGTGCTTCCCTCCCCTTCCTTCTCCTTTCCACTCCCTATTGACGATGTCTCCCTGGCCATCTTGTCTCCCTTCTTCTCCTCTCCCTCTGTCTCTCCATCTTCCGCTCTCTGCTGCTCACCAATCTCTTCGTCTTCATCAGCTTCGTCTGCGTCTTCTTCCGTCTTCCTTTCCTGATTTCCCTCGTTCTGTGTCTCTCTCTCCTTGACTGCAACCCTCCTAATCAGACTGCTTCGTAGATCGTTGATATCAATGGGAGGGGCATTGTCCGATGGCGAGAGAATGGTTTCTGCTTTGCTGATAATTCTTTCATCGAGGATCCTCGGCCTTCTTGCCTGGTTCGCGAGAAAGTACGCTTTGCTGTCTCTGCTCACTGCGACCTTCGCCCTCAATGCCTTGGCTCCTGGCTCTTCCAGGCTTGGTCGGTAGGGGAAGTCAAGGTAGAATGACCTATTTGGAATAAGCTTCTTGCGCACTCTGCAAGGCCCTTCGGTGGTGTCGAGACGGAACTTGTCAAGGCGGGAAGCGAGTCGCGGCCCCCAGATGGCCTTCTCTCGGGTCAGCTCTGCCTCATGCCCTGCCCACTCCTGGCGACTCCACTTGCGGACGTGGCAGTGCCATTCATGGTAGCGGGCAGCTTGGCCTTCCAAGAGTTGGCGGACCAGAGAGACATGGACTCGCAGCCAGAGAAGAGCAGATTCGTAAGAGACAGCAGACGACGAGGCGCCTCGGGGGAGGGAGACCGAGAGGGTTGATGAGGTGGTGGAGAGAGAACGGCGAGAGGCCAAGCGAGACAGACCCGATGCTACCTGCATTTATATAATCATCTTCTAATTCTATTTTCAGTAAATAAAAAAGAGTTGGTGAATAATAATAAAATGAACCTGATTCAGCTTCGAGCTGATATGCTGCTGAATCTGTTGTGGCCGTGCACCCGAAGGGAGGGCGGAGGACGAAGTGGACGAGAGCTGCGACTCCACGAATTGCCTCCAGTGCTGGGCAGTGGAGGCTGCGAGGAGGGCGCGGGCCGCGTTCAATTCACTGACGCAGGGACGGCGGAAGGACTCCTCCAGCAGAGATCTCTTGCTGCACACTATCTCACTCCACACTCGCGCCGCCAGCACTGCCACCTGTCAAGCATTCGCAATCATCTTAGCCATTCAACACGTGCATTTCCGGAAGCCATTAAAAAATCTTTGAAGGATACTGAGCGTTTGCGAAGATCAATTTTTGAATTGTAGACACTACATGAGATATAGATAGAGAAAGAGGGAGAAAGGATATGATGAGCGAAATAAACAGAAAAGCTCAACCTGTGCAGAAGCTCTTCCGAGACCGTAATCTCCTTGCTCCGGGCAAAGGATGTCAGGAGTGACTGAGAGCATGAAGACCTGGTTGGCAAGGGAGCAGTAGAACCACGCATCGGACGAGGGCAGAAAGATGTACTTCTTGGACAGGAGAGAGGACAATGTCTCCAGCACACACTCTTGCACTGCAACCAATCAGAATGAAGGCTAACAAAAGAATATGTAGAAAATGATCTCATCTATTCTAGTCAAAATGTTCTCATCTACTGACCTGGAATGGAATCAACGGGTCTGCTCAAGTTGAAGAGAACAACCCTCATGATGGACTGCTGCAGGAGTTCCCCTCCGCTGTTCCCTCCACCCTTCGTAGTCATGGAATGGATGCCATAAAAGAGATCGAGGAGTTTCTTTCCACGCTCGGCCGGTAGTTGGCGCTAAAGATATTTAAAAAAAAACATGTTTTTTTAAATCACCCCCCCCCCCCCCCGTACCTGCCACAGGGCATCTGTGAGTCGCGAACACAAGTAGAACGCATTGGCATCGATGGAATCGGCAGAAAGGGGAGTTTGAGTCGCGTGAGGAGGAAGAGAAGAAGACAGAAGAAGATCGGAGGTCAGCAGCTCGGAGAGAACTTCTGTGGAAAGCCACGAGAGACACTGCTGCTGGAGACTCCGTTGACGACTTCCGCTGTCGCACATGTTCTCAAACAGATAAAAGATACACCAACAGAAATACACAGAAAAAGGTAAATCAATACATGAGAAACACATGTGGTTGGAGAAAAACCTCAAGGAAAGTGTCAATCAAACGGTCTGATTTGGCGGCATTCAGTTGCAGATCATCAACGAGAATTCGCTTCATCATCAAAAGAACGGCTCTCGCAGAAGGTTGCGAAAGAACTAAAAGCAAACATAACATTTAGGAATGAAGATGGCCTCCCTCGTATGTTCCTCTCTGACCATTCTCATCAGGCGAGTCTCCTCCATCCTGCGAATTCGCTCTGGTCGACGTTGTCATTTGTTTCTTGCCATCTTCCGGAGCGATAGCAGAGAGCAAGAGAAGGAAGAACTCGTCGGAGTGAGCGACTGCGAAGAAGGACGCGCTGTTCTGGTAGAGGAAGGTCAGCATCTGCAGGACCGTGCAGGCGTGGACACTCAGCGTTGCCTCGTCTCCGCTCTGAATATGGAATAGAAGTTGTTAGAAGGAACTCAGAGAATTCGATGCAAGTCTGAAGACTTTTCTGTGGACATCAAGTGGAGAAGGATGAATGCAGCTGCGAAGCATCGAAAAGATTGGCAGAAGAGCGTCGAAGCAGAATTCCGTATTGCAGATCGCCTCATAAACAGAACTGCAATCATCAGCAACTTGCTTAGAGGTAACATCTGGCTGAGGAAATGTAACCTGTTGGCTTTCAATCCAAAGACCCTCTCCCAAATGACATCCAGAGAGAGTTGTGCAACGGAGCCGGCCAAGGGCACCCGTTGGCCGACGAGCAGAGAAAGCATCGCCACTTGTGCGGTCGGAGACTCCGCCCACCCAGCCAGAACATGTTCGAGGGAGGAGAAACCAGCGAACTGCGAACGCTCCGGGTTGATGTCCACTTGGGAACCAACCGAGCCGCCATGAGCAGACACCGAGAAACCAAGCACAACCTGAATAGAGATGTCAGTACGAGACTGCTAGAGAGACAGAGAAAGTGGGAGACAGAGAGAAAAAAGATGTCTAACTGCTGCACTATTGCGAGCGACGGAATCGGCATCTGCCAGCCAGCCCCCATTGCAAGTCTCGCCACCCTCGCGAAACTTCTGCAGCAACTGAGGCTGTTGAAGGAGATGTAGAAGAAGTTGCAGACCAAGAAGAAGACTGCCAGAGTGACCCTGAATATCCAGAATTGGAAATAGCAGGAAATGAGTGGGCAGATGTAGAAAGAGAACATAGCAAACCTTCGTAGCAATGATGGCGAGAATCCAATCGAACCCGAGTACTTTGACAATTTGATCTGCGAGTGCATTTGCAGTTGTCGGAGAGTGGAGAAGGAAGAGTTGGAGCATCTTCAGGAGTCTCTCTCTAAAGTACACCAAGTACAGACGACAGGGGGTTGCGAGTCGCTCGGGTGGTGGACGAGTCTGCCACGCCATCTGTAAAAACGGTGGGATAAACAATTGTTCTATTTTGTTCAAAAACAAAAATACCATTTCTCGTATGCGATCTCATCTCAAAAATGAAATGATTTAATTGTTAATTAATATGACGCGTACTTGTAGCTCCGACAACGTCTCCGGCAACGCGATATCAGCTGCGAGGTCAGCAGCCGTCTCCGGCAGAGTGGCAGAGATAGCCTGACCGAGTTTGAGGAGAGAGCGTGCATCAGTGGGAGGGGAGAGGAGTGCAGAGAGAAGATTGAAGATAATGTCATGCGAAGAGCAGAGGAGAGAGGGACGCTCGAGTAGCCAGAAGAGGAGGCGTGACAGAAGGGAAGAGGAGCGAAGAATTCCCAGGTTCTGCCGCTGTTGCTTCAGGTCGTGGCCACTAAACAAAACAATATCTCATCTCTCTATATTCAACTCAATCATCCCCGTCTTCAAATTTTCGAGCTTAGATAGCTCCAACTCAGAAGATAAAAAAACTAACTCGGTGATTAATTCGTAAAGATGTTCGAAGAGTATTCTATGCACATCATCTGGAGCATCTCTCCAGATGTCCAGATCTGTGAGAAGATCCTCGAATGCAACAGTGTTCGGAATGAGGATGGCCTCTCTCGAGGTGTCGAGAGTGCCAACAAGAGAGAAGACGAGATGAGCAGTGTGCGTCGTGAGCATCGATGACTTCTCTTCCAGTAACACACCAAGCAGCTGCAGAGATATTCATAAGCACAAGCACACAATCACCATCTTCCTCCACTGCTTCACCTGGTATGCGCGGTTGGACTGAATGTTTGCTGACAGCTTCGAATTCGAGCGGACAGCAGAGACAATCGCTTTCAGCGCTGCGTACAGCCCTCAAAATGTGATGTTTATTAAGTATAATGAACAACACAAAAAAATACAATAGACAAAACTGACCATCAGAATCAGAAGCCATGTCAACGAGTGCGAAGAGACAGGAAAAGCCACCCATCGAGTCGAGAAGACGCGGCACCGAACGAGGAGAGAACGTGCGCATTCCAAGGTAGCTGCAGGAAGGAAAGACAGTCTCATGGGATGTCTCTCATCCTCTCTCACCCGACTACAACTGCTCCGAATGCCCTCGCCGCTCCTGGAGCGTGGAAGGCTGAGTTGTGAAGGCAACGGAGGCGACTGCTCGCATCTTGCGCACTCAGGCCAAGCTGAAGATCTACCGTAAGACTCGAAAGGAGACAACAAATCAATAAATCAATCAGAATAACAAATATAATTAACCACAGATGCTGTCATCTCGGCATCGACTTTGCTGTACAAGGCGCGCATGCTCGCGAGTGTCAATTCAGTGACAGCAGCGCCGTGCACCGAGAGGACTATCTAAATTGATCATGCAATTCTTGTATGCATTATGGTTCAGAACAAAGAATTATCAATATCTGAGGAGAAAGCCTTAAAAATGACAATAAGAGTGGGTAGGAAGAAGAGTGTGAATGAGAATGGGGAACCTTCTCTTCCGCGACCAGTGGAGATCCATCCTGTGCAGCAGTCTGCAGTCCTCCGATATAATGTGGCTGGAGAACGAAGAGTCGGCTGGCAATCTCTCCTGTCACAGCCTCGTCCAGGATGAACACTGACGCCATGCGCCATCTGAATTCTCATTCGCTTTTCAGCTATTTTCCTTTCCTTTCTCGCTTTCAATTGTAACTGCCAATGGCCAGCAAATCTCTGTCTCCATGTGTCACTACTTAAGAGAGCCTCTCTGTTAGGATCAAGCAGTCCTCAGTGGGAGCCTGCCCCGGGGCAAAAATTTCTGATTTGGTTATCCAAAATTTAATTTGGGGTACCCAAGCGCACTATGAAGAAAATTAGAAGGTCAATTTTGTTATAAAATTTTTTTCCTTGTCTGGGCATGCAAATGTATGGAAAAAGTTGAAGTCCCCATAACTTTCTTTAATATCAATATTTTCCAATTTTCTTTTTTTTTAACGGAATCAACGTTGGATTCTGAACAATATCAGCCCAGATGTCTTTCAGTCAACTATTTTTTTCACATCGAAAAATTACTTTTAATATTTGAATTTGACGGTTAAGTACCTTATACTCATTTGTGTGTGGGTGTTATATCTCAAAATATAGAGCATTAAAAACTGTATGACATATATTCTTTTCGTTTAGTGTAGAGGTCCCGAAGGGGGTAAACAATAGCCTCAAATTGGCGTACCTCGGAGATGTGGGATTCAAGGAATGCGTGATAAAGAAGTTAAATTCTTGTTGTAACATAAAATGAACCATTTCATTCGATTCAGCACGTGCTTCTTTTCAAAAAAGCTCCATATCAAAATTTCATAAAATTATCATCTTCCATGAAAAAAACGCATTTTTCGATTTTTCAGCCATTGTCAGAAAATGACCTAAAACTATTCGAATCGCTGTATTTTCAATGTTTTCAGTGAGAACAGCATGCGGATAGTACTATTCAGTACGCGACAAAATTCTCTACAACATAAAAATATTTACATCTGGATAGGGCGTCCCTAACAATGACAGTATCGATTATCCTATGGCGGTCGCGTCAAAACTGACAGATCCGCATTTTCCAACTTTTCGTGCAATCGTAATGTTTATCACTCATCCAATACATCATTCTGCTCCACGGAGCACACTAAGGTCAGAACCGATGTTTGTTTTGCAGATTTCCCGTGGTAAAAGCACGCAAAAGGGTTTGCACGCGCGCGGATTCGAACCTGCGACCCATGACATTCGACGTGCACAACCCATGGGCCAAAATGACGTTAAAAAATTCATTTCTGGAAAACGCCAAAACCAATCTTAAAGGTTGACCTATCAGCCGATAGCTATTTTTGCGCTCTATCGAAATAAATATATCCGCCAAACAGTGTAAATTGACGGTAAGGTCAAATAAGTGGCCAAAATATTCGAACCCAAAAAAAGTAGATCAATAAAGCTATTCATGATAACGTGATGTATGGGAAAGTTGTTCGTCTGAGCGAAAGCTATAGAATGGCATATAACATGTGGGGATAAGTTCAATCCGCGAGCAATAACAGCCGCGAAAATGTCCCCCCAAAATATTGACTTTTGAACGGACTCCAGGGCACTTTTTCGGTACTCCTGCCGAATAGATAATAGTGACTGATAAAGAATGTCTTCTCTATTAGTAAGAGTACCGAAAAAGTGCCCTGGAGTCCGTTCAAAAGTCAATATTTTGCGGGGACATTTTCGCGGCTGTTATTGCTCGCGGATTGAACTTATCCCCACATGTTATATGCCATTCTATAGCTTTCGCTCAGACGAACAACTTTCCCATACATCACGTTATCATGAATAGCTTTATTGATCTACTTTTTTGGGTTCGAATATTTTGGCCACTTATTTGACCTTACCGTCAATTTACACTGTTTGTCGGATATATTTATTTCGATAGAGCGCAAAAATAGCTATCGGCTGATAGGTCACCTTTAAGATTGGTTTTGGAATTTTCCAGAAATGAATTTTTTAACGTCATTTTGGCCCATGGGTTGTGCACGTCGAATGTCATGGGTCGCAGGTTCGAATCCGCGCGCGTGCAAACCCTTTTGCGTGCTTTTACCACGGGAAATCTGCAAAACAAACATCGGTTCTGACCTTAGTGTGCTCCGTGGAGCAGAATGATGTATTGGATGAGTGATAAACATTACGATTGCACGAAAAGTTGGAAAATGCGGATCTGTCAGTTTTGACGCGACCGCCATAGGATAATCGATACTGTCATTGTTAGGGACGCCCTATCCAGATGTAAATATTTTTATGTTGTAGAGAATTTTGTCGCGTACTGAATAGTACTATCCGCATTCTGTTCTCACTGAAAACATTGAAAATACAGCGATTCGAATAGTTTTAGGTCATTTTCTGACAATGGCTGAAAAATCGAAAAATGCGTTTTTTTCATGGAAGATGATAATTTTATGAAATTTTGATATGGAGCTTTTTTGAAAAGAAGCACGTGCTGAATCGAATGAAATGGTTCATTTTATGTTACAACAAGAATTTAACTTCTTTATCACGCATTCCTTGAATCCCACATCTCCGAGGTACGCCAATTTGAGGCTATTGTTTACCCCCTTCGGGACCTCTACACTAAACGAAAAGAATATATGTTATACAGTTTTTAATGCTCTATATTTTGAGATATAACACCCACACACAAATGAGTATAAGGTACTTAACCGTCAAATTCAAATAATAAAAGTAATTTTTCGATGTGAAAAAAATAGTTGACTGAAAGACATCTGGGCTGATGTTGTTCAGATGTTGTTTTGATTCCGTTAAAAAAAAGAAAATTAAAAAATTTTGAGTTTGAAGCGAGATACATCAATTCAGAAATTATCCATACTTTAACCTGTTCACGGAAAAATATTTTTTGAAAAATATTTTTTGCCATTTAATATTGTTACTGGGGCCCAGTGCCATGCCCGACTATGTTTTCACATTCGAAATCCAACGTCTGGATCTGGGGCACGCCCTACTGGAGGCATACAGAGAGGCTCTCTTAAGCATAGCCACTCCCCAACCTGAGCCTGCTCGGTCGTCTCAGAGCGGGATCCGTTCCAATGGTTGCATTCACTGCGAGAGTCTTCACGAGCTGCCCGGAGGCACTCGTTACATTCTGAGCCATGTATGCAATCTTCGACGTGAAGATCTGTCGTCCATTCAGGAACACTGTCGCCTCCAACAAAATGATTATTTCTTTCCGTTAAAACAAATTACAATTATCTTTTGCTCATAAAAGGAATGCTAATGAGACCTGGCTTTGCTTGAGAACCGATCTAGAAATGGAAATGCAGAAATGATTCCATTCCATTTCGCGGAGACACTCCACCAAAGGAACTCGAACAGCTTTGTCCGATGAGAAATTTACCTTAATAATCGGCGGTTGACAACTTTGAACTGAAATGGTCAAAAGAGATGATACCTCTTTCTCCAGATCACCAGCACCCATCTCGAGTTCGTCAGTGCAGATAAGAAGAGATCGGTCGAAGGCACTCAATTGGATGCTCAGACAGATTCGACTCGAAGTCCCTCCCTTTGAAGAGGCAGAGGCAGAGGAAGAGGAGAAGAGACGAGTGATTGTGAGAAGGCGGAGGGGGTGAGCATCTGTCCGCTTGTCAGAGAACGAATCAATGTATAGCCAGCTGAAACATCAAGTTAGGCTGGGATTTATTTAGAGGGAAATCATAGGCAAGAGTAGCATAAACGACTGACAAGGAGTAAGTGATCCCTGCGAGCGGGGGGAATGCCCTTTCGGATCTGCCGGATGAGGCGGGGGAGTAGAGGGGAGCGAGAGAAGGCACGAAGAGACCACCGAAACCCTCGTGGCGCATGTCGAATTCAACAAAAGAAGGAGCATGAGCGAGCCGCTCGTCCCTCGGAGTCATCATGGAAACGAGAGCACGGAGTCGGGAGAGTGGAAGAGGTCCGCCCTCCCCCTCCCGCACCTCCACTCTTCCGTTCTCTTCCGTCTCCATCCCATCCAGATCACGACAGCACAGTGGCAAGTCCAAACGCAGAAATTCCCTACAAAAAGAAAGGTATGTAAGAAGGAAGAACCACTGCAGTTCATTCAGACTTGGAGAACACCAATATTGACGGGGAATAAGTGGAAAAGAACCTCAGCTGGGAAGGATGCATTCCTTGGTAGGAAAGCCGCTCGAACATGTAGTAGAGATGAGGAAGCAGAACGTGCTTCTCAAGCAGAAATAAACGAGAAGCCAGTGAGAGCAAATGACGAGGCATCTCCACCTGTCAACATTCAGTACATTTCAGACACCAAATACCGTAATCCCCCCTCTTCTGTCACTCATTTCCTTACCTGACACATCATCTGCTGATTTCTCTCTGGTCTCAGTAACGCCTTGACTAGCAAGGTGCTGTAGAGTTGAGCAGCTAGCTTCCATTTGAGAGAGTCAGCTTGGATGGAGGGGATGAGCTGGAGGAGAGAAAGCACGGCCCCGGCATGAACGAGTGGACTGGCGCTCCACGAGACGAATCCCTCGTCCACACTCACCTCCGGCGCCCACGACACATCAGAGGCTCTGCAGTATGCAAGCTTGTCTTCTTTTTCCTCTTCGTGGAACACGATACCGTAATCCGACAACATTAGAGATTCACGGGTAGGGACTTGAGCGAGTAAATTATTCATTCAACGAACCTTTCATAGTTGTCGAGAGCCATATTGAATAGAAGTCGCATTATGTAGCAGGCGAAGTAAACTGAACGAGGCATCGAATACGGTTTACTCCTGAAACAAACACAAAAATTCATCCCCTATTTGGGAGGTGGGTCAGTTGGTCAATGGAATGGTTGAGAATGCAGTTCTACTTACGTCGAATTGGAGTAGTCTTCACAGCGAAACACAGAATGGCATCCTTCCAGAAGCTCCTTCAGCTCCATCTCGGAGACATCTTCTTCTTGCAGTTCGGTGAGAGAAGAGAAGGCACCCGTTAGCCGAAGAGCACATGTCAGGCTTTCCCAGCCAACCTAGACAATAAAGATATGCTGAATACTTGCTGTTTCGTCTGCCTTTCGCCCTCTCTCGACCAACTTCAATTCCAAAGTATACAGCGTTGCTCGGCTCGAATCTCATGCTGATGGTGAGCACTTTGAAGACAAGACTCATGACATCAAGAACTTCCGATTCTTCCTTCCCCACAAAAAGAGGGCCTTTCTCTTCTCCCGTCTCCTCATTCTCTTGCTTTCTTTCTGGTAAGAGAGTTGCTTCGAAGCAGAGAAGCAGAGAGATCAGTGAGAGATATCCGCCTGCCTTGCGGAAGAGAATCCGCACTTTATGCGATTCTCGCAGCACTCCCAGCAAAGCCTTCAAAGTAGCAGCCAGTGGAATCAAGGCGTCAATTTTTCTCATTTAATTGTGAGAAATAAACGATACCTTTAACAAGTCAGTAACGAGTAGAGAGTTTAAGGGAGATGCTGATCGAGAAATGACAGATTGAAGAGCTGCCAGGTAAGTGTCGGAGGAAGATTGGAGTAGGAGTTGCTTCAACAACTGAACACCAGAACTACGCCATTCGCCTGAACATTTTTCAACATTATGTGGCAATACTTCTACTGCTTTGAAGTGGGAAAAAGTAGGAGAAAAAAAAGAAACAAAAAAAGAGAAAATAAGACAAACCATTAACAGATGAGATGAGTTGCAGCAACTTTGGTGCTCCAACGGAATCTGCGAAAAGGCGAGCATTTTCGATGTTACCCTTGACACAAACAGTAAGGAGATCAGTGGCGAGGAGAGCGAGTTTATGTTCTTGCTCGGAGAGAGAATGAGAAGAGCCGCAGAGACGGAAGAGACAACAAGACAACGTGTCCAGCAGACCCACTTCGCGATATGCATCCTATCACAATTCACTTCTTTTTCTTATTGCGCGTTTCTCGAATCAGGAGAAAGAATTGCAGCAATCTTCAGTAATCGCTAATAATAATAATAATAATAATAATAATAATAATAATAATAAAAGATAAGATGATAATCAACTAAGGAATACCTTAATAATAGAATCAACGGTAAGTAGGCGAAAAGCGCACTGCGAAACGATGATGAGGAGATCAACACGGCCTTCAAGAATAAGCTAGGTTTATTAATAATTCGTTGAATTAATGAATAATCTGACCCGCTGAGAGATTTGACTTGCACTTGACACAGAATGCCACCAGTTCCTTGCAGGGAATGAAATGAAGTTGAAAGAGAATGAATTCGAGCATCTCGAGCAGCTTGGCCTACAAGAATAAGGAAGAGTAACAGAATAAGAAGCAGAGCTACAAACCTGAACTCGTGGCTGCTTCTCTGAGATGTGTTCAATGAATGCTGAGAGAGGAGCATCTCTCTCGAGGAGGAAGTAGTTGACTGCATCGCAAGTGTACACTGACTGCGCCACTTCCAACACGGCCATCGATGTCGATTCGCGCCGGCACTTCAACAAGAGAGGATAATCTATTACAACTCTTTCTTTTATTAGTTAAAACAAGAAATAATGTTTCAAATCAAGAGCTAAGAAAGCTACAAATATTAAATACACAGTTATCAAAACAAAGAGTAAATATTATTCACCTGCGCGAAAAGTTCGAGAAGGAAAACGAAGGCACTCGTATTTCGAACGCTGACTCCATTGCCAGATGGAGTAGGCATTTGGAAGGAAGGGAGAGACATCAGACCAGACGACGCCTTAAGCATGAATCAGGCTTAAGAGTTGTTTAGTGGCCAAACAAGAATAAAAGACACCTGAGGAGTCAACTCCGCAGCTCCATTTGTAATTAAGCTGATCAACGTGGAAAGTACGCTTCGAATCATGTCTTCCTTCTCTTCTTCTCTGAAAGAGAAACGTGCTCTAGCTTTTAATGATCCAAAGAATATTTATACGGAAAAAAAATTAAAAAAAGGAAACGGGCACAATACCTCAAGATGAATTGGAGAAGGAACTGAAATCCACCAGCCGCCACAAAACTTTCAAGCATTACGTTCGAAATTCTCGATGCATCCTTAAAAACGAATGAAGATTGAGTTATATGTGTATATAAATGTCTAATGTGAATGGCTATATCTAGGAAGTTACCTTGATGAATGCGAAGAGGCCGACAAGCATATCTGCGATCTCGTCAGGGGAAAGGGACTCGGCAGCCAGGTTGTGGAGGGCGGAGCGGATGCATTCCTTCTCACGGCAGTACTTGAGAACGAGCGGACTCAGAGAGTGCGCCGCCACCATCTCGAGGATACGGCTGCTGGCCTACAACACGTCTACAGTACACAACTCATTGACACGATCTTTTATGTTCGAAATAGAATTAAAAAATGCATCTAATAGAAAAAAAATTAAGCAACAAAACTATAGAACTTCCATGAAGGAAGAGAATAAACTGACACTTCGCCAGATGAAATTCTCAGGCGGAACTGCTTGCGTGGAAGCAATGAAGAGCAGGGCCATGTCATCCTTCTTCGTCAACTCCTCACTTACACTTCTTCAAAGAACGAGGAATGGCTCCCACTGCACGGTTAACAAAGGTACCGTCTATTTTGTATACCCACAGTCGCTTTAATCTCCTCGAATTTATCTCGCAGCACGATTTTGATGAAAAAAATTGTGTATTTACTCTCCCCCAACGTTCTTTCCGGGCATTAAACTCATAATCCACTCATAAGAAGTACAAATCTATACACTGTCATTTGAGCATGCTTCCTCTTCGCTAATGAGCCATACCTGTATTGGCACAATTTGTCGAGAAGATTGGTAAGGATTGAATTGAGTGCGTGGTTTCCCTCAGCAGCTGGAGGATCATGAGGGAGTTCGATGAATAAGTAGATGGCTTTGACTAGAGTGCTCGGAAGGGAAGACTCGCACACTGCATCCACCACGGCGTCGTCTTTTCTTAAAAATTCAAATTATTCATGCTGCGGAGAAAATAGAGAAATGCAAAACACTAACGAGAGCACGAGGAAGTAAATAGCTTCGAGTATACTGTAGCCATGGAATACTGTAGATGGTCGAAGATACTCGGCGATCGAAATGGCCGCTTGCTGTGCACTTCCAGCAGCGGCTCTTCCTCGAACCTGGTGATATTGAGGCTGTTATGGGAAGCAACAGAGACATTCGACATATCATGTTCTGACATTTTACAGGAAAAGAAACAAAGAAAAGAAGAGAGACCTCCCGAACGAAGAAGCCCGACATGTGAAGGGCAAACGAGGGTGCCTCCTTGAACTCGGTTCGTAACTCGACAGGGCTGTACATCGCAGCTACCTAAACACTCAACTCAATAGATCAACAGCAAAAGAAGAAAGTAGCCGACATTCTTGAAGAGCGGAAGCAGTCGATTCGGATCGAGTTCCTTGGCTCCCGAGATGGAGATGCGCGTGTACTCGCTGAAGGTCTTGCGGAGATGCAGCAGAGTCAGAGTCTTGTCGCTTCGCTCACTCATCTCGGCGTCTACGCGAGTTTCACGAGAGCAAGGGCTTCGAAACAAGAGAATCTCCGAGAACTACCAACAGGAATCCTCAGTCTGCATTCATTGCAAAGACTCGCCATTCACGGTGATGAGAGAGTGGCCATTCTGAAAAGGAACGACAGGCAACAGAATGCAAATGCAAGGAGGGCAGAGTAGCCTTGGCACCGAATGCGCAACGATGTCTAGAATACCTACATTAGTATAACTTCGGTAAAAACATTTATAAATGCATTTAACACAACGCCCTAGAGAATAAAAAAAAGATCCCTCGGACACTTCGATGAAAGAGACGACCGTAGATTTGAGATGTAGTAAATCTCGCACGCATACACACACCGAAATTATATGCTATTTTTGTACATGTTCGCTCGCTCTCTTTATCTTTACCAAGAAAGCCGGTTTTCTAATAATAGAGCTGACGTTGTCGTGAACCACTTTTAAAGCGCGTCTTGTCGCCCGTTTTATCACAAGAGGGAGTAGCCGACTCTCATGCATATATAAATGATCCTTTTCTCTCAAGCTCCAGTGATTACCTCTCCCATGAGCCCATCCAACTTATTTATTTATTTTTAAAAAAAACCTGAATTTAATGGACATTTGCAATCATTTCCTCCCGTTTAATCTGTCTTCGAAGGCATGAATAGTAGAGGGAATCCCTTAAGTTGCCTTTTTTTTTTGCTCACGTGAATTTGTCCATCACATGCACGTGGATCCTCTTCGTTCCTTGGAAAGGTGTTTTATTTTAAGAGCATGGATCTAGAGACGAGATGGAATGGAGAGTTGCTGGGAGGCAGCGACAAGCCGCTCAAGCTACCGAAGCTTTTCCACCCCGTGGCGTTTCGGTTAGCCCTTTATTTCTTGAAAAGCAATGCAATCTACTTCCTCCGTCTTTAATCTGCTGCGAAGAGTTGTTTTCCATCACAACAAAAAAAGAAAGTAATTAGCACATAACTAATGAGTCTTATCTTTAGCGGAGATGCATTCATCGTGGCGGCGAGTTCGGAAGTCATCGTTGTTCGCCAGTCCCCGACACACATTCGTGTCATTCCCATCCATTTGCTTCCCTCGAACCAGAAACTCACTGAACTCGGACGTCAATTCGAGGTGGGCTTTCTGGTAGCCTTTGATTCTTTGGTATAACGTATTTCTATGTTCTGCAAGACGGTTTCACTTGGTGTTTGCTTCTCTGCTATTTTCAAGGTCATATCATTAAAGAGCAGTGTCTTTAAAAGGGAGCTAAATATAGAAGAGAGATCTCTATTCACAGGTGCGCTACGCCTACCGTCTCTTCTCCTTCGTCTCAGACACTTGTTTCGTGGCTGTTGGCCGTGGCTATCATGACCTTGGGAACGTGGCTATCGCCTTTCGAGCCTCGGATCCACACTTCTTAGGGGACGTCGCGAGAGAAGAGTTCGTCAAACTCAGTCATCCTAGAAAAGTAGAATCCTTCCTCTAGAAGAAGAGAAAAAAGATAACAAGTGATAGAGTTTACAAAAAGAGCTAGAGATCAATTTATGGAGCTATATTAATATTGGCTTTAGAAGAATCCGCAACAGCATGAATATTGCTAGTTGTCTCGATCTCTGTCTGGTCCACGAGTCATCTCGATGTTGCAGATACGGCCTTGAAGAAATGACCATCGTGCCGTGGGACATCCGCTGGCTGCCGAAGGAGTCTTCGTCTGAGGAAGAAGAGAAAGCAGAAGAAAACTCGGCTGAGCCGAAGGGCCATCTCTTGGTCGCTGGCTTCAGTGGCGCGACCATGCGAGTAAGCACATCCACTTTCATTCAATGCCATTTTACACTTTGTTTGAACGAAGACAAAAAAAAAGTTTTTTTAGTATCCTCAACAATTTCTGCTTTATTCCCGCTTTCAGGCTTTACTTCAAATACTGGAACGTAATTATTTACTATTTGACCAGGCCAAATAGTGATCACTTCAAACGTCAAATTCCAAATGAAAACCGATAATAATTCCTTACAAGTTTGCTTGGTAATTGCGTGAAGTGTCAGGTGTACGAGATCCGTCTGAATCGTGGGAACTGGAATCGAAGATGCGAATTGGTTGCAACGGGATGCAACTGCTGGGACGCCGATGCAGTTGTCATCGCCCCCAATGGCACTCTGTACATCTCTACAGGCAGAGGCACTCGGTCCGTTCCACCTCGCTAATCATACCTTCTATGTAAAAATGTTTTTATAGCAAGAGGTAAAATAGTTTGACGAGTTTATGCCTAACAATAAGTATGAGCGTTTGTCTCGTGTGCTGTGTGTCTCTCTCGGATATTATAATGCTGCCATTCAGGATCGACAAGTACTCTCTGCGGACTGGTCTGCATTCTCAACGCAGACCGAGTCGGCCTCTCACTGGAATTCTTCAGGTATGGCATTTGTCAAACATCATTTGAATACCAACCGATTTTACCATCATGCCAGCATTAGCATTCAAGTACTAAACAGTTGCTTGACAGGGCGCAAGGCCTCTCGGTGACGGGTTAGTTATTTCAATGGCGAATGACCCGGCGAAGGATGCGACCGCGGCATTTCCCTGTACGGGAACTGGTGAATTTTTATTTTATTTTTCTTATCAAAGATGAAGTTTACATGTATTTAGTCAAAGATTAAAATTTTTGTTGGATAATGATGCACTGATGTTATTAATCCTGCGAAATTAGAATGCAATTTTTGTGTATAATCTTTTTGAATTGAGCTTACGCTGCACAGCGATTCGATCGACTGATGCCCATAGACAACTACGGAGCAGACGAGAGCCTTGCCTCAGTGGACATCTCCTGTCTCCATCCCGGCTATCTCAACATGCCAAAGGTTTCTTTCTCATCAGCAAAACATTGCAAATATTCGTGACCATTGCATATATTTTACCATGGCATATTTTCTTATATGGATCGAGTTACCAGAATCTTTATTTTTCAGCGCAATCTTCGCCTGAGGGAGATTCGAGTCTACGGAAATCGGGCTTTCCTCGAACTCAAGGACACTCTCTTCATGGTAGGCCATTCTTTTTTCAATAGACTTCGGTAGATAAAAGTTGAGAATGTTGCATTTCCAGGCAGAAACTGATGGAATGCCTCGTCTCGTGACACTTGCACGTGCAAAAGCCTGGTGCGTATTTTTTAACGTTTTTTTCATTGACTGTTCGTAGAGCGAGAAGTGAATTTTAAGCTTCTTCGTTTTGACCATTGAAATCAGGCGTTTTCAAAAGTTAAAAATCATTGAAGGGAGGCGGCTTCGGCAGAGAAAAAGAGAAATGTTCTCGTTGCTGGCAAATTTATCCACCCCAATTTCGCGGCCACTCTCTACGGGGACATCGAAGAAGAAGAGATGAAATAGAAGGAGGAGTAGAGATAGTTGCATAGAGAAAGATAAGTCCGTTCCGGTAGGCATTCCCCTCCCCATTCAAGACGGTTCACTTCATACAAATGTGTCATCTTGATACTCAATCTGTACCTAGAGAGGTAGAATTTATTTCCCATTTTAAACAGCATATTTAATTATGTAATTATGCAATATTGGATTTTTAACTAGTTTTTTTGAAGTACTGTTACCTCTCAATACGTGCGAGATTTCTCTCCATTCGCTATTAATTATGATTCTTATTCTGAATTTACAGAAAGCCAATGCAGCTTAAGAAATAAAGTTTGCACGTTTTCCTGTACCCCGCATTGGCTAAATATGGAAGGTGGAAAGCTGGAGGTCATCTAACATGAAAAGGGATTTGAATATCAGTTCTGAGGAACACTTCATCCTTTGTGTACTATATTTTATTTTGACGAAGTCGACATTCTAACAGACCTGCATGAATTCAACTATTCGTTTCTTTCACCGGCCACTGGTATTTTGAGTTCCCGAGAAGGCAAGATGTTCGACATGAGAATCTCGGGGTAAAGAGTGGGCAAAGAGGGAGTAATCTGATGATACCAGTTGAGATGAGACACCGCGGAGGGACAGAAAGTGGATATGGTACAGAGATTGGGAGAGAGAGAGGTGTGCAGATAATCTGTAGAGACAGGGGCTGCGAGAGTGATTTGCCGTGAAAGAAAATAGAGGGAGACGGGGAGAGAGAGGTCGTAGAAGAAAAAAATGAGAAGAGGAAAGAGAAAAATTGTCTAACGATAGAAGGGCAGAAATGAATCGAACAAGCTGAACAGCGCTGTGCTGACTGTTTATGATGGTAGAAGCAGATAAGCGAGTGGAAGAGTGGGGATATGATGCGAGAAGGGCAAATGAGATGAGTAACAGGAGGACTGCGATGACATCCACTAAGAAGCAATGGACATGGTTTGCAAGAGTGGACTAGGCAAGGGAAAGGTGGGACAGCCTTACTACGGTATACTCGGGAAACAATGAAAGTTGAGTGGAACTCTCTTGTTTTTCTTGTTAGTACATTTTGATTTCATCAATTCTCTTGGAGAAATCTTTTGCGCAAGAAAATATAATAAATGCAAAAATTATATTGGGAAGGATTGGTGCCACTTGCGTGAGAATAGGGAGTGAAGATATGAGAAAGGGATGCAAGACGACGCAATGAGCGAGAGAGAGAGAGAGAAAGAAAGAGAGAGAGATTGAGAGAGAGAGAGATAGAGAAAGAGGGAGAGAGAGATAGAGAGAGGGAGATAGAGAGAGGGAGAGTGAGATAAAGAGAGAACGCGAGGGAAGAGACAGATAGACAAAGGACAAAGATAGATTCCGAGAATTGAGAGAGCGGGATGTAGAATTAGCGAATGAGAAAAAATACAGAAAGAGAGAGAGAGAGAGAGTGAGAGCGAGAGAGGAGATAGAGAGAGATGAAAGAGAGCGAAGGGAAATATGGTTTGGAAAATGAATGCAAGCACGCGAGCAAGTGTATCTGAAGCACGCATAGCTGGGAAGTGATCCTCCTCTCACCTGCCCCTTCATTCCCCTTCCTTTTGCTGGTCGGCAACATCTTGTCTGAAGAAAGCTTCCGCTGCTCCTTCTTCCTTCTCCCTTCTCATCCTCCCCATTCGTTGTTCGTCTTCCCTCCAATCACCCCCCCCCAATCGAAAGAAAAAGAAGGGATCAACACCCGGCATCTGAGTGCGAGCGATGGAGAAGGAGGCGTGCATTGCTGGGGTACGATAGACAAGAGTGTGAGAGAGATAGTGCAACGAGAGAGAAAGAGAGGGAGAGAAGAAGAGACGGTAGAGAAAGAGATAGTGAATGAAAAGAAAGGCGTCGGTATCTCCCTCTCCCCCTCTGCCTCCTCCCCCGCCCCTGGCTGCCAGCTCCAGCAACACTTTCCCTGTCTTTCGCTCTGTCCTGCCCATCAAGATGTACTCCTCCCCGATCACTGGTTAATCTCATCAGTTATTTTCGACACATCATTTATTCAGTTTGCCTTATTATATTATCATTGATGGCTTAAAAGTTTGCCACGATCTTAGACCGATATGAGAGAAAAAGTAAGGTGACCTTCTCCCTCAGAAATCTTTTTTTTTAATTTAAAAATAAGGCGTGATTGAAATCAGGAAGCGCCGCTCTCGGAGTGAAGGAGCTCCACGAGCGGCGCGTGATCGTGAAGAACCTGCCCAGGAATCTTCCGACCGAGCAGATTCTCTCCCATCTCCAGGTAGGCGGAGCATCTTTAGTGGAGTGTCTAATGCACACTCACATGCACATACGAATCAGAGATCGACGTACATATATGCATATGTACATATGTACATACATACATGTACGTACATATACATACATACTCATGTAGACATTAATATACATATGTATGCACATTCATAGTTGGCATTTTTGAACTGGAAAGTTTCATTACGATGCCAAATGTGGTAGTAATGTTATTAAGCCCTTTATACATTAATGTACATAGGTAGATATGTACAGTACTGGCTAAAAGGTTTTCATATTGTCGTTTTTCTGCAGTATCTTCTCTAAAAAAAAAATAATATTTTTATCGCTCGTTCTGCACACTCAGTTAGCATGGAAAACACCATGATTTAAAAAGTATATATGCGCATTCATGGTGTACTTATTTATTCTATTCTACTGTCGGGGTTTCCTCGGTTTTCTAAAGATGTAACGAATTGGCAAAATCTCTCTGTGCTTATGTATTTCATTTCAGAACAATTGATTGAAAATGCAATTTTTTACAGCGTTAAATCTCGGTGATTGCAGCGTATTCTGAATGGTGTGGGTCTCGCAGCGACCGCCCACGAGATCCTCAAGGATCCCTCGAATAACTCTCTCAATCGTGGCTTCGCCTTCTTCGAATTCGCTACCACCGAAGAGACTCAGTGCTCGCTGAGAGTGCTCAACCTCAGCAAGGTCAGTCCATCAGGTGTCCATTCTCACCATCAACAATATTATTTATTATTATTGCATACGTTCTCGGACACCAATATTATATAATCGGAATATTTTAGTATCATTACAAATTTAGTGACACGTTCGAATATTTTTTCGCAGGCGATCAGTGAAAGAGAGGGAAGACCAAAAATGAGAGATGTATGTAGATAGAACGAGAGATATAACAAGAGACAGGGAGAAGATCGAGAAGCAAAGAATAAGACAAAACTACATAGGTAGCTAATGAGCTAGCGAGACATAACGAGACAGAGAGAGAGAGAGAGAGAGAGAGAGAGAGAGAGAGAGATGCAGGGAGAGAGAGGAGTAGACAGCAAAGTGAAGAAAACATAATATTGTTTTAAAGCATACATATGTACATACATTCATATGTATGCGTTTTGTTTGTTAAATTGGAATAATAATGACAGAAAAGAATTAGTTGATCTGTCGTCAGATCGGAGATCGTGAGCTCCGTGCGGAGCTCGCATACATTGAGAATAACGTCTCGGACGAAGAGATGTCTCGAGTTCGTTTTCTTTTTCAAATTCTTTTTTAAATCATTTCTGCGCCATATATGTATGTACATCGCCTAGCATTTACATTTTCATGAATGTATATCACTAAAAGGTTGGGTTTGAAACTTCTTTGACATTCATTTTGCTTATCAATGGGGAAAAGAGGAGATCGAACAGGTCCGGAATCTCTTCGTCCGCAACCTGCACCCGTATACAACGGAGTCGGAGCTGTTCGAGAGGATGGGAGGAAAGTCTTCAGGTGTGGAGAGTGTCAGGGTAAACCAGGTTCAGAACATCGCGTTCGTGAACTTCGCCTCCCGCGAGCAAGCTGCAGCAGTTCACGACTCCCACAAGGAAGTGGTTATCGTAAGTGAAGAGAGAGAGAGAGACGAGGGTGGAAGAGAGGCGGAAAAAGAGAGAATATGATGTTGAGTAATCGATAAATTGAATTGTTCACTTTTCAGCATGGCAACCTGCTGGATATAACATGGGCGAAGCCGAAGAAAACTACACCGGGTTCCGCAGGTGCCTGTGGGTATCCCGCTCGGACTGTTCCATTGGATGTCCATGTCCACTCTGCTTCTCTCTCCTCCCATTCACTCTCGACTCCTCAGATGCTTCCTCCCGAAGTGCTTCCCTCCCTCCCTCCTTCGGTCTACCAACTCCCTTACCCTTGCAACCTGCCACTCGCCACTCTGCAGACTCTCCTTCCATACCCTCTGCCCTCCTCATCGTCTTCTCCGTTAGTTCTCCACTTCTCGCACTTTACATATATCCATACGTACATATGTATGTGCATACATTTGTGTTTTACTTAAAGAATTCATAATTGCTCTCGATTTATCTTATTTCTCTCTCTCTCTCTCTCTCTCTCTCTCTCTAAGTCTCTGCCACTCTACCTCGCTGTTTCTGTCTCTGTTTATTTTTCTCTATATCTCTTTCTGAATCTCTCCTTCTCTACCTCTCTGTTTCTCTCTCTCTCCCTCTCTCTCTCTCTCTCCCTCTCTCTCTCTCTTTCTCTCCTCTCTCCTCTCTCTCTACCTCTCTGTTCCTGTATCTCTCTCTGATCTCTCTCTCTTTCTGTCTCTCACTCTCTCTCTCTCTCTCGATGCATCTCTACCTCTCTGTTTCTGCCTCTGTTTACTTCTCTCTCTCCTCTTAGTCTCTCTCTCTCTCTCTCCCTCTGAATCTCTCCCTCTCTACCTCGCTGTTTCTGTCTCTCTTTGCTTCTCTCTCCCCTCTTTGTCTCTCTCTTTCTCTCTAACTCTCTCCCCCTCTGAATCCCTACCTCTCTCTCTCTCTCTCTCTCTCTCTCTCTCTCTCCCTCTCAACCTTTCTGTTTCCGTCTCACTTTATTCCTCTCTCTCTCTCTCTCGCTCTCTCTCTCTTTCTCTCTTCTATTCCAGTCCAATCTGGAAGCCGTTGGTGTTCTTGCCTGCCTTGAGCTACCAGTCGAGCCCCGTCCGCTGTCTCCTGGAGCATGCTTCGGCTGCTGGCTGGTGCCCCCTCTACAGCGTCACGTTCTTCCATTGTACCGACAGCGTCACGCGCCTCACTCGAACTGTCTTCCAAGCTATGGTTTGTTTTATTTCCTTTTATAGGAATGGTTTTATATTCCTTTTCTATCATCTGGAAACCCCCGTTCTCTGTCCCTGCTCTTTAGCACCTTCTCTCTCTCTCTCTCTCTCTCTCTCTCTCACTCTCTCTCTCTCTCGCTCTCTCACCCTTTCTGCCGCATTCTCTTACTCACTCTCGCTCAGTTTTTCTCTCGCCCCAACTCGATCCCTCTTTTGTCATCCCTGTAGACTCGATCTAGCCCACAGGTCTGGACGCCGCCATACATTGGCACTGGTCTCCACTTCGACCTCCGCATGGCTATCGAGGAGGCAGTTGAGCGTACCCTCCTGGGTATCTCTCTCCGATACGGTTCCCTGACTTGATAGTCTCCCGAAGCCTAATCTTCTTTTCTACTTGCCCGTGGACCACCATTTCCGCCACGTGTCCATACATTCTCAACTAAATTGGCTTTAAAGGAGGCAAAAACTCAATTTTTTTGCTATAAGGATGATTCTGTGAATATGTCCGGATTGAGCTTGCGAAAGCATCAGCAAAAAGTTAAATTTACTAAACTAAAAGTTAGAGGAGTAATTTGCATCTGAAAAGAGTCGCCTGATCATGAGGGAAATATTAGTGATTTATACAGAACTTTAGATTTAACATTAGTCCCCTGACCAAATTACGGCCAAATAGGATTGAGACCGAAAAGCGTGAAATTTCGTCGTTCGGCCGTAAAATATATGCCGGCATATTCATGATTCACCAAACGGACGCAAACCGCAATAGAAAAGGTTTCGAAGTAAGGATCTTGGCAAATTGCCAAGAACGCGCGGCTCACGACTACGGTACTTGAATGAGTCGGCATTTCGTGTTAGGAGTTAACGACTTTCAAGCTCCTTTAAAATTCAATCCATGACTGAAATTGTACTTGTGTTTGTTGGTATTCCATGCTTCTGTAATAGAGTTGATTCTAACTTGATGTAGGATTGTCGTGAATTTATTGATATGGAGAAAGTTTTTTTCTGTATATTTTTTCATCCTGACAGTTGTCATTGACTCACAGCCACTTTTGGTGGATTCTGTTTCTGTGTGTATCCGAAGTACAAGGAATACATTTTCGAAGTGATTGAATTTTACGCAGTATTCATCAATGATAAAGAGCAAGGAACCCATCGGAACATCATCATTGTCACATAACACAATTTAAGAAAAAAAAAGAAATTAAATTGGCTAGAAATATCCATTTCTATAGCCACGATGAATAGTAGTAAAAGCAATACATTAATAGCATTGAAAAATTAGCAATAAAATATGCAGATGGAGTTAAGCGATATATTGTGAACTCTACTCGAGAAGTAATATGTATGTATTTTGTAAGTACATATGCGCATGTACTAACATTAATAACATATCATCGAATCACTTCAAACTTTTCCTTATAATTTTAGGTGGAAAATAATCCTCCAAAATATGTAGAAAACGAGATCGTTATTATTTTCGATATTCACCATGGAGCAGTAAAACACAAAAACAGAGGGACTTATTAGTATTAAAAGTTAATGCTATTTTTGATCGCTTTTCATTAAGTTTTTAGTGCACGTCCTAAAAACACATAGAAAGCTAGCATATTTTCAGTGATTTCATTTTATATATTTTATGGGGATTGATCATGTGGGGAAGATGATTAGAGATAACAAGAGTTATGCAAGTTGCCAGTGCGTCAAGTCCATGCAAGAACATTCAGAAAATTTTTCAAGAGTTATGCTTCTTTGCTGCTTGAAGCCCCCTCAGTCAATCATCATCTTCCCCTTGCCTTCCAATGGTTCTTCCTTCAAATCGATCCGCTGCTTCATCGCGAACTGGAAGAGAAACTAACTTTCTCTCCCATTCGCCATCTCTCTCTCTAACTCTTTCTCTCTCTCTCTCTTTCTCTCACTCCCTTTCTCTCACTCTCTTTCTCTCACTCACCCTCCTCTCTCTTTCTCTGTCTCTCTTCCTGCAATTTTCTGATATAAAGGATGCAAGGTAAAGCCGTCGCTTTTGCATCAGATAAGCGAAAGAAAAGAGATGCTGAACGAGAATCGGAATGCCTCATGTCAGATATGTATGAGACAAAGGAGGAGAGTGCGAGTACAAAGGGTTGAAAAAAGAGGGGACTAATTCTAAACAAGAGAAAGAATCATGGAGAGAAGCAAGAGATAGAGAGCAAGAAATAAAGAAAAAGAGGGGGGAGGAGAGAGAAAGAGAAAGAGAGAGAGATAGAGAGAGAGGAGTGAGAGAAAAGAGTGAGAGCATACGGTAGACAGGGCTGACCTGGAAGTGGCAAGATCCCTTTGAGATGAGCCGAACAGTCCTGCCATGCTCGATCATTGCGACCTGCTTCACTTCCTTCCGGCAGTGGGGACCGTCCATGTGGGCACGGAAGATCTCCACGATGGAGGCACGTATCGGCAGGACAAGGGCACCGTCCCGACGTCTGAAGAGAGTGTCAGAGAGAGAGAGAGAGAGAGAGAGAGAGAGAGAGAGAGAGAGAGGAAAGATACATATGTATGTATGTATGTACATAGAGAGAAATAGCCTCTGAAATCCTGTTCGCTGCTTGAAATAAATCGATGTAACATACTTTCAGGCAAAATTGGCCAACAAAACCAATAATGATGAAAATGAGAAAGGCTAGAATGTAAACCTTCGGACGGAGATGACCACGTGGCCAGCGAGACGAGTCGTGACTTGGTAGCTGCCGCGGTAGTTCATCTCCTCGATGATGATCGCCGCCTCCGTCATGAAGTGCGGCGGGACCTAAGCGACGGAGAGAGAGCGAGAGAGGGTGAGAGAGTGGGAGAGAGCGAGAAAAGAGTCGAGAGATAAAAGAGATTCAGCCTTAAGGAATATATGTACATATGTACATAGTAGTCGAAAGGACTGTTTAAGATGAATGAATAGGATGAACTGATAAAAAGATACAATGACGTTGCTGTCGACGCCCCAAGTGAGCGATTCGGTCTGCGCGTTCTCATTGAGATTGTTGAAGTGCATCTCGTGCTTGAAACCGGCTTTCAACTCCGCGATTTCGCCTTCAAATCATTTAATTTATTCTTCCAGCAATAGGCATATTATCATTTCTGTTCCTCATTTATTATTATTATTATCTTGCAGTAGTTGCCACAATTCTGTTTGGATATGTTTGCCTCTGAATATCCGTTCCTTCCACTCGGCTGTAGCACATTTGGCCGACGGGCAGGAAAGACAAGAGAGAAGAGTTAGCCTAGGGCTATCTTCTGGCCCCAGGGGAAGAAGAGGCGAATTATTGGAAATTCAATGATTGCAGCTTAGTGTGGCAAAGGAAGAGAAGAGAAGAAAGACGAGAAGAATGAGACTGAATTGGAAGAGCACGCGCAGAGTAGCTTAGGAGAAGCATTTCATGCCATCTATTCTGAACAATGGGATGGGCAGAGAGTGAGAGAGAGAGAGAGGGAGAGAGTTCAGATAGAGAGATAGAGAGAGAGAGAAATCGAGATGGACAGCGAGAGACGGAAAGAGAGAGAGAGAGTGAGAGAGAGAGAGACAGAAGGGGAGAAAGACAAAAGAAAGCGTGCGCTAGTAAACTGAGGAGCGGAAGGAGCAGTATGTGCTATGCATGTGTAGATGGCATTTAAAATGGATAGCAACAGAAATGATGAGATCGGCCAACTGAAATCTCTGTTGTGAGGGTGAGAGGGCAATCATTCCATCACTTCCCCTAGTGCTCTTCGTTCTCTCGTTACTCTCTCTATCCTCTCTCTCTCTGTGTCTATTTCTCTTTCTCTTCTCTATGCCGCTCTTTCTTTCTCTCAACCCTCTTTCTCACTCTCTCTCTTTCCTTCTCTCTCACTCACTCTCTCTCTTCCTCTGCCCTCCTTCCCATCTCCATCCACTTGTCCTTGACGCTGCGCGAAAGTAAAGGAAGCGCCGATCAAAACGTTTGCCGACGGAAAGAAAGAGGTTTCCTTTATGTTGTGAGAAGAGTAAAGTAAGGAAGAGAAATTGGTGGAGACAAAAAGAAGAGTGAAGAGAGAGATTTTGCTTCCTTTTCGGCTACCACCACTCAGTGTAGGCTATCGTTTCCTGTCTTCAGGATTGCATGGTATTGCAATGGAAAGAGGTATGTAGAATGTCAGGATTAAGATATAGACGGTAAGACAGAAAGAGACTGAGCGAGAGGGACCGAATGCAAAAGTCCTGTGAGGCACAAAAACTATGACAGAGAGAGAGAGAGAGAGAGAGAGAGAGAGAGAGCAGGGGGTTGAAAGAAGAGTGATCAGTTGACATGGAGCGAAAGGACTGCTTTCTCTATCCCACAGAAACAATCTAGTAAGCGAAGCGACTTCATGCCTAGCCATGGGTTGTGGAGACAATGGAGTGGGAGGAAGGAAGGCGTGCATGCATAATCATATCTCTCTCTTTCTCCTGAACTGACAGGGTGTCTTGAGAGTGAGCTCGGCCTCTGCCCCGATGGTGTACCCCTGTTCCCTAGCCACGGAGCAGACGCTTTCGGTGGTTCTCTCCGTCTTGAAGGAGTACTCCTGACTCCGGTTCGTGTTGTTCGTGTAGATCGACTTGAAGAGAGTGTACGGCTTCGCTCCCACCGGTTGCATCTCCCCGTAGATCGGTTCCTCATTCGTCACCACCAGATGACGACGGTTCTGGAAAAGGAGAGAGAGAGAGAGAGGCAGAGGAAAATTAGAATTTCCTACGTAGTTAACCTTAAGGTTAAAAAGCATTTGATGTGCTGTGATTGAGATGCTTTCTATTTCTTCACACATCTTCATATATCTTTGTCATAATCGAGATATCCCTTTTTTCTCAATTTTCCGGAGTATGACTCATTCCTATTTCAGCAAGTCAGGAGCTAACGAATGAGTCAAAAGAAGAGGGAAATACATTCATATGTATGTATGTATATAGCTAAGGAAGCATATGATACAGAGAGGGAGAGGGGAGAGAGCAGAGAAGACAGAACAGAGAGAGGGGAGTATAGAGAGAGCAGAGAAGACAGAACAGAGAGAGGGGAGTGGAGAGAGAGCAGAGAAAACAGAACAGAGAGAGGGGAGGGAATCATTTGCATGCGTCAATGCGCTGGCAGCATGACTCATTCACGCCTATGACACTTGTCTACGGTAGAGGAACAGCGTCAGACGACTTTCTCTATCTCTCTCTCTATCTCTCTCTCTCTCTTCTCTCTTTCTCTCTTCTCATATCCCCCTTTTTTCTGTTATCTCTATTCTTCTGCTCTCTCTCTCCCTCTCTCTCCTACCCTCTGCCTTCCTCTTTAACTCTGTAACTCTCTCATTCGCTCTCTCTAGCAATGCTCCTTCACTAGCCATTTACTCGGGAGACAACACACATCTTTTTTTCGCAATACACAACCGCCACGGACCAATGGCAGCGGGACGGAAAACGCAGTGCAATCGATGGAGCTGGCAGGAGCGCAGCGAGAAAAAAGAGATAGAGTGGGGAGGGACAGAGAGAGTGTGCACTTAGAGGATGGCAGAGAACGAGAGAAAGGGATTGTTTGAGAGAGATATAATAAGAAGAAAGAGAGATAGAGAGAGGGAGAGAGTGACGACAGAAGGCTAGAAAAGGAAGGCCGAGTACGGTGCCGAGCAGATGATGAAAGTAAGGGGCATCGAGGGGGAAAAGTCAGATTCCCTGCAGCCAGATAATGCCAGCGGTGCTCTCCTAATCATAATTTGCATGCTTCCGATTCCACTCATTCGCTCTTTCCTTCTCACTCTTCCTCCTCTCTGTTAGTGGATATTGCAGTCTCCGACTCACTTGCTCCCTCCCCCCTCTATTTCTCTCTCTCACTCTCTCTCTGTTTCTCTCTCTCTCTCATCCCCCATAATCGTGTAACCTGCCCACGGAGGCGTGTACACTGATTCCACCCTTCCAAAGGAAAGTGCCGGGTCGTAGTGGAGGGAGAGAGGGCTTCGGAGTGCAGTAGGGACCATCGAGAGTAGATAAAGCAAGGGAGAGAGAGAGAGAGAGAGAACTGGGAGAGGGTCCAGAGATAGAGATGTGAGGCAGATTGCGCGAGATGAAACAATCAAAGACTGAGAGATCGAGAGAGGGCGAGAATGAAGATAGTACGATAAGACCGACAGAGAAAGAGAGATAAGGAAGCGAGAAAAATCAAAGCTAATCTGGTGGAGATGAACAGATGCTTCACAGATGTCTCCAAGGCACATTATTCCGCCTCTTTAATAGTATCACGGTAAAGATATTTTGAGAGAGAATCGCTATGGTCATCGGAAACCGATGATCGATGGAGGACATTTATTTTGTTTCTCTCTCTCTCTCTTTCTTTCTCTTTCGCTCTCTCAAGGTCTCTGCTCTCTCTCTCTCTCTCTCTCTCTCTCTCTCTCTCTCCCGTCTCACGGTCCTTTCCGATTTCTAAGAGGATTAACAAGTTGACTGTTGACTACCGCCTTTCTGTCCCCATCCTTCCTCTCTTCTTCTATTCCATTCATCGGCCATTGTTGGCCGTCATCGAATGGTTAGAGAGAGACTCGATTGAGACAGTCAGATCGGGGCTTAGATCAGATCACGAAGGGAAAGATGCAAGTGGAGAGATTGCCGGGCAATAGTCGGTCAAGGGAGGGAACATGAAGCAGTTCAAGTGGAAGAAGGTAGGAGGAGAACTAGAGTTGTAACCGAGTCAGAAATTGATATTCAGGTCGATGGTGGGAGAGAGATAAGGAAAGAGAAAAAGAGGGAGAGGGAGTGAGGGACAGAGATACAAAGTGAACGAGACTAAGAAAGAGCGAACCGTGCAGAATTCGACGTCATCCCTTTCTAGATTCTTGAACTCGTCGAGTCGTGTCTTCCTGAGAGACTGGAGATCCTTGAACTGTTGCCAGGCGTAGTCTTCCAGCAGCCCGTCAATGTCCACGTGATTCATCGCCATCTATTGCCTGAGGGTACTACTTAAGTAGCTTTCCCTCTTTCTCTCTTTCATCGTCATTGAGTGAGGAAAGAGACATGCGAGATAAGATTTATATGCGCCACGAAAACCAAATTACAGGAAGCTCGGATAAAGGAAAGGAGTCCGCGTGTGATTCGTACAGGAAAGTGGACGGAAGCAGTGAATCGGCCATGCGCGGCATCCGAGTCAAGGCTATCTTGCAGGATGCAAACAACGCCATCCTATTCTCGCTGCTGCACGAATTCCATGTCACAAAAATTGCGAGAACATGAGATACGAAGACATTACAAGAATCTTTCTCATCTGAATCAAATACGGTTTTAGAATTGCAAAAAGAACAACGGCAAAACGTACACTACCAGTAAAAGAAATCCTTTATTAATTGACAATATATTGATTGATTGATTTAATACGGTGCACATAAACGAAGAAGAGATAGATAAAAATAAGAGTAAAAAATAATGTTTTTTTTTTAAAATAATCGACCTTACTTTTTGTTTTCACTCTCACTGTTTCTCTCTCATATAAGGATCTGTTTTCTTGCTTTTCTCATTCATGCCAATCAGTGAAAAAGAACGCCGTTGTGCGGGAAGAAGGGAGGAACAGTGGGGGTGCTCCCTGCAGGGGCCCGGCTGGCTGAGTGTGGGAGAGTCCCGAATCACTCGGCCGTGGCCACGCCCCCTTTCTTCTCAACACACTCCCACTTCTCTACTGCATTTTCCTTTTTAACATTACTTCTATTGCCCTTTTCTCTTCTTTTCTTCTTTCGTTCTGAAGAATACAAAGTCAAAACTGAAAAGTTTATGTTTATAAGCGTTGCATTTAATCAGGTACATATCACGCCTATTATCTTATCAGCAGTAGTTCTTGGTCGGTAAGAATAGACTCTCTAGGCAGAAGGCATCCCTAGCACACAACCTATTTCGCTGCTCGTCGAATCCAGATCACATTTTGAGATGAAAGGCCACAATCACACAGAGAAAGGGAAATAACATGTAAAGCAATCATTTAAAAGAAAACTGACTTTTTCATACAATAGATTAGTAATGTTTGAACTCGAATTTACAAAATACTCTACCCTAATAATAAGTTATAGATAGTTGCAAATTTTGGTGGAAGAGTTAATATGATTGAAAGTCTAATTGTCAGTTGGGTCTTCCTGGTACTGAATGGGTAACAGTTCGGCGCACACCCTGGGTAGCCATCCCTTGGTGATCTTACCGTGTTCATCCTCCCTCTTGCCAAAGAGCCAATGACGATTGGCGCGGGTGACAAGCCAGAGCTGGCCGACTTCCACGGCCACGCGAACCTCGTCCGAGATGGGCTGGCAGATCCAGACGCGGCAGCCGATGCGGATGGAGGAGCAGTAGCCGCCCCCAAAGCCGCGAGTCACGCGCACCAAGCGCGCGTTCTCCAGTTTGTACGCCTTCTGCCGAAGCTGCTCCTCCTGCAACATTTTGTTTTAGTATTAAGAATAAAATTAAATATTTCTTAAACCGTATCTATACCATACCGAGGCATATAGCATCCGTTCCACTTCATTTTTATTCCTCATTCCTGACAAGGTCAGAATTGGTTGTAGTGAAGATGAGAAGCAGATAAGAGGAAATGAGTCATCAAGGGTGGGGAAAGGGACAATTCTACTTGTTTGGTCAATTCAAAATGAAAGACTGCGAGTGCTGCCACCGCCAACTCCTTTATTCGATCCGTCATATCCCATTTTACTCTTACGAAGCCTCTCTTTACTCATATGTTTGCACCCCGCCTCTCTCTCTCTCTCACTCTCTCTTTCTTTCTCCCTCTTGCTCTCTCATTTCCCCGCAGTTTCTGTTTCTAAATAAGTCCTCCTTGAGCCCTGCTCACGTTCAATGAATGCTAATTGAGGGGAAAAGCTAACAGCCAAAGAGCGGATGCAGAAGAGAAGCCATTTTAGTCTCCTTCAGAAGTAGGAAGAGATGGGAAGAGCAGGGGGAGGGGCTCATGGAGAGTAGAATGAGAGTACGTGAAAACTGCCACCACTTTTGCCTCATTATCCAGTACTCTGATGTCTCTCCCTCACGCCACCAGCCTCTCTCTCTCTCTCTCTGTCTCTCTCTCTCTCTCCTGTTTCTATCTTTTGGTCTCTCTTCATCAAACAACATACACTGACTACCTCTTGTCCCACTAGCAACAATTGTTCCCAACAGTCCAGCAATTCATCAAGGCTAACCACAGTATTGGGTCTCCGGTAAATCAATGTAAAGTCAAACTTGTAACTAGCACTTGTAATAAGATGTTGCAACAAGCACGAGTGCCGATGCAAGACTACTGTTATCTCTGGAGAGGTGTGCAAGATGTTACTAGCTGTTTAGAGAAGTGCAAGGAAAGTGGAGAGTGATAAAGATTGATTGCGAAAATGAGAGAAACACAATAACAGTGAGAGAGGAGCAAGAGAGAGAGAGAGAGAGAGAGAGAGAGAGAGAGAGAAGGAGAGAGAAAAGGAAAGCTGGCCAAGATGGTAAAGACACCCTCTGTTCTTCTGGCACTTATCACTGCTCTGTGTACAGAATATCTCGCGTGTGTGCACTGGGATGTGGACCGAGTCATTGGCGCGCTCACTCGGGTCTTGACAGGAGCCGCATAGTCACCTTGTGATCACTCTCTTTCCTTCTCTCTTTCTTTCTCTCTCTTCACTCTCTCCCTCCCTTTCACTTCTCAACCCATTCACTCCTTCCGAATGGTCGCGTCCCTATTCAAATGCAATAGTCAGCAGACTGCCTCGTCAGACTGTCGTCAATGGTTGCGGTAAGCAGGGATGGGCAAGTGGACGAGAGTGAAGACTCACAATAGGATAGGAGGGGGGCTCTGGGGTAGCGAGCGAGAGAGAGAGAGAGTGCTCTCTAACTCGACAGAAGAAGCAGGAAAGTGGAGATGAGGAAAGGGAACTAACGGAGAGCGTGAACTGGGTGCAGCCGGCGCGAATTGGCCACCAGATACCATTGCCGCGGACGTGGAAGACCTCTCCTAAGTTGCGGCGGCTGCCGAGATCGTAGGGATACAGGAAGGGAGGAAGATCCGTGTCTGGCTCTTCGCGAGAGCGAGTGGCCTTCAGAGCTGGAACTTAGCCATGTCTTTTTTTGTTTGTTTTCTTTCCCCCCGCTTCGTGCTTATCACAGCCTAGGTTGTTTGAACCCTCACATTCACATCCATTTTCCAATCCCTTCCTTCAGCTGAATAGCCATCAACAGTGATCCGACCCTTGAACATTATTCACTCTCAAGAATAAGAAATCGCCACTCTGTAGTAGCCAGGAGAGAGAGAAAGAAAAAGAGACATCATTCACTCGAGACCACAAGAAATCACTCGTCCATACAAACAAGAAGCCATTTGATTTCCCTTCTATCACAGAAGCAGTAGATGAGTCAGAGCAAAAGTAAGCATGGCTCGGACGTACATAATTTTACAAGAATGAAGCAAACTGTTTTCACTTTAATTCCTGTCGTCGAGAATAGCGTGAATCACCCAAATTGCTACATCAACCAGGAAGAGAGTTGTATAAACAGTGCTTACAAAGGAATGGGATTAATAAATAACCAGGAAACAACTCCAAGGGGCTGAGATTGGCACCAGAAGGAGTGTATCAGGGGTGGCAGGTCAGCGGGAGCTGGCAGGTTGACAGGCAAGGAGAAGCGGGGATGATGAAGTGCCTGCTGGGCATCAAAGGAAACCGCGCAGGTCTTGCCGCACCATCCGAGGCAGAAGAAGAGAGAGATAGAGAGGAGGTAGAGAAAGAGAGAGAGAGAGAAAAAGAGAGAGAGAGAGAGAGAGAGAGAGAGAGAGAGAGAAGGGGGAGAGAAGAGATCGCTCTCCCGCTCCCATCAATTTCAGCTTGTGTAACAACCCATCTCTGAAGCCACCAATTGCCTATCATCTTCTCTCGTCCAGAAAAGGAAGAACACCATTTCAGGACTGTATAATTAAGCGCCTCACTAGCGAACACCGCGGAATTCATAATAATAATGCGTTGGTAATATCAACCTATTGGACGTTTCGAAGGCAGTTGATATATGGATGTCTTTTTGTCTCTTTCGATCCACCGCTAATTTACAATTCACAATTAGAAGTAGTAATAGCAGCCGATAAAACTGACAGATAAAGTCTTCGAGGGAAGTTTTGTTTCTCTTGATGCCCTGAAGTTGGAAGATAAGGAGAACAGAGACAGCCACGGCTACTCCCGCCGCGAAAGCCACTGCGACCACGGAGATGAGCAGAGAGTACAGCGACAACTCTACCAACGGCTCGTCTCCCGTCCCGAAGCGAATGTACCAATTCTCAATACAAAGTAGAGGCGACGTATATCGTTCCCTTTTTTATTGGAAGTAATAAAAAGAAGACGTCGTAAAGAAAAAAACAAATAACATTAGAATAGCGGGAAATAAGCTGCCTCACCAGCTGGAGACCGTGGTAGATGGAGCAGATTATGATGAGAGCAGCGTGGGAGCAGCCGATCACTGCAGAACCAAGGAAGCACACGAAGGAAGCGTGGTTACGGTGGCCGACGCAGTTGTTTATCCACGCTGCCAGATCACAACAGATTATGGAAGATACAGAAGAAAGATGACTGTTCAGGACTAGAACTAGCAGATTCTTTACTCTTCAGGATCTGAGGTAGGAAAAGGCACTCTCATTATGATGTGCATATGAGAGGAAGGCAAGGTGAGAAGAAGTGGATGAATATGATGGATGGGGAAACCGACGACAGTGATGATCCATCTTGAGCACGCAGCGTTGGCATTTGCTGCAGTGATGGGCGCGAGGCGCTTTAAACCCACGGCAAACTGTGCACTGCTGCAGACGACACTCGTCCGCTTTCTGAGTAAACAAGAGAAGATATTCTGACTTATGCGAAACACGAAGTACATAATCAAATGTTTAAATAAACCACAATAACGAAAGATCTGGTCACTTGGTGGAAATGAAGATTCATCTGCATTACACTCGCCATAGGGAACCTCAAATGTAAATGAACTCAGCTAACGTTTGGAGGAAGCCACTCCTTGGGTAGATAGCCGCCGCCAGTGTACGCAGCTTGCAGAAAGTTGGAGAGTGTCGAGTAATTCCAGAAGAGAAACATGGCAAAGTGGATGGCCCCGCTCAGCGTGTGCAGAGGCCACCACATCGTGTTGAGGTAGCATGCAGTAGAGCCAATCTAAAAAAATTTCCCGTAAGAAGAAAAAAAAAACAAAAAACAAGCAACAATCAGGAGAAATAATAGTAATGTAATTTTCTTTCCGATAGCTAAAAAGATAACGAAACAGAGAAATGTAAAAAAAAAGAATAAAAATAACATATAAATAAGGTAAATAAAATCATTTCTCTTGTAAGTGAACGTGACTAACGAAAAATATAAGGAAAAGCGTGATGAGCGGTCCCCAGTGAAGAAGCCTGAGGGCGAGGGAGCGGCCAGTGTCCGCCGCGGCGGTCTCCGACACATTCGTCGGCCATGGAGGCGAGTCATCCACGATTAACTCCGCCTTTTCCACGCTCTTGACATCTGGTCCATCTCCGGCCGCATTCGCACTCGCCTCATCGACAGACATCCACCTAAATTATAGCTGGAAATTGAAACGAAACCTGCTCAGTTAAAGATAAACCGAAACGAAGCAATGTCGTGCACGGAGACGCACTCTTGTTAGTGATGTTGTAATATTTTTCTTCCGCTCAATCACAATTGCTACTTCAACAATCGCGCGTGAGTTAGGTCGACAATATGATTTTTTTAACTGGTTATTTTTTTTTTGAATTATTCTCATAAGTTTTCCATGCCTTTTTTTTTACCTTTTACGTATCGATACACGTGTGTCCTTTGTTGATTTCATCCCAGTTTTCTAGTCAAGTTCAAGTGCCATGTGTAGATGCCGCAGTGGTAGATGGCGCAAGTAGCCAGTTTGGTGGGGAAGGTGCTGCTCACCGGCTGCGTAACCTGCACCTTTCTCGACCGAGTGGGCCATCCGGCAGCCGTGACTGGCGACTCCATGGCACCGACCCTCAATGGTCGACCCGGCAGCCAGGACATTGTCTGGCTGTCCAAGCTGCACCGCCATGAACCGGCCGTCGGCTGCATCTTCACATTCACGTTTGCATTTTATGGGTAGTGTTTTCCTCAAGTTCACGTTTCATTTCAGATGTCCTTAATTCACTGTACATTAATTATCTAATTATAATAAAACTATTCTTAGAATGTTATTTTGCGTGATGCTCTTTGAAAACATTCCATATGCTCAGCTCTCCTCGAAATTGCCGCGAGACCTACATCAAACGAGTATCCGCAGTCGGCGAAGACATTGTGAGGTTATTTCCTTTACTTACTGCTATGGATATTCTTTAAAATCTTTCTTGGTGTCACATCTTCATTCATTGACTGTTTGTAGACGACCGCATGGCCATCAACTGTACATGATTCCTAAAGGAATGTGCTGGATGCTGAGTGACAACCCGCGGAATGCAAACGACAGCAACGTATTCGGGGCGGTTAGAAAACAAGACTTTATGCGTTGTGTCCACTGTATTATAGAACTACCGTATATTCGAAGATTCTCCCTTCAGGTGAGTTACGGACTCGTCCAGGCGAAAGCGACACACGTCATCTGGCCTCCTCATCGATGGCAGAAGCTTTGAGTCTTCCAGGCAAATAGCTAGATATACACGTTCGTTGTTATGCTTGTTATTAGAGATTTACACGAATAATAAATATTAGCTGCTTTCAATCTGATAGTCGTACCTCTAAAACTCTGCATAATAGATGCAAAATCAGTTGAATAACAACAAAAAGGTTAAAATGAAATGCTAAATGGTCTAAATTGATTTCTCACCATTGTTCAAATACAGAAGAAAATCACGCGCATTCCAATCACTGTGCTAAAATATAGGAATATTGTTAACCTCTAGCTAGATTTTATCCTAGTTTACAACTCAATCCGTTATCCTGTTTCCGTTAATACATTATCGAAACTCTTATCTCGTGGCTATTTTATCGTTGAAAAAGAAGAGAGAGGGAGAGGAAGGCAGAGAAAGAGAGATCACGATGGCATGACGTTGAAGGCCGCGGCGCACGCGTCGTTGTGCGCAGCTAGCATAGCGATCATCTTCTCGGCCTGGGAATTCACGGAGAGAGGAAGAACTGGAAGTGGAAGAAACCTCCTCGAGGTGCTTGATCTTGAGATCGTCGATAGCGCTGAAGAGACGGACGACTTCGTCGACCCGCTCCTTGTAGAATTGGCCGGCCGCCGGGAGGGCCTCACTCCCCGCACAGTCAACTGCATCCCGGGCCTTATCCATTGCACGGCGACTCTCTTCGAAGTGGGGCACGAACTGAGAGAAAGGAGAGAGAAGAGACAACTCGGAATGGAAAGAACCTTGTGGACAAAGAAGTGAAGGCGTGGCATCACCTTCTCCGCTTCCTTCAGAAATTCGAGGCGACGCTCCGAGATGGCGTACAGCGCCTCCACAGCTTGATTCAGGCCGTCCTGCAAAGAGCGAGAGAGAGAGAGAGAGAGAGAGAGAGAGAGAGACGGTGCGAAAGAGGGTAAGCGGAGAGAGAGTGAGTGAGTGATAAAAGGGAGAAAGAATAAGAGCGATAATAGGTAGAGAGAGAGAGAGAGCGCTCATGAGGAGTGACGGATAGGAGAAAGTGAGAGGAAGGACGCGGAGAGTGGGAATAGGGAGAGAGAGAGAGTGAGAGGAAGGAGGGAGAAGTGAGGAGGGAACTAGAGATGAAGAGAACACGAAGACCACTAAGAAGTGACAGCGATCACATCGAAAATATGGGTAGATGAAAAGGCGGAGCAACCTCAAGAGCAGGATCTTTCGTGAACTTCTTCATGGGCCGGGTCTTGACGAGAGAGGCGACTTGGCTGTGCGGCTCTTCACTCACGGGAGGCAGCAGTCTGGATGGACAAGGAATGGAGAGGAATCAGAAGGAAGCCTCAGGGCACAGTCCGACCTGTTGGCCGTGCCAATGTTCCTCACCCACTCTGGATTCGGCTGTGCAAGCGAGGTCAGAGCACTGGAAAAGGAAGTGAACTTCCGAGAAGTCATTATTTCATATTTATCCTCACTCGTGCATTGTAATCGTGGCCTTGCTAAAGATGTCGAACTGCTCCAGCAAGTCGCTGAGTGCCTTAAGAAATATTCAGTATGTAAATATCGAGATGTGAAAGACATCCTACGACCGCATGGCCATCTCGAATAGTGCTATTGCAGATATTCATAGGAAGACATCCTGCCTTGGGATAAGGTGTTCGCTTGCCAGGAATTAGCAGGTTTTTAGCTATCTTGACTGCCCCCGGGCCCTTCTCAGTATTCGGACAGGCTCGACCGAAAGGCGAATTCACCTTGCTGACCTGCAGAAGAAGCTATTTGGGAGTCAGAGTGAGATAGAGATCCAGGGAGAAAGAGCGAAAGAGAGTGATAGCTAGAGAGAGAGAGAGAGAGAGAGAGAGAGAGAGAAAGAGAGGGAGAGAGAGTGTCATTCTAACCCTAAACTGACATTGGTCTTGCTCTTCGACGTCGGAACCTTCGACTCGGCCTTCTCAGCCATCACAAACAATTGTCGATCACGTTCTGAATAAATGTATGTAGTATAAATATATTAACTAAGAAAAACTAGAACGCGGAGGGACCTTCTTGAATTAAATGGAGCAGCAACTGTAGAGAGTACAAGAATCTTCTCTCTCCCGAGAGAGAGAGAGAAAGAGAGGGAGAGAGAGAGAGAGAGAGAGAGAGAGAGAGAGAGAACCGACTACGCGCGGCAGTTGAACGATAGAGAAATGACAACCGGGACATTCGACGGAATAAGAAAAATCCTCTATTGTCATGTCAGTGCTAAATATTTCAGCTTTCAAGTTCAAACAAATAAAAGTGCGTCAAGGCTCATTCACTGACAATGAGATATAATTTTTTTACCAGTAAATGATGTGGTCAGAGGACCCGCGGGTACCCGTGGCTCTTATTCACCTGATATGTTTCCATCAAGTGTATTCGACAGTTCTGTTTGTGCAGATCATTGTAATCTTTCTCTCTCTCTCTCTCTCTCTCTCTCTTCCCATATCCCTCTCTCCCTCTTGTAAGAATAAACTGGTGTGATTACAGATAAGCCTGCTTCTTCCACCGACGTCTTCTGTGAGGTCGTAGTGGGAACAGATCTTCTGAATAAGATATTTTATTCCATATACATATGTTAACCTACTCTTCCTACTTGGGGAAGTGGAGAGATTGGGGGAGAAGGAGCGATAGGCTCATGGTCAGGTTCACTTGCTGTAATCAGTTTGCCCAATAGAAATGACTTGCACTGTGATGTGAGTGGTGTGAAACTAATCCATTCTTTTAGAAAAATCTAAACGCTAGCCATCCAAAAAAAAAATACGGCGAACGCATGTAATGCGACTGGGCCCGTTAGCAAGTCAAGTTTATACCTTTCATGCTAATAAGGTTTCCACGATAAACAAAAATCGTTGTATTTAAGGTGAGCTTATGCTAAATCAGCGGGGTGGATGGCAGACAGAAATCAGATCTGTTGACTCGTTGTTTTCTTTTGAAGCGGAATGCTATAGATGGTAGAATCGTAATGCTATTGTTTCTAGAATTATTTGAGCATATTAAACTATTCACACTCTATTTCTACAGACCATACATATCGCTAACTACACATCAATCTAAAGGATTCTCTAATATGACTAAGAAAATAGAAGTTCTGCTTCGTCCTTGAGATTGGACTTAATGGCGCAGTTGAGAACAGCATCTCGTGCGTCTTCTGTCTTTATTCCTTGTCGAAGGAGGGCGACGATGACTTCAAGAGAAAGAGTTCGAAGGAGAGGGCATTGCTCATTCAGGAGATGGCGTCCCGCCACGTGAGACAGCACCTGAAGAATTCCCATCACGCTCTTTCACGACTCTGTGGAATATCTCTCGTGAAAACGATACAATACACACATAGCCTGACCTGGAGATCGTTCGTGTAGAAAAGGTTACTTGTCAGTTCTTCCCCGGTGTTGAGGACATCTCTGAGAATGCCAAGTCTGGCAGCAGTTGGCCGTTGGTTGAGAAGATGGATGAGCTTCTCGCCGATGTCATTGGGTGGATTCTGGCAGAGAGAAGAGACCACCTCAGCCTCTCCGCCCGTGCACTCGTGCAGGCCAAGCAGAGTGGACATCGCCTCTTCACTCCCCTCGCTTGCCAGTCGCCACAGAAGACTGCAGAACTCACCGTTGAAGGTCGCTGCAAACTGGCACTCTTATAAAGGCTTTGGAATGAAGTAGAGACTAACATAGCTGAGAGAGAGGCGGAGGAATCTGCAGGGAGAGAAGATGAGCCAGCAGAGCGAGGCTGGCCTTCTGCAGATGACTGAGCTCTTCTCTACACGATCTCACTCGGCAGCAGAGGGCAATCTGCAATCACGCTTTTATGCATGCCTTGAGCATAGAACGAAACTCTTACCGGTAACTGAGTTTCAAGAAGGCAGTGAATGAGTCGTCGCGAGAGTGGACACAAACTAGTTAAGAACTCAATTATCACCGTTCCCACGTTGTCCTTTTGCTCCTGTCAATGAAAAGTCAGAATTGAAGAGCGATGAATGCAAGGGAATGAAGGCTTACCGACTGGAATATGCTGACGAGACGAGAGAATTCAGCCAGGCTCGTCTCAATCGACTTCTCAGCCACACCCGATTCTGTCGTACTCTAGAATACATTTGGTTCTTTCAGTTATTGGTAAACAACTACAATTGTTCTGGTAGTCAACCAACTGCGATCTTGACGTACAGATTCATCACTTCTTCCATTTCCCCATCGCAATCCGTCACCGAATTCGTCAACTAAAAAACTGTTACAATTAAACATTTTAATCGCAATGTGCGGTATCTAGGGAGGGCAAGGGAGAGCGAGAGAGAGGGAAGAGAGGGCGGGAGAGACAGAGAGAGAGAGAGAGAGAGAGAGAGAGAGAGAGAGAGAGGAGGGAGAAAGAGGGAGAGGGAAGGGGAAAGAGAGAGGAATATTGGGAGATACCTGCTCTTCCTTTTGATCGCAGATCTGTCCAAGCGCATCTCCTAAACCTGCCAGCTGCCGTGAATCCCAGCAGTTGTCTTCATCCACAGTAAAGTTGTCCAGACAAGCGAACAATTCCTTCACGCGATCGTCTTCTCTGAGATTCCGCTTGTTACTGTTGAATATTGAACGTGGACTAGTAACAAATACTCTCCAGATACGGTAGAAATGAAAGAGAGGATTACTGTAGATGGTGGAGAAGAGTGGCAATGGAGTGCTTGGCTGCCCGGATGCAGGAAGACAGCGGGGCTACAGTCTCGGCTCGAACTCCGTCCACTATCTCACTCGCAACTGCCGATGCATTGAACTTGCTTACATACATCCAATCAGCGCTGAAAAAGCCAAGGAATAAAATGATCCCTTTACCAATTGCAGTGAAAGTACGGATCCGTGGGGTAGAACCAATTCAGAACACTCCTTTCATCCTCTGTCATATCTACGAGGATACTTTGAGGCACATTACAAGGTCTGGATAAAAAGAATTCTTTACTTCACAACTAATTTCGAAATCTCCCGTTCGTTGTTCACCATCGGTATTTCCCCAGTAAATACAACAAGAATTTGCATGCATCTTGCTCTAAAATAATTACACTATAAGTACATTTGGGAAAAAAATCGTATAAAAACAGAAGTTGGGTGAAGCTAAACAAATCGTTTAAATTATATTTGGTCATGGAAAATGCCGTAGTCGGCAGAAAGTGATCAAGACCAAAAGTATTGTTGTACTATAAAGGACTCAAAATGCGGTACACAGCTGGAGGGAAATGAATTATTAGGAAATGGTGTGAATGGATGTATGACAGGTCAAGAATAGAGAGCGCGAAGGAGAGTGACCAGTGACTCGGTGTCGAAGTCGTCCGAGTCGTCGGGGTCGCTGGAGGCGAAGACGAAGTCGGAGAGGAGAATTCGGCTTCTGTTCTGCCGTCGGCCGGGAGCCTCGTCCGAGGGCGCACTGCCGTCTGGATTGATGTGCTTGTAGAAGCACTTGTTCCCGAAGGGACAGTCGCCAGTTCGGTACGGCTGCAAATCAACTAACATTAGAAAGAGAACATACAACTGAACATCATTTTAATTTACAGTTTCGTGGCACCATTTAGAAATGAGCATAAAAAGAGATCCTGGTCGAAAATAGAAGATAAACACAACAGAAGTTGCGTGAGAAGAAGTAATTCGTTACCATAAAGAATAAAAGCGACGTGCGAAAAGAAAGAGTTATCGAACTTTGTAATACTTGCAGGCCTTCTCTTTCGTATTCGACTTGAACATGTCCAGGAGCACCGCCTTCTCCTCTGGCTCCTCCAGCCAAATCACGGAAGGGACGACGAAATCCGAGTGTACTCGGCATTCGGGGCAAGACCTGAATTAGCAAGATTTGCTGGAAGATCAGAACTAAACAGGTTTACAGAGAAATAGGAAGAACAAAGACAACAAGAGCGTGAATGAAACTGGTGGATACAATGATGCGAAACGAGTCCCTTGTCCGTAACAATATCCCTGCTGCCTCAAAAAAGTAAACAATACACTTCAGAAAGCACTGACCGGACAGTTTCCGCCTCGAAAGTCTCCGTCTTTTTTCGCCATTCACGTATGCAATCAAGGCAGAAACAATGTTTGCAGTTTTCCAGGATTCCGAAGCGCATCTTCTACAATTGACAAATTTTCGACTAAATAAGTAAATCAACAGGGAAAATTTGGAAAATCAAGACGAAAAAGTACAGAGTGTAGAATAAAATAAAGATATTCTTCAATACCTTATCGTAAATATTCTCCATGCAAATCCCGCAAGTCTTAGCACGGCTTTTCTGTTCAATGAACGCTAGTTGCAGGTTTTGTTCAAAGGAGGCTTGGCACTCAGCCAAATGGCCGTTTCTCTGCTCCTGGTCAGTGGGATGCAAGACGGCGCACTGGCAGATGTCGCAGATCTCCCCATGGGGAAGGGGGCAGTCAGGGCGGGTGCAGGAACCCATTTCGAAGTATGGACAGAGTTGCAGAGGAGAAGAGGAGAAGGCTCCTGCCTCGTCTTCCCACACTCCAAGCTGCTTACTCCCGCCCGCTGCCTCAGCGTAATCTGCCAAGTACACATTCAACTTCAAACTATTCACTGCACACATTTCAGGACTTCATGAATGAACTAACTTTAAGGGATCAAAAAATCAAGAAGCACAAATGAGGGTGATACAGGAAATGGTATTTAACGTACTGGTAGGTTTCTGCTTCAGCCATGTTGGCACGAATTCGGGTGCATCGGGTGAGAAGGCTGAGGTTATCAGGGCGCGAGGGGGCGGCGGGGGCGCACGAAGGGGTGCGGCCTTCTTGGCTGAAGACTTGCTGTCTCGGGAGGCCTCGTTGTTATTGTTGCCGCGAGGGCGGACGTGGTCGAAGCGGCAGGCAGTGCCATACACGCAGCTACAATGGGCTTCATCTCATTTACTCATCATAACTTATAGGTTAAAAAGGTAACGAATTCGATAGATTACATTAGAAGAAAGAAGAATTGAACTGACTTTCCTCTCTCGTAATACCGACAGATCAGGGAAGGCCTCGTCGACCGATCATGGCTGTACGTGCAGCGGGCACCAAACTGGCAGTTCCCTCCGGAGAAGTATCGGCAGACGGAAGACGGCGCTGCCATCACGCACACCTCTCTTAAGAATTACAACGACAATCTAACAACTACATCTTCTTATTGCCTGCCACCACTGGATGAGCTTCACCACTAATGTTAGCCAGTAAGTCGTGGCAGAAAACCACATGGAAGGCAAATACGCTCAACTTCAGGAGATGTATACAAGTTTATCACAGTTTGTACAACCGAACAAGGCCCGTCGGTATTGCTGTAGCAAAGTGAGCAACATTCATCCAGGAAAGAGCACCCACTCGTATTGCTAATTTGCACAGAAATGTCGTGACATGGGCCGAACTTCAGGTGCAGAAGCATAAAACAAAATAACAAAATACATAATGTAATTAGCAAATGACACAGTTTGATTCCTTCTTCTGAGGCCGGCCAGAAGAATGCGAGCCACGATGTTGCTGAATGCGCGTGGGGGCGGAGGGGGGATTGGGATGATTGGCTGAGGGAGATAGTCGCGGCTCTCTTCTCGCCGCTGCTTCTTCTTCTTCTCTTTGCAGATTCAACGCCAGTTGATAACTAAAAACGGTCACTTCATTCAAGCCCAAATAGCGAAAAGTCGAAGCACAATCAATCACCTGTATCCACCAAATAAAAAAATTATGCGAAAAATAGACAAGGATTTAAAAATTAGATATTTAATGGAGTCGTGCTTTGAGACAACTCACTCGGTATCTGCAGCATTGGGAGGCCTCTTCGCTGTTTCTTCTTCCCTTTCCGGCCTGACCTCCCTGAGATATCCATCGACGAAGCACGAATCGTTGTATACGTTGGAGAGGCTCTCCCACACAATCGACTTGTGACGAAGGAAGCCGTGGTCCGTCACGAGAAGAAACAGCCGATCCTTATAACATACATCAACAATTGTATTGGCCTATATTGTTTCTTTTTTGGATAACCGTCTTAGACACGTTCCATTCATAAACACCAAGAAGGAAATGCCATAGAACAATTTTTTTCGTCACTGAATGATTAGGACTACATCAAGATAAAGGGGCTCAACAAACATCGCTGCGGAGGATATTATGGAAGTGGTTGTTGCGGAATAGAACACTTATTTCGTTGTCCTTCATCGTAGTTAACAACCCAATGAGACCCTCATTTGTGAGTTGCGAGCTCGTAAGGGACACGAACTGAAACATCACATCATGGTATTTGTAACATCTACAAGTTTTAATACAATGAAATAACATTAAGACAAAACCAACATCGCGAATAATCCGCGCATCTTCGGATTCTTCAGTTGCAATCGCCGTTGCCTCGTTGAAGGACTTGCCTCGCAGCACCCGAACTGCAATTTATAAAAGGAGTAATCACACTCGAAAAAAACAAGCTTTATAGGAATATGAAGATATTAACCATGCTCAGGATCCTCCGGAATCCATCCGTGGTATAAATCAATGTTGAGCAGGTCGAAGAGAGAAAGATCAGCCGTATATTCAAAGCTGCGGACATCGCCGAACTTGACATTCATAAACATCCCGTCCAGTGCTTTCGGCAGCAGCTCTAGGAAATATCAATGGGAACAGAAGAATATCAAAGATCAATAAGGAGAACGCTCCCGAAACATTTTAGAACCAAGTGAAACCTCACCAATAACATCGTTGACATTCCTATCGTAGTCAGCGATCGACTGCTCGGGAAGATTGTTGGGTCGAGAGGAAATCAAGAGATCGGCAATCGCATTCACCATTCGATCACGCGAGATACTCCACGAATCGGAGAAGTCCACTTTTCCTGAACGAGTTTCAAGTCAAGTTCCAGAAAAAGGCTTGGATGCATCTGCAGAAACCCAACCTCTGAGAATCAGCGCGTTGACGACAGCAATGACGGGGCACGGCCCATTCTCGTTCTGCGTCACGATACGCGCCTTCACTCCACCAAAGTCAATCTCTTTCAGCTGAAAATAACACTTTGTATATTTACACTTTATTTTTTAAAAAAACATCTAGAGAGTACATCCCAAGTGAACGGACCATATGAAGTTGTTCATCATCGTCAGCTTGAGAAGGCGGTGACTGGGCATTGAGAGTACTTTCTGGAGCATCATCAGGAGGCGATCGGGATGTTGGCGAGCCTAGAAATGGCGAGTCCGTCACGGTGAGACCAGCAACTTCTCTAAGGACAGCTTGGACTGTGTGAAAATCTTCTCGCCCTTCTCCGTTCTGTGGAGGAGCTTTTGCATCGTTCGAATTCAAAGCACCGACGTCGCCGGCCTCATTTGAAAACTCCGTTCCATTCTCCGATTGGCTATCCTTGAGTTGTACATCCGAGGGTGGTGGAGCAGTTGCAGATTCCTCCTTACAGCCAGAAATGAGCTCCGGGCTCTGCGAATTTGGGTCATCGCCAGACGCAGCTGATGTCTCCGGGCTCTGCGAATTTGGGTCATCGCCAGACGCAGCTGTAAGTTCTGGCAACTCGACGCAGGCATTCGAATGAACATCCCCGCTTGGGACGTCAGGTGTCGTGTCTCGCTGTGGAGTCGAGGTGCGATCTTCGGATGAAACTTCTGACACGTCGTTACTGGCGGTCGCTGATGAATCCCGTGATTGTTCTTCTGCAGGATTCTCGCAGGAAACGGGCGGAGACGTATCAGGTGGCCCATGTGCTGTAGAGTTGTAGTCTGCGTTGGTGCTCATTCTAAAGAGATGAATTTTAAAAGTGCTGAAAAACTTAACTAGAAACAAAAGAAAAAACATTGCGCAACAATGAAGAATAACTCCACTGCTCGTGATTTCAAAACGTGTTTACTGGATTAACAATGAGGGCGCAATGCGCTGTAGCTATCGAACATTCCTAAAAGAAGGGCCAAGGTCAACAGAACTACTGTAGTGACCTATCTAGCCATCCTTTTTTTTCAGCTATTTATGGCTTTTTGCTTACCATATCATCGCTATCTCTTTCTCTGAATCTCATAAACTTGACCAGAATCTTTCACCGCTAGCTGTATTCCTCTCTCTCTCTCTCTCTCTCTCTCTCTCTCTCCCTTTATCCCTCTCTCTCTCTCTCTCTCTGGCTCTCTCTCTCAGGCCTCTCTCTCTCTCTCGCTCTTCCATTATATTTGTCATTGTCAATAATTAAGATCATATGCGAATTTTGCAAATTGTGTGATATATGATTTTCAATTTCATCTACAGTGTGTAGCAAAACTGGTGAAGGTGTCCTGTGAATGGAGATATCCATCTGCCAGCGACTACAAATGCTAACAATAAGAGAAGCTATTCTCATGCTGCTTCGTCTTCCTCTTGTCAGGAGATCAGAAGAAAGAAGTGCAAGTGGTGGTGTGGAAGCGAGCGACAGGGTTGACATGACTCGCGGACATTTCTGTCATAACTTCAACGATGGCAGATGGCAGGTGTAACACGAGGTGAAGAAGCTCGCCTTATGACAGGAGTGGGAGAGGAGGGGCTGGAAAGTGACACGGAAAGACACAGAGCAACATATCTGCCCCCCCCCCTGGCTGCCTCATTCACATCTCTCATCTTGCCGCCCTCCTGTTTATTCATTCTCGTCAAGGGCCATTAAATTTCGGAAGAGGAGAGATCGAGTTGATTCCAGGTGGCGGTTGTCTGGAAGCTCTCATTGTCAGTCAGCTGATGATTAGTCACTTTACTTCTCTCTCTCTCTCTCTCTCTCTCTCTCTCTCATTCTCTCTCTCTCTCTCTCTCTCTCTCTCTCTCTCGGTCTCCTCGCATTCGTTCTTTTACTTTTTTTCTTTTTCTGTATGTATATGGCTGATACGCGATTGTTTGTTTTGCACGTGTCTATAAATGCCCCTTCGCTGCCTTGAAGATTGCGCAAGGCCCCGGGCAATGAGCTGATAAGGAGGAAAGGTTTCGCGCATAAAGGCGGAAAGAACTCAGAAAGAAATATCACGAGATTAGCGGTATATGTTATATTTATTTCATCTTTCAAGTTCTTTTCTGCATATAGCAAATACCTGAACGTCCCATATCAAAAAGTAAAAGTGTTCGGAGATTCTCTGTCGATCATGTACGATTGTTGTCTCTTCCTCGTTATCTCTCTCCTGCCAGTCCTTCCCACCTTGAAGCACTCAGCTCTCCCATCACACTTATGTATATATATATCGTCTCTCTTGTACTGTGTTGGTGTACATCACTTCGACGAGAGCGAGAGAAGGAGAGAGAGAGAGAAAAAGGAAAAAAAAGAGTAACTGAAAGGAAGAGTGAAAGTGTCAGTTTATAGGCGCGAGCCAGCCGCAGTGATTCAGTGCTTATCAGTGGTTGCGTAGTCGCTCTCTCTGGCCAAGCACCCCTCTCCAGAAGAAGGAAAGAACATCATAATCGTAATCATCCTTTCTCCAGTCGGATGCTGCTCTTCCTGGCAGTCTCTTTGCTCTTGCACGAGGCAGTGCAAACAGGTCAGCAAGTGGAAGCTTTATTTAATTGTTCAATGGTACATAGATTACAGGAAAAAGATATTACATAACCTAAATCCGAAAAAAGAAAAGAATAAATTGAGAAACAGCAGAGCTCTCCCGCTGTTGTGCTGGCGGCTCGCGTCACTTTTCACAGACATCGACATGCTCGGGGCTCAGGTCAACTGTCGCTGGTAAGGCGGCTGGTCAGTTGCTTCTTCTTTCTTCCCTTCTCTCTCTCTCTCTCTCTCTCTCTCTCTCTCTCTCTTTTTCTCTCTCCCCTATCTTTTTATTCGCGGACCGGGACACGTCTTCTCATATTCACTCTGTCTCTCTCTTAGACTCTCTCTATCTTCTCCCTATTTATGCTCCCTCATGCTTCCCCCGAGCAGTCTTCCTCTACCTCTTCCAGGAATGGCGTGCTCTCGCTCTGCCTCGATCTGTTGTCTGCGTGCCCTGCTTGACAAGGAGTGCGATGAAGGGTCGAGGATAGCGAAGACGGACGAGACTTGCCACGCCAACATCAACGTCCTTGGCGGTGGCATCAAGAAGGTTTTCACCATTTCTCTTTCTACCACTGCAGACATGATGGAGTGAGCGATACCTTGTCTAGGAATGCTGCGACTGCTGCCTGCTCGCGAAGGACCTCCTCCGCCGCAATCTGCCCTGCTCGCCCCCTACGGGCTTCTCTGCAGTCTGCATCCGCTCCTTCAACAAATGCTGCGCCACTTCCCTCGAGCTCTCCGCCGCCAACTCCGCCGTCGCCAAGGACCCCGCCACAAGTACGAATCAGAGTGACTGGCATTTTTTGCCGCAAGCGGCTTTCTTATCACTCTCAGGCAACATATGACTTCTTTTCTTATCAACTGTGCATTTTTCATGAGACATTTTTTAAGGCTCAATTTAAGCCCCCAGTCCGCCGAGTTTCCCTCTGATAACAAAAATACGTGAAAAGCTTAGGCCGTGGCATGATCTAGAGAAACCTCTAGGATACACGAGTGAATTTTGAAGACAACAGGAAAGAAAATACGAAGCCATAAAGTGTCTGAAGATTGAAGATGAATAGCAAGCGCAGGCAAGTCATCGGAGACGGCTTTTCTGCTGGGCGACCGTTGCTCCTCGGCGCCCTGTGACCATCTCTGCCACGACCGTGGCGGCGATGCCGTGGAATGTTCTTGCCGCCACGGATTCGAACTCGCGCCTGATGGATCCACGTGTCTCGGTGCGAATTCTTTATAACAGCCACAAGAAATCTTTTCAATATTGCATTTTTAAAACCGATCTTAAATATTTTCTTCATTATGATATGTTTTGACAACAATTTTCTTGTGATTTTATCATTACTCTGCTGGTTCTCTATGTGAACAGCAATAATGGCAGTACTTTGGCTATATTTGTTTAATTCCTTGTTCACATTTGTCGCACCGCTGTGCTAAAAGACGAAAAGTCTTTTGCTCGTTTTTTTTTCTTTATTTTTCTCGCACTCACGCTTTTGCTTCTTCTTTGCCGTTAATTTGCTCCGGCCGTCACTGCTTCGAAGCCATCTTTTCCCTAAATTTTCAAGGTTCTTTCAAGACATCTCAACTCTCTCGTGTGGTGTTCATTTCATGCTTTCTCTGCCAGTTTCTTTTGATACCTGCCACTCTTTCATTCCCGGCCTCTCTTATTTCTCTCTCTCCCTCTTTCGCTCTCTCTCTTTCTCTCTCTCTCTCTCTCTCTGTCTCTCTCTGTCTCTCACCCTCGATCTCTCCGCTTCTCTCGCAGATGTGAACGAGTGTGAATGGCGTCTGTCTCCGTGTGACTCAGTGCTGGAGGAGTGCGTGAACACTCCGGGCGGCTACCTCTGCCTGCCTCGCCGCCAACGTGACTCTCCGTACTCCCCTCGTCGCCGTGCCCGTCCCTCCACCCCCTACCACCACAGATGGGAGATGGCGAGACGAGCCCCAGTCTCTTCCAAGAGTGACGTCTCCCGAGAGGCGACTGCCGAGGAGGCGGCTGCCGGAATGGCAGCCTGCTCAGCCGGATTCATGCGACTCCAGAATGGCACTTGCACTGGTCAGCTTGCTTCTTCGCCGCACTCTTGTCTCTTGTCTGAGTGAAGCAATCGCCAGCCTCCTCCCTCACTGCATGTTGGTGTTCTTACATTTGTCTGTTTGTCTTTCACATTCTACAATAAATCCTTATGCTGTATACAATCATTGCACTATTGGATTATGAGCATGAGGAAACCGTCCCTGCATTTCTAGATTTATAATAAATATAAATGTTTAATTAACCACTCAATTGGAATTCTGGTCTGAAGACATTGACGAGTGTCTTCTGCTGATGGACGACTGCCTGGAGTCTCAGCGATGTCTGAATACGCCCGGCTCCTTTAAGTGCATCCGCATCCTCTCCTGCGGTACCGGCTACGCACTCGACTCCGACACCGAGGAGTGCATCGGTTCTCTTTTTTCTCTCTCTGTCTCTCACTTTCTCTCCCGCTCTCCCACTCTCTTACTTCACACTCACTTTCTCTTTCTTTTTTTTCATTTCATTTCTATCATTCTAATCCTGCCGCACGATTAATCTCCCTCGAGGACACGGACAAGCGTCTCGGATATGTCCAGGACATTTTCTGGGGTGGCAGACAAATGTCGCAGACACTAAGAAAAATGCCTATGTTAATACACATGTCTCGCATCTGTCTCTCAGGTGTCTTTGAAATGTCGCAGACACTTTTGGAAAAATATTATGTCCAAGACATTAAGAATGTCAGGGACAATGTCCATGACATCCTGGGAAGGCGAGAGAGTATGCAATTTTAAGAGAGGCGAAACAAACACGCCGAATGTCATTTCGTGTCTCCGAGACAAAAGTTATGACTTTGTCTCATTGAAGGGTCAATCGTACTGTTTATACGTACTGTAGCTGCTACTTTTGGTAGGAGAAGCAGTTTTCAAAAAATCTTTTTTTTAAATTCGCATCCACTGTCGTTTTGCTTACTTAATTCTGTGATTTGTTCTCAAATACGTTTTGCTGATTAAATAGATGAGCTCCGCTCACTTGACCGGCGAATAGAAGAATATTTTCCGCTTTCAGAAGATGCGCGCCAGCCACCGCTCCCGAATAGGAGAAGACGGTGAAGAAGGAAGAGAAGGAGAAGTAAGACGACGACATGAGATTCGGCCTCGTCGACTAATTCTCTCACTCTCTCTCTGCCTCTTGTTTTGTTTGATAAACTTGTTTTTCATCGCTCTTCTGTATTGACTTAATGAAGTAATGGAAGGAGATATCTATGGGAGTTTTTGCTGGAAAAGAATTCAAAATATCTACAAGCATATGTCGCCTCGAAAATATTCGTAGTGCTGATTAGAAGAATTGAAAATAAAAAGATGGAAGCATTTCCAAAATGCTTAATGTCTGATGCTGCTTTGTGCACTTTTCTTTCGTCTCCATTGTTAAAGATGAGTGTTCATAGTCTGGAGAGAAAAAAAACATGCAACGTGTGCATGTCATGTAAAGAAAAATATATTTAATAAAACATTAATTTCTCCCTTTGGAAAATTTGTCCCTGATATGTCTACCAAGTGTCTCTGAAATGTCATGGACAATAAAATGTCCTGGACATATCAGAGACGCTTGTCCATGTCCTCGAGGGAGATTAATCGTTTGGCTGTTGTCAATAACAGCATGCGGTTGTGGCCTGTCTTTTACTGTTTGTTGTTATGTAACAACGCCCGAATTTTGGACACGGATGAAAAATGTACGAAAAATGAAGAGTGACAATAATTACCGCCTCAGACGTGGACGAATGTACCCTGGGCTCGCATGATTGCGGCCCCCTCTACGCCTGTCGCAACACGCAAGGCAGCTACAGATGCGACGTGAAGAAGTGCGACGACGGAGAACTGCAGAACCCGCTGACCGGAGAGTGCACGAGCATCGAGTGTCCACTCGGCTACGAGCCCAGCCACGGCAGATGCATTGGTTCGTCTCTCTCTCTATCTCTCTCTCTCTCTCACTCTACTCTTTTCTCTTCCCATCAATCTCACTGATCTCTCAGATGTCAACGAGTGCTTGACAGACGACCGTTGCCAGCCTGGCGAGGAGTGTCTAAACACTCCGGGCGGATTCCGCTGCCAGCCTCAGGGCTCACTCTGTGCTGCTGGGTTTCATATCAACCAGAACACTGGATTTTGTGATGGTTCGCATTTCTAATCCGCCTAACTTGAAATCTAATTTTCTCCCTCTCTTCATGTCTTGCCCTTCGCAGACATTGACGAGTGTGCTGAGCCAAATGCATGTGATGGTCTTCCTTGCACGAATCTGCCGGGCTCATTCAAGTGTCGCTGCAAGCCTGGCTTTGAATTCAGTGACAAGGTCAGCATCCTCCTTCAATTGTCCGCGGGTTACGGTAGAAATGACCGATTGCCTCAGACTCACCGCTGCGAGGACGTGGACGAATGCATCAAGTTCTCTGGCCACGTCTGCGACGCCCTCGCTCGCTGCGTCAACACCCTTGGCTCCTTCGCCTGCGTGTGCAACGACGGATTCGAGCTCGGGCCGGACGGCAGAAGCTGCATCGGTCTCTTACCTTTTCTCTCATTTAATCACGTTTTATTTCCGGTTTTTTCAGTCTTGCGTTTACCTTTTATCATTGCTATAAGAACATTCCACTCATTCATAGAAATGAATAATGAGTCTTCTTGAGACATTGACGAGTGTCTGCGGGGACAGGCGAAGTGTTCTCAGAAGTGCCTGAACATCCCCGGCAGCTACCAGTGCATCTGCGACCGCGGCTACGCCCTCTCTCCAGACGGACTTCACTGCGTCGACATTGACGAGTGCTCAGTCTGGGCGGGCAGCGGTTAACTCATTCTTATTTCCATACTGGATACATCAGCTACGAGAGACTACTGTTCTGTCTATTCTTGGGCATTTCAATTTGAATTCAGGTAGCGACCTCTGCATGGGAAGATGCATCAACACGCCGGGTGCGTACAAGTGCGAGTGTCCGAGTGGCTACGTCGTGCAGCCGGACGGACGGACATGTCAAGGTAGTCAGAGAGAGGGAGAGAGAGAGAGAGGATAGAGAAAGAGAGCGAGGGAGAGAGAGCGTGAGGTAGAGAGGGAGAGAGAGAGGTACGTGCGAATCGAGGAGAGATAGCAGGAAAAGCCTGGATCGCAGAATAGAAAAGAAGACAACAAGCATTGCTTAAGATGTGGACGAGTGCGCGTCTGGGGAGTGCGCGGGCAACGACCGAATCTGCGTTAACACCCTCGGCGCCTTCAAATGCCATCCCATCACGTGTCCGGCCAACTACATTCACGACAAGAACTACAAGAAGTAAGCGATGCGTTTCCCATTTTTTATGAATTCAATGCTGTTGTCGACTGCTAAAATTCCTCTTTAAAAACAGCTTGGATAAAAAAAAACAGTACTTTTAATGTTTCCGTTCTGCATGCTTAATGTGAATATTTTCATTCTTTCAATTAGGCTATTACACGATTGAATGATTTTCAAATTACGAAGACACTGCTAATCACTCTTTCTGATCGATTGACTAACAGATGTGTTTATTTCATAAAAAAAGAATGGAAGAGGGGCACCTATCAAGAGAGAGAGAGAGAGAGAGAGAGAGAGAGAGAGAGAGAGAGAGAGAGAGAAGGAGAGAAAGAGAGAGAGAAGGATAGAAAGAGAAAGAGATTGAGAAAGAGAGCGAGGTAGAAAGGGAACGAGAGAGAGAGAGAGAGAGCGAGAGAGAGAGAGAGCGAGAGAGAGAGAGAGAGAGAGAGAGAGAGTACAGTAGAGTGTGGGTGTGTGTTGAGTCGCTGCTCGCGTGGTCCTCTGGCATGTCTTGGCATGGCGGATGACGAGTGTCGCAAGATGCAGCCAGTGCACATCACCTTCCAGTACATCGGCATTCCCCGTCACGTCCCCATCTCCACGCATCGTCCGTCTGTCAGATTTTGCACCCTGCATTCCTTTTCTAACACTCTATCCATCTCTCCTTGTCTCTTTCTCTATCTCTCTTTATCTCTCCCCTTCTCTCGATCTCACCCTCTATCTTCAACGAATTCGGAAAAATACTAACGACAATATTTTTTTCACCAGCATTAAAGAACAACTGCCGTCGTTCAGATTTTCACTTGTTTCTCTAGATAACAATCTTTACGATTCGCGGTCCCTCTCACCGCGACAGCTTCGTTCAGTTTGAGTTGCTCCTCAATGAGTCCATTCCGGGTTAGAACACTAACAGTTCTACATTAATTTACGTGTTCATTTGTTATTGATTAGCAATTAAGTTGTTCTGCATGCCGTATGAATAATCTTTTCATGTGTTGCTTGAACATTGAGAATCGCGGAGCGTGCTGCCCGCGGTGCGCGCGAACTTCCTGCTGCAGAAGGGCGAGGAGCGCAACTCGGCAGTGGTGGCGATGAGGGACTCGCTGGACGGGCCACAAGAAGTCCGTCTTCAACTCATCCTTCGACTCACCAAGCATGGCGCTTTCCATGCCAAGTATCTCGCCAATCTCATCATTCACGTGTCTCATCACAAGAAGCAGAGCCAGCTCTTCCCTAATTCACTCACTTAGTACATCCTATACATTTTAAGCGTCTACTTATACTTTTACAACTGAATTTTGCAGTGTGTCTACATTTTGTCCTTTGAATTGATTAACTAATATTCCCGTCCACTTTTAATTTTCCTTGATCATCATAATCTTATAATCCTTTGTGTGTTTTCCTATGAAAGCCTAACTAAGAGTTGGATTGCTGCAAAAGCGGGTGCAAGTCTCAGCCGGTCCATTTCCACTACCGAAGAGGAATGAATTGAATGAATCTGTTTGTGCGTGCCATTATGCGAATAAAGAGGTCACTCCACTCCATCTCTGTCATCTCCCTCCGTCTCTTCACTCTCCATTGTCTCTCTCTCTCTCTCTCGCTCTCTTCAGTCCTATTTCTCAACTTTCTCAAGTTTGTCTACTCAAGAAATCTGTGCGTGCCTGTCTCCGTGAATGGCGTGAAGAAGACTTTCATTCAGGGAGGTCACTCTTTCTCTCTCTCTCTCTTTCGCTCTCTTTCTCTCTCTTCCTCTCTATCTCACATAATACAAAAAGACGGGAATAACGCCCTTCATAGTGAACGGTCAGAGTCAATTCTGTTGACAGTGGGAAGAAACGCCGCTTGCGCCATTATGCATATATTAACCATAAAGAGAAAAAACATTTACTTTTAAACAAAGCTGGTATCACTTAAAAGTCAGTGTTGATATCCGCTGTGTTGAGTAACGTGGAAGATGGATACTCTTGTCTGAAGTCGTGTCCGGCTGGCAACCTCGCGTGTGTCTCCAACCACACTCGCGAGATTCTCTACCAGTTCCGCGCCATTCCGTCTACTAAATCCTTCCTCAAGCCAATTGAGGTCCAACTCATTACATTTTTGAATAACATATCTCTAAAAATCAGTTTTTAGAGGGGAAATTTTTTTTTTGTTTCATGGATAAAAAGTGAAAAGCATCGTTTGCGCATAAATACATTAGCATGAGTTGAAGGTGTCCCGAGTGAAGACCCACATCGGCGCGCCCTTCTCCGTCGAGTACATCCTAGATGCTGCCAGCAGATTCCACTTCAGACTCGTCCAAGAATCCAACATTGGTCAGTCTAAGAAATCCATCCTACTTGCAAGGCTAGCAAGCTACAGTAGCTTGGTTAATCCATTGCAAGCTGCGGAACAGTACGGGCAAGCAATTACCCTTCACCTCATTGTACTTTCTCTCTCTCTCTCTCTCTCACTCTGTCTCGCGCTCTCTTTCACAAACTGTCCCAAGGAAAGGGTACGGTATAGATATAAGCGGATGTGAACAAGACGACTGGGAAAAGAAAGAAAGAAAGAAAGAAAGAGAGAGAGAGAGAGAGAGAGAGAGAGAGAGAGAAACTGAGTGGTCAAGACCCTGCTTTGAAGGTATTCTGGAGTTGGTGGAGCCGTTGAGTGGTCCTCGTCTGGAGACGGTCCGAGTGCACATTCACACCAAGTCACGAACTGGAGTTCTTCTCGCACACAACGTTGCCATCATTCAAATTGACGTCTCTTCAAATAAATTTTAACCATTATTGTATTTCTCATGAGAGATACAGAAATACGTCGAGTTCTGTTTTCTTAGAAATGTAAATTTAGGGTTTTACGAATGATAGTAACACAGTCATCGTTTGTTGTAATCATTGCACAGTTTTTTTTAAGAGATCTTCACAAAAGGGAAAGTAGTGACTTAGATTGAATATTTATAAGAGACAGAGGAAAGATTCATGTGATGATTATCTCCTTAATGAAAAGCTTTAGTTTTCTGTAATACTCTTTGCATTATACTCACATTATGCTCTCAACTATTTTTTTCCATTTGTTATGCTATTTCTAGTAATAGAGAATACCAAATTGAATCTTCCGTTGTTTGTCCCTTCTTGCAAGCCCGGTGGTCAGTCAGCTTGAGAACGGGACTCATCCATTCATCTCTTGTTAGCCTTCGGACTGTTATTTTTCTATATCAAGTTTCTACAAATGTCATAAGGTGAAATAGAAACTTTCACTCTTCTTCAACAAAGAATGTCTGTTCTCTCGTTTGCAGTTCTAACAAAAGAAATGAGGACCGAGTTGGGAGGATCGAGTAATAGAGTTGGAGAGGAGAAGCAGATAGAGTGGCAGTGGCAGGCCGTCTCTGTAGAAGACGTTAAGGAAGGAGGAGCCAGTACACCCTCCCCTCTCTCGCCCACTCTATCATTCAGTCCATTTTACTCATCCACTCCTCTGCCCGTTAGTACTCACTCGTGCACCCGCCCACAATCTCTCCTCTCTCTTTCTCTCTCTTTCTCTTTGTACTCGCCCTCTCACACAGCCTCTTCTCTCTCTCTCTCTCTCTCTCTCTCTCTCTCTCTCTCTGCTTCACATGGCAATCGTGCTCTGATTGTGGAAGCGCTCGCAAGCATTAAGCCAACTTCTTCACTTTCAAATCGCTTCATTTGCATTCAATGAGAGGTGTCTAGTGTTCTTTCTATCATTGTGTCTTGCCCTCATGCTCTTCTCTCTCTTCCTCGCTCTCACTCTCTCTCTCTCTTTCTCTCTCTCTCTCTTGCATTCTCTCTTCCCTCTCTCTCTCACTCTCACTTGACCAATTGAAGCCTACAATTACTCAACTCATCTCTTCTCCCATCACAATGATTATCCAATTGTTCGCATTCCAGTGACCGTTCTCGGTCCATTCTGCCGGAGGGTAAACTGAGGGATTGGTCTGTTTGAGGGAGAGTCTTTGAATGATTGGAATGAGATCGTGAGTGAGGAAGAAGGCTCAGCCGATGTCTCCCTCTCATCTGCTGCGGCTCTTCGTGTGTCTTTGCAGTTTAACTGCCGCTCGCGCTCTATTTGGTACATTTCTTAGTAATTTATTTATATAATCTTTAAAGCTTGCGGTAATAAGAAATAGAAGTTAAGGCCCACCAAAGCTACAGACGGAGCCTCCAGAAGAGGTGTGGTTTCAGCCGGGCGGGGACGAAGTCTCTTCCAACTTCGTGCTGCCCTGCACCGCTACAGACAACGTCGACAGGTACTCTTCCTCTGTCTTTCTCTCTCCCACGCGCCTTTCCCTGTCTCCCCCATTCCTATCTCTCATAGGCACTATAAGATTTCTATAGTACATAAATTGCAGATATGAATGGCGTAAGAACGAGTCTCCCCTGGTGGTGGACGGCGGAGAGATTGCGTGGCAGCGGGAGGGCCTCTCTGGCTCGCTCGTCTTCACCCACCCTGGCCCGCACCATTCTGGCTACTACCAGTGCCTCGTCTCCAACATCTTCGGCACGGCACTCTCCAAGAGAGTCCATGTTCAACTTGGGGGTGCGCTCTTCTCCATTCTGATTCATGAACTTCTTGCCTTGCTGAGAATTCCTAATTTCTGTCAACAAATAAACGTATTATTCGCACAAGTTGCTTCCGTCAACATTTCATCAATTCTTAGCTATTGCGGTAATGCATTTTTGCTATATCATTGTTTTGTCAATGACTTTCTCTAGAATTCGTAAGATTTCTGCGCTGACTAGAACTAGACCAGCCATGCGCTCTTCTTCCTTCATCCACTGCGATGTCTAATGACTTCCGCTCTTCTTCGCTGCTCTCACGCAATGCTCACTTCATCCTTCCATCCCAACGATTCTTTTCCGGAAGGGGATCAGGAATTCTCTCCCGGTTCCTTCTTTGGTCAAGGGAAGTCTCCTGCTCTGATTTCCACCGCCATCTTATCCTGATGATCTTGCATCTGCTTCATTTTTCTCTCTCCAATCCAATCCAATTTCTTAAGTTGTATTCTCTCTCTCTCTCTCTCTTTCTCTTCCTCTCGCTCTTTCCTCCCCTGCTGCACTGGCTGGAGATGACAACCCCGCGTGCCCCTCTCATCTCCTCTCGGAATAGTTGCCGATCCATTCCTAACTAGCAGCTCTTTTCTATCCTCAGACCATGTGGCCCTCTGAGAGGAACCCATAACTTTCTCTGCCTAATTAGTCTTCCGCTTCACTCTGGCAGCGACCCTCAAATACAATGAACACTCAAGCAAGTATATGGTATGCGAGAGTTAGAGGAAGGAGAGAATCAGACTGGCGAAAAGTGAGAGAGAAGAGTGGAGAGCCCGTTAGAAAAGAGAAAGAGAGAGAGAGAGAGATGGAAAGAAAACAAAAAAGAGTAGTGCTGAATTTGCGAGGAAGATGAATAGTAGCGGAAAAAGCCTTGGCAGCCCCAATCACTCCCTGACACCCCGCAACATCTGCAAGGCAAAAACCAGTGTGATTTGAGTGAAAGTAGCAAAGCAAGTTCCCAAAAGAAGTCAGGCGTCGAAAGGACAAAGTAATGCACTTCCCTTTTTCCTCGGTCAAAAACAGTCTAGAGATCTGAGCATATTATTGGCTGGAATAATTGCTAAGTTCGTAAATTTAAGATTATCATAAGAAAGAAAAGATTCTTGCAGTTCTCGAACACTTCCCTCGCCGTGACATCCGCGAGGTGAGCGTGGAGGAGGGCGAACCGTTGTCATTGCAGTGCACGCCTCCCTTCGGACAGCCACCCCCTCAACTCTTCTGGCTCTATCGGTACAACTTCTCTGCTGTTCTTTCCGTCTCTTTAATGTGATGAATCATCCACAAAAACAGCAATAAGTTGAGCACCGAACACCATTTCCCTTTTTTATAACAATGTGTGCATTCTCTCGCTTTGCAAATGCGGATTTTCGATCAGTCTGCTGGAAGTGTTATGACGCTCTTTCTCAATCTTCACCATTGACATCTCGCAAGCTCTCTGTTCTTCGTTCGCTCTCTCGCTTTTTCTTGTATCTCAATTCCCTCTCTCATCCGCCTTCAAACGATCAAATTCCTCCACAACAATACCACTAGATTGGTCATGGCGACAGCAACAGAAGGCATAAGGAAGACGAAAGAGCATGGAAAAAGTGAAAGAGACAAAATAAAGAGAGGAGAGAGAGCGAGACGGAATTTCTTCTGCTTCTCCCTTCATTCTGCTTCTCCCTTCATTCTGCTTCTCCCTTCATTCTGCTTCTCCCTTCATTCTGCTTCTTCGCATCGTTGCAGTCAGAAATAGAAGTTCCATTGCAGAGAAACCGCGTTTTCCTCTCAGGAAAAAAAATACAGAAACTCAGCTGATTAAAGGTGAGAGGGAAGTTTAAAAAAGAAGGAGGATGAAGGAAGATGTAGTAAGGTTGATGACATATGTACGAGGGAGTGACCGCATCGAGTGACAATCTGCGGCTGTTTTGCGGGTGGCAGCTGCGTGAGTGTGGCACCTAATCTCTGGCGCAAAAGATCGGTCATGCCTTCTCTCTCTCTCTCTCTCGCTCTCTCTCTCTCGTCCTATTTCTCTTGCTCCTTTTCTCTTCCTCCCTCTCTCCCTCTCTCTCTCCCTCTCTTCCTCTCTCCACCATCCATGACTTGTCTTTCTCTTCCAGAGACACGAAGCAGGCTTCGGTGATAGAGACAATTCGCCGCTCGCACATTGTCGCTGATGGTCAGGTAGGCTCAGCACTCTCATCCATTACACAACACAATCCTGGCCCGCCAGATGCCCTTTCTCTCTGTCTCTAGACTCTCTCTCTCTCTCGCTCTCTCTCTCTCTCTCTCTCTCTCTCTCTCTTTCTTCCTCCCCACCCTCTCTCTCTCTCCCTGGCTTTCGCATATTTCTTTAGCTCATTTATCTGCTCCTTCCCGCCAAGCGGCTACTGATTGCTAATCAAATTGGAGCCACTTAGCAATGGGAGAGTGAGAATGGAGAGGTACTACAGAGAACGGCACTGGAGTTGTCGGAGCAATTGGTCACCTGCCCAATCGCATACTGAGGGATAAGAAAGAGGAGAGAGACAAGAGTGAACGGGCAATAGAGATTCAATCAGATGTGTTCACTCGTGCAACCTGAGATACCACTGGTACACGGATAAGATGGAAGCTGGAAGAGATATCTTCCAGTTTCCATCTTATAGAGGTTATTTGGGATGGAATTTCGCGAAGAGAGAACAAGGTATCCATGACAGCAGCAGGAAAAGCCTGGAATTACAGCGATTAGGGATAGGTGACTTGCAGCCTCCACCAAACCCGTTTCCTTGTTTCTGTGCAGAGTGGTCTCCACTTCACTTCGTTGCATGCCCACGATGGCCGTCCGACTCTTCTGTACGAGTGCGCTGCCACTTCTCCCGTCCTCCACGGAGAGTACCGATCGGGCGACCGAATTCGGATCAGGGTCAAGGAGCGAAGAACCCGTCAGTTTTCTCATGTCAACGTTGTTATTTGCTTCACTTATTTATTTTGTTTATTTGAAATAGGTTTCGATATGTAAATATGTACATACATATGTAGATACCCCGAATTCCATTCATTTTTAAAATCCTTGTCCTCTTTTTCTTCCTCGGATCTCGATCCTAAGTAACGGATCTTCTTCAGCCCTTGCCATGGTGCCCCCTCGCGCATTGTTCCTGAGTCCGTCCAGCGTGGATGTGAAGGCCGGAGGGCGTGTCAAACTGCTCTGTATCATTGGAGGCTTGTCAGTCTCCAGTTGCTTCTTCTGTCTTATCCCTTTCCTTTCATTATTAGCCTCTTTGCAGTCCCGAACCAACTGTCCGCTGGTCTCGCAAGGGCAAGGGACTGGTTTCGGATCGAATGAAGGAGTCGGATGAGGGCAAGTCCTTCGTCATCGACAACATCCATCCAGAGGACGCGGGCGTCTATTCCTGCAAGGCAGGAGAGATCGAGCACTCCATCACCGTCTCTGTCGAAGGTCTGTACTTATTTTTTATTCTTCTGTTTTTAGGCTCTTAAAATGGTGGAAACAGTTGAATTGCACTTTATCTGCAACCAATTCTCCGATTGTTCTTTTGTTCTTTTATTTATATCTCGTCATCACTGAGCCTAGTTCCACATCTATCCTTTACATTAAGTTTTGAATGGAGAGAAATAGCATCATTCATATGTGGGCCTCACATAATCTCTCTCGGTCTCTTGCGCTATCTCTCTCTCTTTCTCTTATTCTCTACAAATATCTACCATATTCTCTCTCTCATTTATTGTTTCGCTTTCTCTATCTCTACCCTCTTCCCTCTCATTGTTCTTTGCCATCCTCTTGGTAGATGTGCCTTGTTTGAGCTGCGCCATTCTGGGAGAAGCCTCCCCCTGGCGACATTTCTCTGGCGGAGGGGGAGACGGCCGAGTTGTTGTGTGCCGCGGGCGGCAGCCCCGCCCCTCTCGTCACGTGGAGCATCAACGGCAAGGCGCTTCATGGTTTGTATCTTTTTTTATATTAATTATTATCCATTTGGGTGATTTTTTTTCATGGAGTCATATTAGTGCCGCAAATCCATTATTATATATTACCTTCATTAATTTCTTTGCTTACTTTGATACCCCATAATATGTATGAGTGTGCAGAGGCCGCCGACGTCTCTGCCCGTCATCTCTTCCTCATGGGCGGTCGTCTCCTGCAGATCTCCTCAGTGAATCACGACCTGGACACTGCAGTCTATCAGTGCAATGCTTCCAATCCACGTGGATACGTCTATGCCAACGCTTTCGTACATGTCAAAGGTTCTTTTTTTAACACATCTTGGTAAGTATTAGAACAAAGGTGCCAGTTATTTGAATTGAAATACCAAATGGAGTTATTCTTCTCAAGAATTCTACCATTCACCCCTGTCCTTCTGCAGCCCACGCGCCCCGCTTCACGATGCCGGCCCACCGCGTGTGGCGCGTGCTGCTCCGCTCTACCGTCCACATCAACTGCGACGTGGACGCCGCGCCGGCTGCCGAGATCCGTTGGGTGGACGCCAGCGACCGCCCGCTCCATCCCGTTCCCGGCAAGAGTGAGGTGTGTCGGAGGCTAACGAATGTTATATGTGTGCATATATAAGCAATATTGATAAAAAGGTTTTGTGTGTAAAAATGGTTTTTGCTTTCTGTATGCTTTCGTCTACATTAAAAATGTTCATTTAGATTACGGCAGAAAATACGTTTAAAATAGTGGATGTGAACACAGCGGACGAAGGGCTCTACTACTGCAACGTCTCGAATAAGTATGGCATCAATCGAGCGACCAATATCCTTCAAGTGTACAGTAAGCCAGCCTTCATTCTGCAAACCTCCCCTTCATTCATTTACATATCCTATTTAGTCACAAATGCATCTGCAATAGAAATATCTTCTTTTCCAGAGCCGACGTACTTCGTGAAAGTGCCAGCTCCGAAGAAGATCTGGGTGGAGGCAGGACAGCGAGTGGAGTTGGAGTGCGAGGCAGTGGCAGACGAGAGACTCACCATCGCTTACAATTGGACACTGAATGAGAGACCGCTCAGCCACACCAAAGGATTCCTGTCAGAGATTTTTTTCTTTTTAGAATAATGGGGACGTTAAAGAACGCTATCTGTCAAGCAAGTTTTTATAAATAAAAAAAAGAATAGACACAAGAATGAAAGTCTTATTTCATTCTTCCCTTTAGACTAGAAGGAACTCGCCTCTCTCTTCCCTTTGCCCGTGGCTGGCATTCTGGCAGGATTGAGTGCGCAGGAGTCACGCCTGTTGACACTAAAGTCGCTGCGATTGATCTCGTCGTTAAAGGTCATTTTTTGCTCTCTCTCTCTCTCTTTGTTCTCTCTCCCTTTCTCTCTCTCTCTTCTCAATCTCCCACTCCTCTCTTTCATTCTATTTAAATTTGATGAGAAAGAGAGTATTAAAGTGATGAACAAATCCTTCCCCCTTTCAGACGTCCCTCTCTGGCCGCCGATCGAGAGAATCAGCTGCAGAGAGCGGAAAGCGACGATAGAATGGAAGCGGCCGGCAGACAACGCCGACCCCATTGTCAAGTACGTCGTCGAGCAGCACACTGACTTCAGAAAGGTTTGCTTCAGTTTAATTGTTTAAAAGAGAATTGATTCAAGTATGTAGATAAGCAACTAATTATATCATCTTTTCTGTAGGGTCAATGGAAAGCGATCGACGAGGTGTTGAACGTCAGCTTGGACAGCTATGAGATGGAGTTCAATCTCAGTCCATGGGTATGCTTTCTGATGTAGTATCTGCTTCGTTTTCCCCCAGCCAAACCATAGGCCATTTCACAGGTGAATTACACCTTCCGCGTGGCGGCATTGAATTCGCACGGTCGGTCGGAGGAGCTGACGTTGACGGGCGAGGAGTGGAAGGGAGCAGAAGGAGACCACGGAGGGGGCACCAGCTCAGGCGGCAGGGCCACTTGCCACACCCGGCCTTCCTTCCCTTACACTAATCCCAGTGGTGTCTGGGCAGAGGGCATCGCCCCTGACAATCTCGTCGTGCACTGGACTCGCATGGAGAAGGTGGACTGGAATGCACCCCAGTTACAGTATCTCGTCAGGTTCAGACCATTCGGACAACGGCTCGTCGCCTGGACAGAGATTCTCATCGAAGACTCTTATGCGGTTCTTTTCTTTCGATTTTGCGAGTGTGTTGATGACAATCTCTAAATGTAAAGAAAGTGCATAAAAGGAGGAAGCAAAAAAAGAAGTATGTAGAAATAAAATGGAACCGTGCGAGAGAAAAGAGTTAGTACAGAATGACATCTGTCCTCTTGCCAGAATGAGACAACAGTTCGTGAGGTGCCGACCTTCCGAAAGTTCCAAGTGCAAGTGAGAGCAGTGAACGCGAAGGGGCCGAGCATTCTCGAACCGACTACGGTTATTGGCTACTCTGGAGAAGACAGTCAGTGAACAGCAGAATCATTACATTCTCGAAGGCGAGTTCCTCTGTTTGCTTGAGCGCCGGAATCGGCTCCCACCGACTTACTCCTCGAAACGATCTACAACTTCACCTCAGTCAACTTTAGCTGGTCGCCTGTCTCTGCAGCTTCTCTCCGAGGACATCCGAAGGGATACGAAGTTAGGCCCGATGATTATGGCATGAGAAAGAAAGAAAAGTCGTGCGTGATGTGGCAGATGAAATGTTCAGCTGCAATACTTGCCTGGAGTTAATATTTTGTATTCTACCAAATGTCTAGGCGAACAGGCACATGAAGTAGCCATGGCTGTCTCCCTAGATCGTGGTGTGGGAGCCGGAGCGAACTCGCTCTTCATCTCGCCGCGTGGTGCGCGTCGCTTCTTCGACCGCGTCGCATGCGGTGGTGGATGGCCTCCGCTCCTGCACGAACTACTCGGCTGTGATCCGTGCACGCAACAAGAAGTACGCCTCTGCGGACAGCCAAGTCGTCCACTTCACCACACCGGAAGGAGGTCAAACGCTCTCCTTCTGCTATCCTCTCTAATCGTTGTTTCTTCCAGTTCCTTCTCGCGTCTCTGACCTCTTTGTCCGTGCGGTGGGCGCACGGTCTCTGCTCGTTTCCTGGTCTCCGCCGCTGCAACCAAACGGCGCGCTCCGTGGCTACTTTCTCACCTTCACCGGCGAGAATAGTTTGTTATCTTTTCCAGCTCATCTTCTCATCTCATTAATTCTTCTTCATCGTCCTTTCATCTTCTTCTTTCCTTTCTTCAGACGTGACCGAGGAGACGTACGTGCTGCACCGGCAGCTGCACTATCTGCACGAGGAGTGCGAGCCGGAGACGGGGTACAAGGTGGCCGTCTGGGCGGAGACGGGGGCTGGCGAGGGGCCCAAGCTGCTGCGAGTCACTCGCACCTGGCCAGCCAGAGGTCAGCCTCCCTCTCTGATATCTATGAACTTGTGTGAATGCTTGTAGCCCCTGACGAACCTCGCTTCTCTCTGCTGAACAGCTCGGAGACGTCGGCCGACGTGGAGTGGACGCCCTCGGCCGGGCCCGTCTGGCGCATGCCTGGCACTTCCTTCTATATCAACTACACAATTGGTCAGTGCAATGAGGTCATCTTCCCCTTCCACTTTCATCAATTTTATTTTGTTTGCTTTAAAATAATTAGTTACTATTCAGTTATTGTCTTAAAGAATTGTTTGTAACATTTGGTGGTGGTCGATAGTCTCACACCGTTGAATTTTGAGTTTTTGGATGAATATAAACAATAAATAAATAAATAAAATGTACTTTTTGAGAATAATGTGACTGTATTTCGTGGTCAATTCAAGGATGTTTTATTATCAGAAACGTTTTGAAGTAAACAATTTTTTTTTTAAATATAAAACGAAAGGATTAAATGCCTAGATGGCCACTCGTTCCGGCAGAGTGCGCCGACCACTCTTCCATCTGTGAGAGTGCATCTGGACGGACTCCTCCCTGGTGTCAGCTACCAACTCTTCGGAGTCGCTAAGGACGGCAGCCAACTGAGACAGAGTACCACTCCACTCCTCCTTCTCACGCCTTCCAACGAGCCTCCCTCCCATCTCAGCCAAGGTTTTCTTCTTTCATATCTCTCTATCTCTCTCACTCTCTCTCTCTCTCTATCTCTCTCTCTGCAGATTCGATGCGCAGTGCTTTCTGGTTTCTGGCGGTGCTGGTTGCTGTGGCCATCGCGCTCTTTGCAGTTGTCGTCACGTGTTGCTGCGAGAGGAGGTTTTCTATTTCTTGTTTTGAGCCTTTATGCGATTAGTTCGCTCATAATCTTTTCGAGGAACTTTTTTTCTTTCGTCAAAAGAGTTGTAATAAAAACTGGATTTGCAGACGCTCCGGAGGGTACGCTGTGCGTCGCAAGGAAATGGAGATTGGCCACCAAGTGGATGCCGATGAAGAGCGACGCTTTCTCGAGTTCCAGTACGGTTACAAACACATCGACAAGCGTTAGACTTTCTTGTCCTTTCTTCTCTTTGTCTATTAGTCTTCAGTATGTGAACGTTTAAACAATTTTCTATTTATATACCAGGGATTGTTTTATATTTTCTACCAGTACTCATCGCTTTTAAATTAATTTAAACGATTTAAATAAGCATGTCATTACCGTTGAATAAGAAATCTTTGTTGGTTTCTTTTCTGACTTTTCTATGTGGTTGTTTGTCGAGATTTCTCATTGCACGGGTAATAAACAGTATATCTTCTTGCAAGAATAAAGCGCAGAGGATGCTTTATTCTTTCAATCATATGAGGAGAGAAGGCAGATCTGTTAGTTTATGCAAAGCATAGGAAGACTTGAGGTTGATGCACACTCGGATAAGCAGTGAATAGAAAGAAAGAAGAAACAGAGAGAATGAAGACTTGACCTCAGTTGCATCGGGCTACCCGTTCGGATGATGTGTGGAAGAGAGTGAAAGGGAGGAGAGGGTGTCAAGGATGGAATGGTTGGGGGAGGAAAGAAGTGAAGGGAGGGAAGTGCAGCAAATAAAGGAACAACTCAAATCATGGCATCATATATCCATTCATACATGGAATAATAAATTGATAAGCAGTGAAAAAATGGAACCACAAAGACGAGGAGAGGGGCAAATCGTCATGCTGCTCGTAAGGTACACGATGGGGATGAGGGATAACAGGCGAAGAAGAGAGAGCAGAGAAGTGAGAGAGAGGTAAGAGATCAGTTGAGCGTGGCATAGATGTGCTCGCCGTCCTCGTCGTCCTCCTCCGCGCCCGAGGCATTGAGGAGGCGCGCGAGGCGCAGCTGCGCGTCCAGAGAGTGGCGCGCCCGTTCCAGATGACTCATGACGCGCGACGCGTTGGCACCGAGCCAAGAGAGAAGCTCAGCCAGGGCGAGGGAGCGGGCAGGAAGGCGAGGGGAGGAGAGAGAACCAGAAGAGGTCCACGAGGATGGAGGAGAGGAGGCGGAGCGGAGGGAGAGGAAGAGGGAAAGCGAATCGGGCTGCAGCTGAGAGATCTCACGGGCGAAGAGGAGACGGGAAGAAGGCGAGTCCGCGTGGAGAGAAGGCTCACTCGAGGAGAAGGAAGCCATCTGAGAGGGGGAATCCGTGGAGGAAGATATATGTAGAGAGAGAGGGACAGAGACAGAGAGAGAGAGAGAGAGAGAGAGAGAGAGAGAGCGAGAGAGGGGCAGAGACAGAGAGAGAGAGAGAGAGGGGCAGAGAGAGAGAGAGAGAGAGAGAGAGAGAGAGAGAGAGAGAGAGAGAGACTTACAACAGTCTGCGCAATGACGGCCATGTTCGCTTGAATGGCAGGCGAAGACTCGACATCCACGACGATCCAGGGATTCTGGATGAGGTTGACCCAGAAGCGGAGGCCGAAGATGTTCGACTTCCACTGGTGAATCAGAAGCTCATCACGGATCTTCAAGAAAACATTATTTAAAAAAAATTGAAAATTACTTTTTTATTCTCTTTAAAAAAAAAAAGAGAGTGAGAGAGAGGAGGATTGAAATGAAGGAGAGAAACAGGGCCATACTTGGTGATTGTTCGCTTCATCGTCGAGGAGATCGCAGAGTTCTTTCAGAGGCGGCGGCTGCAGACGCGAGGGAGCAGAGAAGACGGCGACGAAGAAGTCGTCGATGAACTTACGCACTGCTCCTTTGCTGGTCAGCAGACGGGTTAGGAAGACCTGGAGAGTGGAAGAGAATGGGAAAAAAGGGAGGGAAAGAAAGGGACAACCAAGAGAGCAGAGACAAATGATACAGACCTCGGGAATCAACTCCGGGCCTGAGGAAGAGACACGCGAGTGACGATTGGAAGGCGGCGAGAGATGGAAGGGAGTGATAGTGGAAGTGGAAGAAGAAGCAACGCGACTCTCCCAGGAACACCAGGAAGACTGCCCACTGTCCGCGGACGAAGCTAGAATCGGATTTGGTGGTCATTTTAACACATGCGATTACGACGAGAAAGATGAGAATAAAATGAGAGAGAGAGAGAGAAAAAGAGAGAGAGAGAAAAGAGAGAGAGAGAGAAGAGCGAAAGGAACAAACGCGCTCTCGATGAGGGTGTCATGACAAGAAGAGCGCCATCTACGAGTTGCAGCTGCTGGAGGGTGGCGAGTCTCCGAGTGGCAGAAGAAGAAGAAGACTTGCCGAGCCGGCTGCTCACTCCTTCTGACTCCTCCCCCAACTCATCTCGCAGACTCACGGCTTCCGTGCCAGGGCAGTGCCATTCTTAAAAAGTGGCTGGGATCAAAACATAAATAGGTACTACAAATTATTCATAAAGGATTTTTTTAAATTTATTAACAAAAGGATGAAAAACCTAGATTGAAGTGCAAGATGGAAGGGCGGGAAGAGAAGGGGAGATGTCCGTAGAGGACATCGACGATCTTCTTCTTGGCCTGAGAGAGCGAGTCGCACGACAGCAAGACGACTGGGGACGGGCCAACGCCCTCGAGGGAGAACACGAACACTTCCTCAACACATCACTTTCATGCACCCGTCACTACTTCGTCATCAATTTGGAATGTTTTCCAAGCAAATGTCGCGCATTAAAGGAGCTTGAAAGTCGTTAACTCCTAACACGAAATGCCGACTCATTCAAGAACCGTAGTCGTTGCGTAATATGCCGGCATATATTTTACGGCCGAACGACGAAATTTCATGATATGCTCGTCAATCCTATTTGGCCGTAATTTGGTCAGGGGACTAATGTTAAATCTAAAGTTCTGTATAAATCACTAATATTTCCCTCATGATCAGGCGACTCTTTTCAGATGCAAATTACTCCTCTAACTTTTAGTTTAGTAAATTTAATTTTTGCTGATGCTTTCGCAAGCTCAATCCGGACATATTCACAGAATCATCCTTATAGCAAAAAAATTGAGTTTTTGCCTCCTTTAATGAAAGAAGTACGAACCAGTCTCTTCGCGTCGATGTTCTCCGTGAGAAGCATGGCGTCGTTGATGGTGTAGCGGGCTGAGCCAGTCACGCAGTCTACCGGGCCACGCTCCCCTTGCAGCTTGAAGGCCTGGGAGAGAGAGAGGGATGATAGAGAGTTAGAGAAGAGAGAGGGGCGAGAGAGAGGAGAGAGAGAATGAGAAAGAATGAGAGGGAAGTGAGAATTAAAAAGAAGAAGAAGATTGCTAACGAGATGTAGATCATGCAACTGCGCGGCGGAGTGCACGGCGACGAAGTCGTAGAGGGCGACGGCCAGCCACTTGGCAGTGAGCATCTCGGCCAGCGAGTCACTCTGGCGGAAGAGAAGACGGGACGAGCCACGCTGTACGAGCCAATCCATTCTCTTTCCTATTCTCTCGCTACCATCTCTCTCTCTCTCTCTCTCTCTCTCTCTCTCTCTCGTGATTCTCACTTGCTCACCTGAACGGTGAGTGTGATGTGTTTGCGGAGAAAGGCGAGGACGACATGTGTGAAGGCATCAAAGTCATGCAGAAGAGCAGCAACGATAAGAGTGGCGAGGTGGGCCTGGAATATTTCCATTAGACACTAACAGGTACAAGCTACATATGTTCCGGAATGAAAAAAAAACGAAAGGAAAAGAACCTTTTCCTCGGCAGGTACAGACTCAGCATCGACTGCTGCAAGGAGAGCTGCGACAAAGGAAGGCTCAGAGAGGAGAGCGGCCAACTCGACAACACCAGCAGATTGCGTGGTGGAGTTCGAGAGGGAGGCAGAGGAGGAGAGACCGCCGCGGACAGAACAGCTGCCATCAAGCCACAGCAAACGCCACACATACTCTTCGAAGGGCAGGATGAAGCCGCCTGGAAGGGTAGAAAGGAAGAGAGAAGAGATGAGAATAACAGAGAAGGAGAGATAAAGGTGGAAGATGTAGATGAAGAAGTGAAGAGCAAAAGACCGACCTGGTCTCTTCTCAGTAGCAGACGCTGCTGCCTCAACACTCGTCTGCAACTCAGCGAAGGCGCCCTTGCACTCCTTCCTCACGTTGCTCTCCAGGTTCTCCATCTCAACTCACGAGTTGATGAAACAGAGCGAAGTATCGAAAGAGGGCGAGTACAACCTGTATCTGAATCTTCCTGTAGTCGGTCTCTCTCTTCTTCACACTCCTCCGACAGCAGAGGAGCAGAAGGAGAAGGAGGGCGATGACAAAGACGAGGGAGGAACACGCGGCAAGCAGAAGAGAGCGCAGCCCGCCCCCTCCATTCGTGTACTCCAGCAGGCCCAGCTCGTAGCTGAACGAGCACTACTTCATTTATAACATATTCAACGTTCTCAATCGGTGTGTTGACACTTTGATTGTAAGCACGGTTTTCTTAAAATCAAAGATATGAATTAAAACACGAAAGATTATATACAAAATGAACTGCCAACCGAAGTCTTCCAATGCGAACGACAACAATGGGAAGCTGGTCGGCTGCCTGACTGGGCAGAGGGGAAGAAGTCGGCGCAGAACAAACCAGCTGCTCAGTGTCCACGAGAGTCACGACGCAACGCTCCGAGCCAATCATGATCTGTTCAATTTCAGGAGATTAAATCAGAAAACGTGTACATGTCTTTATCTTAAAAGTTAAACCATTATTTTTAAAAATATTTTTTTTATTGGGTCAAACAGTGAATGTGAAAAAGACGTACATTATAGTCATTCGGCTCGGTTGCCGGTCCAGCGAGATGCTGGCCGTGCAGGATGAGAGGCTGGCCAGCGACGTGTTGGCGGATACCCGGGAAGGGCCGGAGAACGGGGTCAGCCACGACGGCCAGCGAGAGACGACGGCCCAGGCCTTCCACACTCGCCAAGCCGTCCGTGGACATTCCCAGTGCCAGCGACAGAACTGACGACTGGGATGCACCCTGCAGGAAATTGGCCATTCTATTTCATCTCTCGTCATTAACAACACATAATTAATAGTTCTTATTTTCTTGAAGGATATCAACTCGAGTAATTATGTAAATTCTTCAATAATAAGAAATAAGTACAAATCTTTTTGATTGGTTTTTTTTTATTTAAAAAAAACATTACTGACCGAATGAGGTGCGACGAGCAGCGCCGGCGAGAGACACTGAAGGGCCGTCGAGTTGAGGATGCGGCACTCCGCCTGCTCGGAGACGATCTCGTGGGGCTCTTCCGCTGACGAGAGAAGGAACACTCGAGCCGATTGTACTGAGTCAAATTGTTCTCCCTGGAAAAGAGAGAGAGAGAGAGAGAGAGAGAGAGAGAGAGAGAGGGAGAGAGAAGGAGACAAGAGGAATGAAATTCGTACAGTGAAGAGAAGCAGCCGGCCTCCGCTGCGGAAAGCAGCGCGAGGCTGAACATCGTGGACTACTGGATCGTGGCGATAGTCAAAGGAGAAGGAGGAGGAGATCGTCTCGGAGTTGTCGATCTTCAGCCGAAAGGGGGAGTGGCTGCCGAGGCGGTGGGCAGGGGAAGTCACGCAGCGGAGAGAAGAGGAGTTGCGCTGAGAAATCGACAAATTCCTTATCAAACTGCACTTCAGATAGTAATAATATTTTGTAAAAAGAAATGCTACCTGTACGATTCTGCAAGGCAGCTGGCCGATGATCAGACTGGCATGGCTGCCCGCATCGAGATGGCTGCACTCCACGCGGAGAGTCGTGCCTCCCGAGAGAGGGCCGAAGGAGGGAGAGACAGCAGACAGAGAGGGCGACACGAACGAGAACACCGAAGAGGACTCGGCGACGCCGCGGCCAAGACGCACGCGAATTGGTCCGGCGCCCGCGCCCTGGGAACAACAACCGCCATCATTTCAGTACTCCAAGGGAATCTGAGAACTCGCTTCGGTTGTCGATGTTCCAGCACCAAATTTCACTAGCACGTTTTCTGTATCAGGTTCATTCCACCAACAACTCCAAAAAAACAAGCAAAAATGTGATCAATGCTCTTGGTCATGAGTTTTGGAGTAAAATCAGTCATTATGCTCCCCATATCTCTGGGTGCCTTTGACTGGCCTTCTTCAGTGCCTCGCGCGTGGCCGATTTCATCTTGCCCGGGGTAATCCCCGAGGGAGAGCTTGCCCCCGCTTCTGACTCTTTACCATAAAAAGGGAGCGCCTAAATTGATTGCAGGTCATGCAAGTAAGCCTTATGAATTGTTTTTTTTCTCTTTTGGCTGCCAGGGCATGAGAAAGGTGCACATGAGTGAGAGGGGGTCAAAACGAGAGGAGAAGAGAGAGAGAGAGAGAGAGAGAGAGAGAGAGAGAGAGAGCAAGAGAGAGAAGAGAGAGAGAGAGTGAGAGAGAGAGACCTTTTCCAAGATGCACGTGAATCCAGTGGAGATGTTAAAGTGCCTGAGGCGACAGCGTGCTCCTGCAACGAAGATCTTTCCGTCGACATCGGAAGGGGCGGAGCCGAGGTCGCGTCCCTCCACGCGCACCTCCGTTCCGCCTTCCAGCGGCGCCGACGACGGCCAGAACTCAATATCAAACTATTTAGTTTGTATTCCTTTTTCATCGAATGTCAGTTATATCCATGTGAACAGATATGTACTTTGGGAACGGGGCAAACAGTCAAATGTACCCCAAGAATGGTGGGCGATGTGCAGATGTCGTCTGGATCCGGAAGAGCTTTCGATGGATGACACGAAGAAGAGCAGCCACCCGCACACCACGAGCAGTTCAGGGAGGGAGAGAGGGCCAGGCAGGAGGAGCAGTCTGAGGCCAGCAACGGGCAGTTGAACACTGTCACTGCAGATAGAGGAAGAGGTGAGAAAGCGAGGGAGAGAGGGAGAGAATTCGATGAAGAGAGAAGAGCAAAGCAAGGGAAAGATAGTAATACCGGCAACTTGATCCAGTAGTTGATCGTTATCATCACGAACGAGCTGAAGAGTGTGCTCAGAACGGGCTGATCTTCCTTCGACAAAGATGCCATGGCAAGTGACGACTGATGAAGACTCGTCGATCTGAAGAGAGGGATTTGGAAAGGGAGGAGGAGAGAGAAGACGAAGGAGTTACCTCTGCCCGGACGCGCACTCTTCGACCACCCACACGGATGATGCAAGAGTGAGGAGAAGAGAGCAGAAGACGAGGATGAGAGACGGAGAAGGAGAGAGAAGAAGAGCGGCTGGAGGGCACAAGCAACTCGGAGGACAGCGAGATCTTCACGCACTCCGATGACGACGACTGAACCATTTGTGTATCACATATTTCGGCACTTAGCAAACTATGCTTTCCCTCTCTACGAAATAACTGTTTCTGAGGTGATTATACGTCTAACCTCCTTGCATTCCGTTGTTGCTCTGCACGAGGATCCGCACCAGCCACACAGCCAGCCAGAAGAGATACACGATGAGCAGCTGCAGCATTCTTCCAGTTTCTTCCAACACTAACGGATATACAACGAGTCAACCAACGTGGAGTACTGGCTGCAGTCGTAGAAGGTGAAGTTGAGGGTGGCGATGACAGAGCGAGAGCGGGCGGTGGAAGATCGGAGCGAGAGGGGGACAGTGAGAGAGGAGCCGATCACGGGCATGGCAGGGGAAGGGCAGACGACGGAAGAGGCAGATGACAGTATTGCATGAGTCTCGTGCACTCCGTCGAAGACGCAGAGGTACTCCTGTGAGAGGAGAACGTCCAATCTATCATGTACCGATGAGGCTTATTGTTAACATAAGTCAGAAGATCTATATTTTAAGCTGAACAATGTGGAAAATCGTGGATTCTTATCTCTAAATCCACCAGATGCGACTAATTATTTGCCAACTAACAAATCCGTCAGGAGGTGGAAGCTGCTCAACATGGATCGTGATATTGGCCACTGTTGCGACAGGTAAAAACGATGGCTCGGGTGGTCTGGCGATCTGCGGGCAGCTGAAAGTGAACAATGATTACTGGGTGGTAGAATATAGTGAGAGGGAGAGAGAGAGATAAATAGAGGAGAAAGAGAGAAAGAGAGAGAGAGAAGACGTACGTGAGAGTATGTTGTGAGGGACAAGTGGCCGTGCATGCTGCCAAGGCAGTGCACCAGCCACAGAAGGGATCGGGAGCAGCGACGCAGGCAGAGCAACTCTCAAAGGAAGAGCAATCCGATAGGGCCACTCCTCGCACCTGGAAGCAGGGTATTAGAGGAGGGATTGAATTATTAGTTCCCGACAGGAAATATCAGCTGATATCTTCTTTTAAACATTATTATATTAACAGGGCAAATAATTGGAAGAAGCGTACAGATTTCTCCTGTTGTAGAAGCAGAAGATTGTCTTCAGGAAGCACAACCAATTGGCGGATTGCGCTGTGATCTTCGGAGAGATGTTGGGAATGAGAGGAAGAAGAAGAGTAGACATTCCATTGAGAGCCATCTCGTGATTTCAACTGAAACTCTATGGTTGATCCACATTTAATGATTTAAAAAAAACTTTTTTTTTGCATGCCTCAGTTAAACTGATGGGTAACATTCAGCCTTATTCTCTCGTTATTATTACTCCCCGGGTGTATTACATATGGCGGTAAGTCGGCCGCATTGTCCTTGTCTCAATCTCAATCTATTCACTTCCTCCGTTCGCCGTTGGCTTTCTCTGACCACCCAATCTCTCCTCCTCTCATATTCTCTCGTCTCTCTCTGCTGCTTTCTCTTCTGCACTATCTACTACTAAATCTTTTTCTTGCTCTTCTCGTATTCCTTTCACAGCTGTCAATCAGAAACATCAAACGTGGTGTAGCGAAGGAGGAGAGAATGGATGGAACGAGAGCGAAAGAAACGGAAAGAAAGAGGGAAAGAGAGAAAGAGAGAGTGAGAGAGACTGAAAAGTCGCGCTCCTTTGGCTACTTGATATCTTCCAAAATGGCATCTGCATATGAGGAAGAGACTATGCAAGAACGAGAGAGAACAGAGATAATGAGAGAGTGTTGTGGAAATGGAGAGATCATAAGGAGTGGAGGAGGTTAGAGAGAGAGAGATATCTGACAGCCTCGCTCATTTGGTGGAAGAGTAAGGCGAGAACATAAATCAGTCCGGATAAAGAGAGTCGACCGTTAATAGTGACAATCTGTTGGTCGCTGCGCTGATGAAGGATAATGATAGATTAAGAATGAACGGGGAAGATATATGGAGGGAGAGGGAGAGAGAGAGAGAGAGGGAGAGAGAGGGAGAGAGAGAAAGAGAGAGAGAGAGAGAGAGCTGTAAAAGATGGAGAGGCCGAGAAGAAGAACGAAGAGAACGCCAGATGCTTCAGAAAGCAGTGACAGATTGATCAGTTAAAAATATCCGCTGAGAGAAAAAGAGCTAAACAAAAGTGACATTTCTATTCTTCATCGCATCGTGAATCTACCAGCTTGTAATTGCTTGTTTTGACAGATATTTGACAGTCTTACTTCTCAGCTCATAAAAGGAATCTACAACTAGCGAATACCTTTAAAAGTCTGCCATCCACAGTGGAAATGAAGGCGACGTTGCGTGAAGGGAGAGAGGTGATGGCAGCAGCTCGGGCAGGCAGGGAAAGACTGGCCATCTCCACCTCTTCAATGCTCCCTCCCACGCCCATCTCACACGAGTTCTCCTCGAGAGGCACGGACGAACGCTGCAAGCTTCTTCTTTTGGCTTAGTTATCTCTCTCTCTCTCTCTCTCTCTCTCTCTCTTTCTCTCTCACTCTCGCTCACTCTCTCCGTCTCAGTCTCTCTTTCTCTCTCTCTACCTCTCTCACAAGCAGTGACACTGACATTGAAGCACTTGGCATCTCTGCCGATGTGGGGAAGGCCGATGGAGTCGCTTCCAGATCGACAACGATCCAGGTTGTACCAGTAGGTGATGCGCAGATGGGACATGCTGTACACGCAGAGAGCGGACTGCGATGAGGTGGAGGCTGGAATGGAAGAGAGAGAGAGAGAGAGAGAGAGACAGAGACCGAGACATAGATTAAGCGAAAGACAGAGAGAAGGGTAGAGAAAGAGAGAAAGCGGAGAAAGAGAACTGACATGAGAAAGTAGCCAGCAGTCTGTCACCATGAAGATGCAGAGCAGTCAGCAAGTTGAGCACGGAGTTGTCTTCTCCACGGCACTCGAGAGAGATTTCAGAGTAGCTTGCGAATCTAGGAAGGAGTAGTGATACCTTCACGAAGTTAAACTGGCTAGGGATAAAAACAACTATGCATGTACATAGAGTGAGGCGATGGAGAAGAAGAGAAATGGAAGAACCTCGTGTCTCCGACGCAGAAGCGGGCGAGTCTCGAGATGAGCGGCGCCCTTGGCGGGAGTCGCCTGGCATGCGATGGCTGCACCACTCCCACGTAGACAAAGCCATCGTGCACGAAGGAGTCGACGAATTCGAGAGGGAAGAAAGGCCGGAACTCCGCCCGCACAACCACCGACGCGTCCCCGCTCAGGTCACCCGAGTTCAGCACCTGAACGGCAGTGGGCTTGCCGAGAAAAGGAAATAAACATATTGAAGAATTTCTATCCAGAAGCAACATTTTTGGCAGAGGCGAGTACATGATTAAAGAAAACAACGCATCAGAGTAGAAAACTCCATTTTTAATTAGCGTCAATGTTCAATATATACTTTGCAAAGGGAGTACACAAAGTCAAGAAACAGGAAGAAAAGAGACTCCGTTTCATTAGCAATAGTTAAATTATTTAAAATGGTTCAGTAACTTGACATATGTATGTAATCAAATTATTGAGTGCCAGATAATGATAATTCAATAAAGGAAACGTTGCGAATGCGAGTCTCCTTACATTGAGTGAGGGAAGAGTGCGTACGGCGAGAGTGGGCACCTCGCCGTAGGGAGACTCCGTCCCACCACTGCCAGCTGCACTCGCCACAACCAGGAGGCCGGAGGGAAGAGACAAAGAGATCGTCGACGCAGTCTAAGAATATGATTAAGACAGTCATTTAAGACTTGAACGGAGATATCAAATATGTTTTTATTGAATGGCAACTATGATAACGGACAGCAGAATTGGCCGCAACGGGAGTCGAGGAGGCATCGGTAACGGCGAGCGTGGAGAGGGAACGGAAGTTGCAGACACCCTGGCGGACACTGCCACACTCCAGCAGAAGACGGGAACCATCCACAGACACAACTAGCAGCACCTTCAGGAAAAGTCGTCATTGCACGCAAGAGGAGAGAGAGAGAGAGAGACAGAGAGAGAGAGAGAGAGTTAAGAGATAGAGAAATAAAAGATTACAGACAGAAAAGACAGAGGTGGAGAAGTGGGAGATGTAAGCGAAAAAGAGAATGAAAACAACACACGATTGAATTCTGTCAGAAACCTTATTATAATTGTTCGTTGGCCGTCGGGAATGCCCACGGAGACAAGAAGAGCCATCAAAGGTACAGTAGGCAGAGTCATTGACGGGGCCGGTAGAGACAGAGATAAGTGGAGAGAGAGTGGGCAGGAGGAGAGTGGAGAGAGAGTTCACTGATCCAACGAAGACCTGAGAGAGGAATGAGAGAATGACAGACAGGCACGAAGAATAAAATAAAATAATATTACAACAATAACACTTCTAACGATGCAACTAATCTCGATATGAAAACAATGTGAGGATGTGCCAACCTTTCCATTTTCAACAAGAATATTCTGGATGGGCGTGGAGGAAGTGAAGAGAGGAAGAACTCGCGCGGTCTCGTCAGAGGAATGAGACAGAGAGGAAGAGAAGAGAAGAAAGAGTAGCCATTTTCGCCACTCCCATTCTTCCATTCTCGCATCTTCCTCTGCAGCAGAACGACGCGATCATTGCATCCTTCAAAGTGATCAATTCATGAAACTCCGCTACTTTCTCCGAGGTAATATGCAGATGTAAATAATTAATAAAATTAGTAACATGAGGATCTTGGTTAGAAAGTCATGAGATACTTAACACGCAAAATATAATGGGAAGTACATACATACATACATATGTATGTATATTCCTGAGAAGAGCGAGAGTGAGAGAGGTTTGGCATTAAAACCGAGGCGAAATAGGCCCAGTTGAAAGGGGGAGCCAGTGAGACAAATAACGCGTGAAAGAGAGGGAAAGATAAACTGCGCAAAGAGGATTAGAGAACGAGATGGAGAATGAAAGAGAGAAAGAGAAAAGTGAGAGAGAGATAGAGAGAGAGAGAGAAAGAGAGAGAGGCTGAGATAGAGAAGTCATCATTGCAACTACCGACAATAACTGCTCGCCGCTGTTTGCTTAACTGTCCAAGCACCTGGGCATGGTAATGTGCGCGACTATGCGACTATGAGTTCTCCCCGAAATGAGGTGATTGAATGAGTCAGAAGAAGAAGAGAGAGTGAGAGAGAGAGAGCGGGAGAGAGAGAGAAAGAGATGGGAGAGAGAGAAAGAGAAGAGGGAGAGAGAGTAAGTCAACCGCACATTTACTGTGGCCACAAATGCACCACGAAGGCCTCGAATACGACGTCGAAGGAATGAGGGAAAGAAAGAAGAAAAGATAGGCGGTAGCGCTCCGGGTCATATCAAATATTGAATCTCTTGCACCCCACGGGGTCAGACTCAACTCTCACTCTTCTGCGCATTTTCTTTGTCAGCAAGGAAAGAAGAGGGGGAGGAGAAGAGGGAGGGAAAGAGAGAGGGAAAGAGAGAGGGAAAGAGAGAGGGAAAGAGAGAGGGAAAGAGAGATGGAGAGGAAGAGGGAGGAGAGAAATGGCAGAAGGCAGCTTCATTTTCTTCTCGCCTTGCACGCCTTTCTCCTTCTCATCGCCTTTCCTCGCCAATGAGAACTCCCAATCTTGCAACAATCTAGATGGAAGCACTTCCAGGGGACACAACAAAAGGGTGTGGCAGTGAAGAGGGAGAGGGAGAGAGAAAGAGAGAACGAAGACGGAACATCAAAGGGATTCATTCTTCAACTCTGACGACCAACATATACAAAGCAGCGTGCCGATAGAATTATTCTCAGTCGCCATAACCTTATGCTACTCCTGGACATCTCCCATCTCTCCCTCACTTCCCCCTTTCTCTCTCTTTCTCTCTCTCCCTCTCTCTCTCTCACTCTTAATTCATCTCAAATCTGTATTTTCACACGATCCTTCCCACGCTGCTCGATCTTTCTCTCACTCTTGCTCACAAAATGCAAAGTATGAGGACATAGAAGAGAATAGGAGCGGGTGGGAATTAAGGAGGAGTGCCGGAGGGAGGAAGAGATTAGATGGCCCCAGGCCACCGGATGCACAAGAGAGAAACAGAAGAGAGGAGGGAGAGAGAGAGAGAGAGAGAGTAGAAGAAGAAGAGAGCAAGATGAGAATGAGCAAAATGTAAATGAACGAAGAAGAGGCGACGTGGCCTGAGGCGGAATGACCTAATGAAGCAATAGCCGGGTGTGGAGCGCGGCCGTGCCCTGCGGTTTGGGGCCAAGGAAGTGAGAAGGGCAAGAGAGAGGGAGACAAAGACAGAGGGAGAGAAAGAGAGAGAGAGAGAGAGAGAGAGAGAGAGAGAGAGAAAGAGAGAGAGAAAGAATAAGAGTCTTGGCAACGCCCACTTTTATCTCCTCTTCTTCCTTGATGAATAGAGAGTGACCACTGCGTCCTCTTTAGTGCTTCATGGCATTCAATCTCTCCCTCACCTTTTCGCGCAGTCAAAATAAGGAAACAGCTGCGTGTGCTCAGGAGGAGAGGCTGAGAGGGCAGCAAATGACCAGGAGAAGAAGAAGCATCTGCATGGAGAGTGAGAGCGAGAGAGAGAGATTGAGGGAGAGGGAAAGGTGAAGATAGAGAGGGAGGGAGAGGGAACAAGGAAGGGAGGGGAGAGTGAGAAGGAAGAGGAGAGAGGGAGGGACTGAAAGGTAAAGATAGGGAGAGAGAGAGACAGATAAGGAAAGAGTGGGCAGAGGGTGTGTGGGCAAGGTAAGGGAGAGTCCGAGCGAGAAGAGAGAGAGGCATTGCTACTTAGAATTTTCTTCTGACCAGCTGGCTGCAACAGATGTACAAGAAGAAGAAAGAGAGAGAGAGAGAGAGAGAGAGAGAGAGAGAGGGAGAGAGGGAGGAGGGGGAGAGAGTGAAGAGAAAAGAGGAAAAGGAGTAAGTTGGCTCTGCTCCAATCGCCTACTCCAATCAAATTGCACACGCTTCTTCGCACCTTTCAGAAGAGAGCAAAAGTAGACTTGAAAGTGGAATGGAATGCTCCGACAAAGGATGGCCGTGAGAGTCAGAATAGAGAAATCGAGAGAAAGAGAGAGAGAGAGAGACAGAGAGAGAGAGAGAGTGAAAGAGTGCGGTAAGATAGACAGTGAAAAGAGTTGACATGAGTATCTAAATCTCCAGCTGGAAGCTATGGCACATCTCAACACAATAACATAAAGTTATAAGGAAGGAGAAAGAGGGATCGGCAGGAAAGCGAAGCCAATTTCCTTTCTGTTATAGCTATAGGCGGATAGTTTTCATGTCTGCTTCATGGGATAACATTTCCTAGCTCGACAATGTCTCCGTGTAACACAAGTCTGCAATGCAACCGTTTGCATCTTTTATTCTTCACTTTCACGCGCACTTTTTCCGTTGTTCTGTGGCCGTCGTTCAATCATATTCTTACTCTGGACTCTCGCGCCTATTTCAATCTCTTATATTTCTTTCTCTCTCCCTCTCTTTCTTCCTACCTCCCTCTCTTTCTCTGTCCATCTCTCTCTGTCTGTCTCTATCACTACCTCTCCCTCAGTCTCTCTATGCATCTCTGTCTCTCTCATCTCTCTCTGTCTATCTGCTGCTCTCCAAAGCCATGGCAACGCAGAAAGCGACAGCGGCAGTAGTGACCACCACACGAGATGGCCTTCTATTCATTTCTCCTCATGACATAATAGAAAAGTGCTTTTCTCTCGCTTTTTCTTTGCAGCCAACGAATTCCGATGCAATCCACTGGAGAGCAGCTGAAGGTTGTCGTTGTCGGGCCCCGCCAGGTGAGAAGAAGAAGAAAGGAGAGAGAACGTGAAAGGCAAAGGGAAAAAAGAAGAAAACAGGATCATTCACATTATTTCTAGCCAATTTCCATCGGAAGAAACGGATTGAAACTTGAAATTCTATTTATGGGAAGCAAGGTTTCTGACAACGCGACTATATTTCACACAATCACTAGCTCATTTTATCGGTAATAATTTTTATAACGACTCACATTTCTCCTTCATTTCTCTTAACGCCCCGCTTCCTTTCTCTCTTTCTCTTTCTCTCTCTCTCCATCTCTCTCTCTCTCTCTCCCTCTCTATCCGTAATGTTCTTTCTTAGCTCCATACTTTCTCACTTTCGCCATCCATGGCCTTCGCGATGGCTAAGAGCGCATTTGGCTCCTGTCTCATCACCACTCTTCAGATATAATTTATTCTCGATGGATCCGCAGCCAAGTTGCATTGTGAACTAGAGAGGACGAGTGATGCTGAGAGATAAAGAGAGCGAGAGAGAGAGAGAGAGAGAGAAAGAGAGAGAGAGAGAGAGAGAGAGAGAGAGAGAAAGAAAGAGAGAGATAAAGATAGCTAGAGAGATAAAGATAGCTAGAGAGAGAGAGAGAGAGAGAGAGAGAGAGAGAGAGAGAGACGAACGTTATACGATAGAAACGAGGGGATTGTTGGGGCTCAAGAGAGAATATTGATGTGAGATAAACATAAAGATTACTCTTAGTGATGATAAATATGTCGATTCCAGGCTGGCAAGACAATTCTCGCCAACTTTCTCGCCGAGCACGCCGACTTCTCCGGGGAGTATCGACCAACAAAGGGTGTGATCCAGCAGATCTCTCTCTCCATCCCTCTCTCTCTCTCTATTTTCCCTTCGCTCTTTCTTTCTCACTCACTCCCCTTAAGTCCCTCTTTCTACTCGGATCTGTGACAGGCAGAGAGTCATCTAATTGCAAAGGGGACACAGCTCATGAAAGAGCAACGGAAGCAAAGGGATGGAAATGGACGAACGGAAGAAGCTTCTTCTAGAGGGAGGAGAGGGAAGATGACCCGTACGACTAGGGAGTAATACCAAATGAAAGGAGGAATAGAGTGAGAGAGTGGAAAGATGAGAGAGAGAGAAAGAAAGAGATAGAGAAAGAGAGAGAGAGAAAGAGAGAGAGAGAAAGAGAGAGAGAAAGAGAGAGAGACAGGAAGGAAGACTCACGCCTGCCAGCCATGCCAAGCCATACTCTAATGAACGCTAATAGTGGACACTACTGAGTCAAAAGCAGAGAGATTAGAAGAGATAGGAGAGGGCGAGAGAACGAGGGAAGGTTTAGTCAGAAGGGATAAGTGGAGAAGTGAGAGGAGGTATGGACATTTCCAAGAGAGAGCAAGCTATTGCGCATTTGCAAGTCAAGAAGATTGTAGGGGTGCGAGTCCAGGAGTTGGACAAGATGGAAGTCTACGATGGCGACGAAGCCATGGCTGTCTCCGTCAATCTATGGGACTGCTCAGGTGCATACAAAATAGCATCTGCGGTAGCCACAGATTGCTATATACAGTAATCCAACTCAGGTCATAGTGAAAATTGGTAATGTGAACAACGAAAAAATATATAGAGACGCAGGAGACGACAAGTACAGAGACTGCTGGCCAGCGATGAGGTTGGGGGCGCAGGCTGTCGTGATCGTCGCGAATCCAGAGAGGCACGACGGTGCATCCATTCTAGCGTGGTTAGAAGATCTCTCTCCCACCCTCATTTCTCTTTTCAAATCTCTCTCTTTCTTTAATTCACTCGCATACTCTACGGGAATCGCGATCTAGTTAAATTTCTCACCCAACCCCCCCCCTTTCGCATTCTTTCCCTCCCCGCCTGTAAACTTCTAAATGGCATCAGGACCTCCTTTTGCCTTAGGGCTAATGTCATCGCTGCCAGAGGATTGCCCGTCGACGCTATGATCATTTGATGGATGGGAAACAGCGAGACAGAGAGAGAGAGAGAGAGGGAGAGGAAGAGAGAGAGGGAGAGAGAGAGAGGGAGAGGAAGAGAGAGAGAGAGAGAGAGAAGAGAGAGACAAGAGAGAGAGAGATAGAGAGAGAGAGAAGAGAGAGAGAGAGAGAGAGGAGGATATCGGAGAGAACAGGGGAGAAAACTGAAGAATACAAAGCGTGCCGTTCGCCGCAGGCCTACATGGCAGCCGCGGGTGTCCTGCACGCTTTCAATCACACATCAATTGAGCCGGAAGGAATTGAGGAACGGTGTGGTGACACCAGAAAAGGGGGAGGAGCAGAGAGAGAGAGAGAGACAGAGAGAGAGAGAGAGAGAGAGAGAGAGAAGTTGAAGGAGAATGGTGAAAGGAGGCAGAGAAGAGTACAAAGAAAGCATTAAAAGTGGGGACGGAAGTGAAGGGGAAGAAAGAAGAGATGAGGAAGGCAACGGGATTACGACTCCTTTTTTTCTTCTTTTTGCTGCGATGCAATGGAGAGTTAGAACAGCAGCGTCTTTTAATGGTAAATCGTAAACATTCACCGAAATGGAGATCATCTTGCGCTGCCATCTTGCAAGCCAGGCGATGGAATGGAGAGAGAGCACAAGAAAAAGGAACTGCCAAATGACAAATTATGATTGGTGATTAAGATCATTACTATTACGACTATACCTTCAAATAGGGCTGGAACATAGTTTCAGCTGTGGTGATGTGGTGAGCTGAGACAGTACTACGGAACAGAAGGTAAGAGGGGACGGAATGAAGAGAATGAAACCGACGTGGACGAGGGAGAAAAGAAGAGAGAGAGAGAGAGAGAGAGAGAGAGAGAGAGAGAAGAGAGTGCATGTCAGGGAAGAGGAAAGAGATCTGTAGCGATGAGCAGTGCGTAGCCAGCCCGCCTGAGGCAAATGACGCCTGTCGCCGGCGGCAATATTAGCGCCACTTCCAGGCAGCAAAGCGACGAGGCCCTCTCTCTCTCTTTCTCTCTTTCTTTCTTTCTCTCTCTATCTCCCTCCCACTCTCTCTCTCACTTCCATTTCCTTGAAGCATGAGTGCCCCTGATACGGCACATGGCACGAGAAACAAGAAGCAAAGCTTAGTTGTGAGCACAGAAAGTAGGAGATGGCTGCCAAGGAGAAACTCTGGACAAGAAAGGAAGAGAGACAAAGTACAAGGGAGAGATCTCAAACAGCAGAGAATCAGATAAGCGAGGGAAATCAGAAGCGGTCTCAGCAAGAAACTGTGCAGACAAAACAAAAAAAGAGAGAGAGATAGAGAGAGAGAGAGAAATAGAGAGACAGAGAACGGGAGGCTGAGAAAAAAATATGTAAAAAGCTACATATGTAGTTCTAATGCAGATACATGTGTATCGCTGCATAGGACGTTTCAGTGTAATTTCCAGTTCATTCTTTTTTTCTCACATTCAGAATGCTAATGAAGGAACAGAAAAGAAGCAAAGCTTAAAAATGAGGGTGCAGGCTTCCAGTTCTCACGGTAGACTCCTTGAAGATGACAGGAGAGAATCCACTAAAAAGCGCATAGTGGGAGGTCTGAGAAGAACGAGATTTAAGCCGAAAAGGGTTAACCCCTCGTTCAAGAAGCAATAAAAAAAAGATAGAATGAAAGGATCAGCAGCTAGTGAAATAGAGATGGCGAGAAAGAGAGAGAAAGAGAGAAAGAGTGTTTCTTTAAACATGACCGAAACAAGCGATAGCCATTTACGCTGACAACGAGGAATTAATTACCCATTCACAATCCCGTTAACGCTGCTTAACAATCTCTTGTGCTATTCTTAATGTCAGGTCAGGGTTAACGGAAGGAAAGCCAACTTTCAGTCATCGAATCGGAAGCGATTACTCTGGAGAGACTAATTTGTTGCTTCTTTTGAGGTACGATAACTTCGTGGAGAAGGAGGACATTCCTAAGAGCAATGTACTCGTTCTGCTCATCGTTCAAGGGGAGAAGAACACGGCTGATGCCGCCATCAGCGACTTCCGTCTTCCGAGCAAGGTAGAGAGAGAGAGAGATATGAGAGATAGAGAGAGAGAAAGAGAGAGGGAGAGCAAGGCAGAAGAAAAAGAGATAGAGTGTGTATGAGTCCTGTAGAGAAATAGAGTGATGAAAAGTATGAACCCTAAGGTGCAAGGAAGTCGTCTCTACGCTTCTTCCATTGAACACGATGCCGACTTGCTCCGCGAGGAGTTCAACACATTTATCGCGGGCCTGCAGCTGATGCCGAGGGAGGAGTTGTAGAGAAGATAAGGGAGAGAAAGAGAGCTGGAGAGAGAGAGCACGGCTAAGCGAGAGATCAAGTGAGGAGAGAGTATATTGAGAAAGAAATGGAAAAGAAAGCATCTCGCCTGTCATCTGCATTCTTCATCTTTGCATATGACGTCGTTGCTCAATATAATTGGATAAAGAAAACCGAGAATTCTAATTTGAAGAGACAAGCGGTTTACAGAGAAGAAAAGGAGGGCATGAGATCGGATTGAAGGACACAGGAACAGATAGGAAAGAGAGAGAGAGCGAACGAGAAGAAAGATAGAGAAATGGAAGAAGATAGAAAGAAAGAGAGAGAGAGAGAGAGAGAGAGAGAAAGAAATAAAGAGAAAGAGATGGAGAGAGTGAGAGAGAGGCGGAAACAGTGGAATATGGAATGAAAGAAGTAAAAAGACAGAAGATGACCTGGTCACTGATTACTTCTGGCAGCTCCGGATGTGATAAGGGGCGAAAAAGGAAGCCCAGAGAGGCTACTCATTTGCTCCATCTCCCTCAAAGGACCACTTATCCTTCTCTTCCTTCTTCAAGTAATAGAAAACTTTCCATTGATGAGCAATCAGAAGGGGCGACTTAAGAGAGACAGAGCGAGGGAAGCAGAAGAGAAAGCAGAGAATAGAGAGAGAGAGAGAGAGAGCGAGAGAGGCAGACAGTGACAGGGAGAACGGGCAGCCAACTTTATTTAGATGTGCTTGATGACTGGGTGACACTCTGGCGGCTGAGGCGGTTTCCACTTTGGATCTCTCAGAGTCTCGATGTCTCTGCATCTCCGCTAAGAATCACTGAGCGAGAAACAGCCACCGAGATAACAATCTTAGAGGGTATATACTGAGGCGGGCTGGAAATGACACAAAAGAAAAGGATATAAGAGAGAGAAAGAGAGAGAGTGAGAGAGAGAGAGATGGAGGGATAGTGAGTGAGAGAGAGAAAGAAAAAGAGCTGAGAGGGAGAGATTGTGTGAGAGAGAGAGAGAGAAATCGAATGAGAGGGAGAGATAGTGTGAGAGAGAGAGTGAGTGATTGAAAGAGAACGAGTGAACTGAAGCGGTGTGGACTGCAAATAGTGGCCAAGAATGAGAATGGACATGACTAGTAAATGCATACTTGAGTAGCCGCCACAGAAAATCTGTCACCAGATGGAACCAGACAAGGATTCTAGGGATGTTTGAACCCACGCCCGAAAAGTGAGAAGCCTGGCACATAACGAACAACAAAGCAATAAATTAAAAATAGTGAATAAAAAGAGGTATGAAAGAGGAAGAAGGCAAGATAGGGTCACTACCCTGGCACTGCTGGGATAGAAAGAGCATTCCACTCACATTTTAATCTCAATAAATGAGCTCACCATTAGCAGATACAAATGTACGTGGATGAACGGATCTACGGAACTTGCTGCTAATAAAATGAGGAAGAAAAAACCAGACCTCTGGGCTTTGCGCTCCAAGAATGCAGCTTAACCGTGCACTTCTGTTGTTGTGATTGACCGCTCAAAACAAAAAAAAAATTAGTACGTGAAAAATGAGTTCTCTCGTGGCTGTCGGAGGCAGGATCTTTACAATGGTACAAATGCAACGGTTATATTTTTGCCGACCCGAAACATGCTTTAACTTCTGATGAGAAACTGCGTTTGTTAGATCGGAGTGTGGCCCTAAAGAGGGCCGTTGGGTTACGGGATTTTGTTTTAGGATCACTTAGGTATTCTTGTTTTCGTATAGTATTCCTGATTCGACATATATGATACCTTCGCCAGATTACCCTGGCAATTGGATGATCTATTCGACGGAACTGATTGAAAATACCTACCGTAGTCTTCCCTCCAAGCCGATCCCGGCCCCCATTCTTCTACATTTTCTGACGTCGTTCTTGGCATTATATTACTTTATCAATACCAGATAACTTACAGACGTTTAAAAAAGTGCCATAAATCACCGCAATTTACACATACCACGTCGTATAGGACTCGGCTAGAAATCAGGCTGTGAAGAATACATAGGAAGGCTCAAAACGAGTAACTTAGCAGACAAAGGCTACGAATAGTTAGAAGTGAAGAAAGCGAAGGGTAATATATGTCAGGCCATTTAGAAGACATTGAAATAATGAGAGACAGTAGAATACGAAGCATCCAACAAGTGCTTATTTGCGAGGACGAAGAGCCGAACCAGTTCCACGGAACGGAGTAGTTCCTGAGCAGGAATCAGCCGCCTTCTCCCGCATCTCCTTCTCAATCACCCAGCGCGCCTTGTAATCGTAGCGGACGAAGGAGAGCTTGCCTGAAGATATCATCCCATTCTTTCTCTTCTTGTCCTATCCTCTTATATCACAGGACTCAATACAAACCTGGAGTGTACTGTTCATTGGGGACGACGGGATGGAGAATAGCAAAGGGGGCGGAGTCTGAAGAAGAGCCTTCTGCCCGGCCGAGGCTGCTCGAGCTGGCGCTGCCGGCCTTCTTTCCGTCCAGGCGGGCGCCGCTTCCGCCGAAGGGCGCGAAGGCTCCGCCAGCCGGCGCCGGTGGAGGAGGAACTCCGGCCAGTGAAGGCGCGGCCGGCTGCAGGCAACCGCTCAGCTACTCTCTCAGCTATTTGCTAATTCACACCAGACATTATAGTCAGTTGTGCCGCTTGTTGTTTTCTTCCTCTTTCACTCGCGTGTTCTCTTTCCTCCTCCCCCCTCTCCGAATAATACCTTGATAGTTTTGACGGGCACGCGAGTCTCGTCGACGTATCCCTCGGGGGCGTCGAACTCGAGGTTGACATCGCACTCGATGATACAGACGGCCCGCTGCGGCTTCAGCTCCAGCACCAGCAACTCCAGGGTCTCTTCGTTGTACTCAACAACACAGATCTGGTGGAATTCATTTTTCTTGATTCCTTTTTATTAATAAAGAAGAAATTACCCGGACGGCGACTCGATCTCCCACGGTGAGACAAGCGAACTTGCGCAGCTCGACTTCGAGGACCGCGCGGGGGTTGCTGATGTTCAGGAAGTCAACGCTCTGCGGCTTCAGCTTGGCATACGTCGCTTTTGGAAGATTCGCAGACTCGACCTGGGGAGAGAGAGATAAGAGATAGATGTAAACAAAAGGAAAAAAACGACAGATCGCCGTTCGGGTAATTTTTCACAGGATTTTGACACTTGATTGAGTAGCTTGACCAAAAAAATTAAAGAAATGATACAGCAGCTAATAGACACGAAGACGGCGATGAGTGTGAGAGAGAAAGAAAGAGGGAGGGAGCGAGAGAATGAGAGTGAGAAAGCGAGAGAGAAAGAGAGACAGAGAGAGAGAGAAAGAGAAAGAGAAAGAGAGAGAGAGAGAGAGACAGAGAGAGAGAGAGACAGAAACAGGGACAAGGGATAGGAGAGTCTAAAGAAGCGTACCTGGACGACTTGCCCCTCGTCCAGTCCTAGCTGGGTCATCATCCACTGCGGGATGTATGCGCGGCCCTCCTCGGCAGAAAACTCCAGCACTCCGCAGTGGGTTTCATTCCCGTTTCGCTGGTTCGTCAGCTGCATAACAAATTAAGTATACTGAAGACTTTCGTTCGCTAGGCTATTCTAGATGAAAGGAAGCTAGTAAAACTAACCCTAAACAGCATCGGGTACTGAATGTTGAGTCGGACGAGGTGATCGAGTGCGGAGGACGGCAGAAGGATCTCAAACAATTTCAAATACCGTTTCGTAGAACTAGAATGTCTATAAACTGAATAAGAGATCATTCGAGAATTGGACACTAAAGGGCCTGAGCTCTAAAACAAAGAATCACGTATTCCTGAAATGCGTACCTTTCCGCCATAGTTGGTCTCATTGATCTTGTGTGCTTCTGCCTTGGCATTAAAGGGCGCCGAGAAAGCCTTGATCGAAATGTTAAACGGCCGCTCGGGATAACCCGGACCGCCAAGGCCCATAAAAAAATTCATTCTTCAACCTGTAAGAAACTGAATACTTATCGTTTCTATTAATTTAATTCACACAAAACCCAGTAGAAAAGTGGCATAGAACCACAGAGACAACTAGACCAAAGTAAAAAAAAAATACTCCCTTTATTTCAAGGCAGATGAAATCAAAATAATCTGCAACAAGCGAACAGGTTAAAACAAACTGGCATGATACCACCACACAACTTCTTATCCATCTCGTAAAACAGCACAAATACTTCATGAATGGCATTCTGCATGATCTTCGTTCTTAACAGGAACTTATTAAGAGAATACAGCTTAAGAACATCACTTCGCCTCCACCAAAAGCAATAACAGGAACAAACTGCACTTCTCCATTAAACCCATCCCCAAATAATTTGTTTTAATGAGAAAAAAATAATTGAACAACAAAATAAACTTGGATGGGTGTAAATGGTATGCATACAACAACAGTGGAGGTGAGGAGACAACTGAAGAATATGTAAAAGAAAGGAAAGAATGAACGAGCGCTTGCTCTCTTCTTGACATGGACATATAACACATTTCTCTTCAGATTATGCAAACGAATATAAAATATGTAACCAAAAATATGAAAAAGTTGAAACGGTTGCCTTGATCTGTCAGACGGCGCAGATTAATCTCTCTCGTCATCCTCTTCGTCTTCATCTGCGCTAATCGATGTGCCGTAGTATCGATCGCCAAAATTTCCGACCCCGGGGAGGACATGGAACCTATCAGAGATAGTTGGGTCCACCCCCGCGGTCACCAGGCGCACCTTAAATCATCAACTGCTTCAATTTCCCGTCATTTATCAATGTACTTCCTGAAGTACTAATTAAAACATAATCACCATAAAGATAAAGAGAGAAAGAGAGATACCCATGAGAGATCAGAGAGAGAAGAATAGATATGACAGACCTTGGGGAATGCGTAGGCAATAGCGTGAACTCCGGGCTCGGCCATGAGCAGAGAAATGAGGCACATGTTCTCTTCAGGAACGTCGTGGTCAAGCAGAATGCGAATTGCCATCATCGCAGCAGCCCCTGCAAGGCAGTGATTAAATTGCCATTTCATGATTCCACTTTTCAAAGCTCAGAATCCCAATCACAACACTAACTTCATAAAGAGGAACTTTCTCATGATATCTTTGAAGAAAAGAATACCCGTTGCGACAGTTGCATCCATGAGAAGAATCTTGTACTTCTGCACATCCTTCGGCAGGCGCAGATAGTACAGCTCGGGCTCGAATGTCTCAAAGTCGTGGATATATAAGAAAATAAATTAAAATCAAAACGCCAATTTTATATGTCAAGAGCTTAATACGAAGGCTAAATTCTTAATGTGAGTGCTCAATGAATGTCCAACGAGAAGCCAAACCTTTTCATTGGTCTGAATGAGAATCTTGCCCATCTTGCAGTCCTTGACGACGTGCCGAAGGGGCTGTTCCATGGTTTCCCCCGCCCTCATGATGGCCACTCCGCAGATGTCTGCATTCATTCGTCGGCCAGCACATCTCAACTTCCCCTCATTCGACACTTTGATCCAATGAAGAATTTCACTCACTTCTGGCCAATCGCCGTTTCAATTTCCACGTCTTCGTGCGGCATGAAGTTGAGAGCTTCCTCAATCAAAATTCGCATGAGGCGCTCAGCGAAGAAGACGAATTCGTTGCTGCAAATGAGAAGCGTATTTGGAAAATGAACCATTCAAACAAAAGTGACGGTGAAGTTTAATAATGAATCCAAAAGTACACCCAACCTAAACAAATAAACGGCGTGGTTCAATACCGTTTGGTGTGTTTGTCTCGTATGAAGGTGTGCAGGCCGAGGACTTGAGGAGTCTGCTTGACAAGATGGAGACTGGCAGGGAGCTGCAGAGGCATCTCTGCGTCCAGCACACTCGCCCTTCCTGGCTGCAGCCCGTCCCCGGCCGCCGCCGCGTTATAGCCTTAGGCAAGCACGGGGCATTCCGCTGCCCGTTCTTGACAACGGCCAACCTCGACTTGCCAGCTGTGTCTTGACTTGCTTGGCAATCAGGTCGATCGCCACGTGGTTGTCCCCTCCGCGAGGCACAATGATATCCGCCAGCTTCATTCCTGGCCAAACAATCAACAGTCAATAGACAAAATGAAAGTTGGCAACGTGCCAAGGCCGTTTATGGATTCAGTGTTTTGAACCGGGCGCGATGAAGTTGTCGAAAGCGGGCTTGACGAAGCGGAGGTACTGGTCGAGCACGCCCTGCACATCTCTGCCTCGCTCCGCAATGTCTCGAAGCAGTCGCCGTCCCAGACACGTGTCCGCGTCCGTGTCCACGAACACCTCCAAGAATCGATTGAACTAGAAGAATTCACAAAGAAACAAAAGTAATAAACAGTAAGTGAAAAGGAACTCACCTTCATGTCCATCATCTCGTTAATGTCTTCCCGATGGAAGGCGAGGATTCCCTCGAATATGAGGACATCAGCGCCGTACATCACCTGGGTTTACAACGTTGGAGTCATCTCAGGATTCTCAGTCGTGAATAAAGACCTTGGGGTTGTTGTCCCGTGAGTGTGTAGAGAAGTCGTAGACTGGCACTTCTACGCTCTTTCCCTCCTTCAAACGAGCCAGACAATCCTTCAGAAGTTCAAAGTCGAAGGCGTCCGGATGGTCAAAGTTGAAATTCGACTCCAATGCTGCCTTTCTCTGGTCTGGATTCAGCACCTGATATGATATGTTGTTACGGCTGACAACGACAGCAAGCTATCTTCTATATAACCAGTTAAAAGAGGGCTTAAACCAGGAAGAATACACTACTTAATTGGCAGTAATTGTAAGTATACCAGAGACGTGACACCTTGTAGAAGCTGTCCATGGACAGGATAGTGACCCAGGGGATCTCGAGGCGTTCGATGATCTTCTCTGCGACGGTTGTCTTCCCACTGGCAGAGCCACCACAGATGCCAATGACATAAGGCTTCTGAAGGGTGCGCCCGCCCTTGTCGTACCAGGGAGGACGGCCCTTCGTGTAGATCTTCTGCAGAATACTTATTGAATCACGGGCAGTACGTTACTTAAGGAGTAAAGAAGAAAAGAAAGGCAATTCTAGGATATATGAAACAAATGTGGTTATCGCCAAAGCTAAGCAGGACTGCAGCGAATTCAAAACGAAAATCATAGGATATATAAGTGATAAAGTGACAAGAAGGACAAGGAACTGATGACTTACACGGCCGGAAGTTGTGGTCATGAGATGGCTCTCCGACTTCGAGCCGGAAATGGTGCGGAGTCGAATTCTGGCAGGAGGAGGAGAAGGAGAGCAGCCATTCTCAGCCAGGTCATTCACGGAGGAACCAGAAGAGTTGTAGTAGATTGGCATCTGCAGACAGGAAGATGACAACTACCAAATACGAAGAATAGTCAACTCACGTCTTCGATATTCACCCCTTTCACGATATCATCCGAATCGACTCCAACAAGCACCATTCTTCTCTTCCCACAATTGGCGCTCAATGAATTCGTGACGGCGCTGGCAAAACTGAAATGTCAGGGTCCGTTAGGGACTTGCAATAAGGAATAACAGGGAAACATGAAATTCACGGCCAACCTCATTCACTTCCGTGTTCTAGTAAATTTAAAGTTATCCACCGTAATTCTTAAGTCGCACCGAAAGTCATTTGAAAAAAGATTCCTCGTTGCAGATGCTTTCAATCTTCTTTTTCATGTCTGTGCTTTTATCGAAATACTATTGAAAACGTTGCAGAGTCGGATGAATGAGATCTCAGCGAGTGGCACGCTGACGAATGTACAGACGAAGTTCGCCTTCATCTCGTCGAGTCGCGGCGAGGTCTTCTGCCCCTTAGCTGCCTCCGTCGACCCTTCTCATTTCGTCCATTCGATGTGCGAAGTCTACCGTATAGGCGACGTTGTCAACTTCACGGCGAAGCCGCAGAAGGAGAAGAACGGATGCGCCCTCGTTGCCACGAAGGTTGGCCTTTTCTTGCCCGGTTTCTTCTACATTCACACTTGCATTCCTATTTAGATGCGGCTTTCGAAGGCTGTGGCCACCGCCCCAAAGGAAGTCTCGGAAGATGACATCAAAACAGATGTGGTTAGCTCCCGCTGATTCTTGCCGCTCTTTGGATTTGCTGTGTTTTGGATGTATTACTTTTACTTCCAACTCTTGCATTTTTATTGCGTGATTGACGACCGGCACTGCATTTCAGCTGGTAGTTATTACCCGAGTGCAAGACACACTGGCGTATGGACAATCGACGGAGTTGGGAGGCATCTTCATTCCGGGCTCTTGCTTCTGCTTCCCTTCTGAGCCCACCACTCGCATCACAAGCCATCTCAAGGTCATTCGTTGCTTCTCTTGTTTTTAAGTCCGATCTTCGTTATAAAATATGAAATACTTGTCGAAATACTCTGACTGTTTATGTTAAGATGGGTGACTTTGTCGTGGTTGCTGTCACGCATCAGACCGAAAAGAATGGCTGCAAATGGCGCGCGGTTTCCGCGGTTAAACTCTATGCACCCACTTATCTACAAGGTAATCTCCGTGTCCCAATCATTTCTCCTTTTCGACATCTTTATTTCCAGGGCATGGAATCATCACAGTGCTGACTCCCACCTTTGCAACCGTGACCAGTGCCGAGTGGGGTTCCGTGCGTTGCTCGATTCTCGCTTGGGCCGGCGGTGACAATGGAAGCGGCCAATCCCTCTTGGATGTTGTCGGCTATGGTAGCTGTTTAACCTCATATAAACACTTATATTAACTAGATCCGCGACAGTTTGCTTGCGCCTTATTCACTCTCACGCAGGCCTATTTATTCGGCGTGTCTATTCTTTGAGGTGATGAAGTGCTGTTTGAATTCTCGTCTTCATCGGAGAACAGTGAGATGCGAGCAGCCCGCTGGTGCCTGGCCTCCCGTGGCTATGCCTTCGGCTCCGCTGCCACGGCAGATACCGGCAGCCAGACTCTTCCCACGGCAGAGACTCTCTTCTTCCGTTCCCTCTCGCCGTCCACCCTCGACGCTGTCCTTGCTAACCGACCCATTGTCAAATTATTGCTAAATGAAGTCCAGTCTCTGCCCTAATCACATTCTCCCCTCTTCTGCTAAGATCTCGCGCTTGCATCGCGTTTTGCGTACCGGTTGTTATTTCGTGATTTCCCTAGCGAAAACAAAAGTAATTAGGATGTCCTCATCCCGTCTTCGAAGAGACGACTGCGTCTCAGTCACCACTCGCAGTGATGGCGAATCTATCGTCGCGGCCGAGATTGTTCAGCTTGAGCCTGCTGTTATCAGAGATTCCTCTGGTACTCTTTCCCTACATTCTCTTCCCCCTGATCACGATGCAGAGGTTACTTCATTTATTATCTTTATTAACACTTTCCTCCGTTTTATTGTAAATCATGCCACAAAGTAGATTATCACGAAATGAATTTATATGCTTGTAAACTAAAGCTTCTAGTGAATAATGCGAGTCTTCCCAGGAAGGCGACCTCTGCTACCTGCTTCTCGACTGCTCCACCCGCCCTCCAGCATGTGTTACCCTCACAGTCATTCCTCCACAACTCACTCCCGTCACTCAGTATCAACTACAGCAATTTAGAAACTATGAACGTTCGCAACAGACTTAGTTAATAATTTCTTTCTAGTTGATGTGTTATCTTTTTGTTTGCAAATCGTATTGCTCGCTTTCATGGGTCATCTTCCGGTTTGAAAATCGTATTGCCCTTCGCTTTTATGGGTCATCTTGGATGTATATGTAGAACGCGGCTTGAGCATGTTTATCGTTGTGATTCGTTTCCATTTCTATGACTTTTTTGTGTGCCTATCACGATAAATGCGGGAAGGAATCTGTGCACGTTGAGGTGGAACTCAATCGAGTGCCGGGGAAGCTGTCGCCAGTCAGCTGGAATATCAAAGGGATGCTATGGAGGTGAGCCGGCAAATGAAATCAGAAGTGGAGAAAGTGATTTTGAGGGACTGCGGTATTGCATAGTCAGTGGCGTACGGTAGATTTGATCAGGTCATTGCGGGGGTGTACTGTTTACAAGCACCAATTACTGGAGGTTACCGTCAGCGGTATCAGTTTATAGAGATGGGCGTAGCATGGGTGTTCGAAAGTGAGCAGCAGGCGGCTGCCGTCGAGAGGCAGATGATATTAGCAGGAGCTTCTGTGGTCGGCGTGTACAGCGTCGACTCCACGCCTTATATACCGACAGAGCAGGTTTCATTCTTCATTTTGTTTAATTCTTTTTTGCAAACCATCTTATTCTTTATTGCAAACCATCTTTTATTCTTCGTAGCCTGACCACGGATGAATGAGGTACCTCCTATTCCTGGATTGTTCTTTTTTCCAGGGAATCGGCCATTTGTATCTGCTTCATCATTCTCAATTCCCGCAGTCTGCTTTCTGCATTATGCCACAACAATCTTTCAAGGTTTGTTTTCATTATATTTTCACTGTTTCTGATTCTCTTCAAGGGAGATGTCTTAAAAATAATTGAACAGGAGTTTTTTTTAGAGTAGCCCGCGTGCATCTTTTGATAAAGGATTCGATTTTATCCTTCCCAAGCTGGCCTCAGGCTTGAAATCGGATACATCGGGCAAATTTGAGGTGATCTTTTTACTATTATTTCTCTCTTAATTTTACGTTTGTTGTGATTTACATTGCTAATATTTACTAACAGAGTTTCTTTTTCTTTTTTATTGCAATTGAGTATAAAACTGAAGAGATGAATGAGATATTTGCTAGGTGGCTGGGAGCGAGTTGGCCCTCCGTGATTTCCGAGTACGAATCGGGACGGCAACACAGACAACACAAACAAAGGGAGTCATTGTAGAAGTGGAGTATGCGCCCTGCTGCCTCGCTTCGCAGGCTTTTCCTATGCTCAACGAATTCATCGAAATGTTTGTCTCTTTCTCGGGTCTCTTCACCATAATTCGATGTGATTGAAATATCTGAATAACCATGAATGACATATTTAAGGTTCTTTTCGAGCGGCAACATCAAGAAGCCAGAAGTTCTGAGTAAGAAAGAGCCAGAGCCATATGGCGCCCTCGAAACTCTCTATCAGTACTGTCTTATCTTATCTGAAATGAGGCAGAGAGCTTAGGACGGATTTGCCCCACTCATCTCGCTTCGTTCTCTTGTATCTCAGACCTTCATTTCTGCCCTTTTTTCACCTCTCTCCCTTCCTAACTCGATCACGAGAGTGAATTAGTAGGAAGAGTATGTTGGCAGCGAAGACGGCACAGCCTAACTTGTTAACTCTCCCATCTGCCACTGCTAATGTGATCGACCTTTCCGTTGAATGCTGCAGATGATTTGTGCTGTTCACTTGAACTTTTATCGATCTCTGTGATCCGTTTCTTACTTTGTTGACTCTTGTACGGTTATGACGATCTCGATAAATTTAATGATTCAATTTGCAAGTATTTGATGCATCGAGGTTAAGACCCTTTAAATTCCGCGATGCTGAGGTGAGCGATTCTTGGCAAGAGCGAGAAAAAAGAGTAGATGGACGAAGCTCTGGCCTCCACGGGATGGCGCGTGCTCACTCAACATGTCGAGAGTGGCCGCGAAGCATTCAACTTGTTCTGTGTCCATCTTGAGGCTTGGCAGGTACCCCATTCTTGTACTTATCGTTAGCATAATAAATGTCAATTCTTCAATGAGGTTCCTGTCCATTTTATCATTTCTCCTCATATAACTTGTGAACTTGTTGTTAGATAGCGTCCTACACGCTATCAGCGGCTTTCTTCGTTCTGTACCTTGCGGAACTCGCATCATCCGAAAGACCAATCACGGAGCGGATACGGTATCACTTTTTGCTGTTTCCTCGGGAAAAAAGCGAGCAGTTGCTACGCAGTTCAAAATGCGCAAAGTAGTCCACTAGCAGTGGCAAAATGCATTAGCAGTTGAAAAGTGTAACGGTTGAACTGCTAATGCGTATTGCGACTGGACTGCGAAGCTGTTGCAAAGCTACGACTACTGAACTGCTAAAATTTTGAATCTCGAAAGCTCCTGCAACGAAAAGCATTAAAGATAAATGAAAGCAACTATAGTTTTTAGGAAAGGTAAAAGTGCTCCGTCCGCCCCATATTCCGACTGCACACTCCGTTCTGAAGAAATGTATAGGTCGAAAAATCCGCCGAATCTAGATTGTTATCCTTTGTAGGCATCCCAGAGCCGGTTCAGTTACAGTTTCTATCAAATGATCAAGGCATGCACACACAATTTTCTGTCAAATGCAGCCTATGTTCGGCTAATTTTATCTCTTACGTGGGTAAACCGTAAAGAATTTTGGTAAAATATCAACAGTGATTACACTCGGGCTCACAGTAATTTAGCAGTATTGAAGTTGCTGATAAGCAAGTTACATTCCGATGTTATGACAATCGGCGCCTACAGTATTCAATTTAGCAGTTCAGAAGTTGCTGCTAAGCAACAGCTTAGTTCCCTACTAGCCTTTGATTTACTTTCATTTAGCAACAGCTACGCACCCACTGAGCAGCTTAGCAGTTGAGAATTCACGCAGGAGCAGTTGAAAAGTGTAAGGGTTCAACTGCTAAAAATCCTGCTACGTTGTTGCTATTGTAGTGCGTAGCAACTGCTCGCTTTTTTCCCGAGTTTCTCAAGCCGTTACCAATTTTAGTGCGCGAGTCTACCATCTCCTGCGAACCTTGCCGTGGGTTAAGAGGAGAATCCTGCAGGACCTTGCCAGGGCGAAGAGGCAGATCGAAGAAGAAGTCCATGAAGGAGACTTGGTTGGTAGTTCCCATCTCATCTTATAATATTTCCTTTATTGGCTTTCCCTCATAAGGCTGTAAATGTGTTGCAGACCCGTGACTTCATCAAGTTCTTGCCTGAACGCGGCCTGAGCAATGAAGAAGTGCTATCCGAGGCGGCTCTCCACTCCTCTCTCGGCTTCTCTCGCAAGTCTCTCCTCAGAGGAAGCGTTGATCCTCAGAATCGATCAGAGAGGGAGGAACTCAACACCAAGGTAATCTCTTTGATTTCCTGGCCATCCTTTTCACGAGCTCTCTCTCTCTCTCTCCCTCTCTCTCTCTCTCTTTCTTTCTTTCTTTCTTTCTCTCCCTCTCTCTCTCTCTCTCTCTCTCCGTTGTGCAGATCCTGAGAATGTTTGGCTGGACCGATGCGCGGGATGGGAGATCTTTCCCTGGTTGTCGAAAGATGGAAGCGGAGCTAGTCCGGATTACCCTCTCGCTCTTCCATGCCGACTCTTCTGGTTGCGGCGTGGTTGTGCCCAGCTCTTCGGAGGTAAGAATTCCTGTGCAATCTGTTACATGTATTCCTTACTTTACATTTTTTTTTTCAAAAACGAGGACTGAGTACAAAGTGTTGGACTAAAAAGGCAATTACGTTGTCGATTCTTACAGGGTATACTTGTGGCGTTATCCTCGCTGCGGTCGACAGCTCTCCGCAAGGGAATACGGCATCCATCCGTGCTTGCGGCGAACAGCGTCAGTTGAAGACTGAAGAAGAGAGAGAGAGAGAGAGATGGAATGGATGTGCAGGCCAGCCCGGCTCTCTTCCACGACGCTGCCTTCTTGGGTATCCGCGTGGATGTGGTTGCCTGCCGCCGAGATGGTTGCTTAGAGGCCGCAGCTCTCAAGAGAGCCATTCGCTCCAACACACTCATGGTCTTCTTCTTCTTATTCACTAATATTTTGGCTGGAAATAGAATGTCATTCTCCTTTCATTTGTAGATCTTCGTCTCAGCTCCGAATCATCTAACGGGAACCATGGATCCGATTGAAGCCGTTGCCAAGGTCTGAGTCATTCTGTTTGATTGTCCTAGAAGTGACTAACTCCTCTGACTCCAGATTGGACAGCGCTACGGAATCCATGTTCACGTGGACTGCTCGGTCGGCGGCTTCATTCTGCCCTTCCTCGAGATGTGCGACTATCCTTCGCCTTCATTCGACTTCCGCCTCGCTGGTATCTTCTCTCTTTCTCTCCTCCTCTTACTTCTTCTTTCTTTCCTCTCTCTCTCCTGTCACTTCATTTAATGTTCCTTATATCCTCTCACCCTCTACCATCTTTCCATTCTTCTTTCTACAGGGATCTCCTCAATCTCGATTGATCTTGGCCAGTCTGGTCAAAGTGCCTCGTCTTGCGCGGCTGTTCTCTTCCGAGATCATTCGATGCTGCGTAGGGGGGTCAGACAATACTAAAGCATAGTTTGAAAGAATCTTCAGTCAATTTAAAATTGTTGCGGGAGCTGAATCTGAAAGGAATTCTTTTCTCAATATTAAAAAAATTGGAAATTATGCCACGTATTGGAAAAATTAATAATGAAAAATCGACGCCTAAAATATGACATATCCCTGCAGGTGTTCGTTCGCTATGGCCGGCCGGGAAGCCTCTCCTCCTCTGTTTCTCTCTCCAATTCTCTGGACGGGGCTGCAGTCGCCATTGCCTGGAGCTCTCTGCTGGCTACCGTAAGTCTACTCTAACACACTGGATTACTACCGTATTCTGACACTTTTATAAACCCAGGGTCGCCTTGGATTCGTTGAAATGACTCAACGGATCGTGGAGGGAACAGCTCGACTTGCTGCTGCCATCGCCGAGATTCCGGTTAGTCTTTCAGAGAAATTCAAATGGTGGTTCTCAGAAGGAAGCTGCTCGGTTACTGTAGAATCTTGCTTGAGGGCGTCTCCCTCGTCGGCTCAGCCAATCTTTGCATCGTGGCGTTTGAACTGGAGAAGGAACCGGAGCAAATCTTTGCTGTTGTCGATGCAATGCGTATGAAGGTTCAGGCTGTTCTGCTTTTTGCTAATTTATTTCGTCGTATTCGTTTGCTAATGTTCTGTTAGAAATCAGCTCTTCGATTTTCCAAATTCTTCTCCTTTTATTGTTATCCCTCATAATTCTCTTTCCTTTACACTTCTTTCTCCGTTTCTCTTTCTCTCCTCTCTCTCTCTCCCCTCTTTCTCATACACAGGAATGGCCTCTCCGTTCGATTACTTGGCCTGCCGCCGCGAGTGTTGACGTGACCCTGGAGTTGGTTCACGAGGCTACATCCGCTGCGTTTATCGTCGACTTGGAGACAGGTGCCTCCATTCAACCACATCAGTCAAAAATGTCTGCTATCAAACATGCGTTTATCTCCTATTTCTCGAACCTATTTTGGTTCTATGGAGCCTGATGGAGAGACATGAGATTGGAAAATATCTGCGAGTGGTGCGATGTCTCTTCTTGCAGTCATCGTGCACATCCTGAACAACCCGCACTTGGCTGGCGAGAGTGGAAGTGCCGCCTTCCATCGTCTGGTTGACAATGTCAGTCTATGACATTCCATTCTCTTTACTCTTCCTTACTCGTCATAATTATCCGTTTTTCTCTCTTTCTCTCTTCCCTTTTAATCATTCATTTATTTTGGTTAAAGCGGAATGATATTGTAGTGGAAGGCATTTCCCTCGTCACATTTATACATATCTTGTAGGCGGGAGATCGTTGGCTGGTGGAGGAGCTCGGTCGTGAGCGTGCCCTGGCGCACTACAGTATGCCTCCACCACCGGAGAGAAGGGCGACGAGAAGTATGAGCCTTGAGGGTAGAAAGGTCAGCCGTCTCCTGTCCACGACAGTTCCTCCAGTCGACTCTCACTTGAGGAAGCGGCAGCTAAGCGATGCTCCGATTAACACTTAGATGCAAACATAGATTCCTACCCTAGCTTTCCTATATTATTCTTGCATTTTGACAAGTTTATGCACAAGATTGTGGAATATATAGTTAAAAGAACTTTAAACGGTGTTCGTGTACATAGTAGTTTTACGTTGATAAGAGCGTTCAGTGAACAAATAAAGTATTGCTGATTATCGGATATTATTCCTTGTTTTAGCATTGAATCGGGAGATTCGAGTTGTTTAAACTCAAAACGACGGTCATGAGAAAATCATCATGAACAGAGTCAGGTTGCACTTGAATGTCTCATCGCGTTGAATCCATTGACCCTGATATCCTCGTCTCTCAAATCTAGTTCCTTTCATTTTCAACTGACCGATATCTCCCATTAGCTCAGTCGTTAAGCATGGAAGCTGGGAACACCGAACGACTAGACAGCAATGTGAGTTTTCGCTTCTCTTTCTCCCCCGTCCCTCTCTCTCTCTCGTCGCCTTCTTCCTCATATATCTCCTGATACCAGTATTTTTCATGTACGTATTACCATAAATTATAGTTATCCCCTACTTAATCCCAGGAGACGACATTATCACCACCCACCAAAACAGCAGCAGAGATTACTGGTCGAGTCGTTCTCCACATGTTAGTTGTGCCAGTTGTGGAGGACCATAATGGACCCGACATGTGTACAGGATAGAACGCGCGGCTGCGGAAGCTCTCGCGGCAATGGAACTGGAGCTTCCCCTAGACGGCGTCAGAATAGTCGCATCACGCAGAGACTCCCTCTGACATTGATTCTTGCCGTTTTCTCATCATTTCAAACCCTGTGATTTGTTGTGCACCAGAGCGAGGCAAAGAAAACATTGTCAATTATCACATGAAGGAAGTGTATAAAAAGGCGTGCACATCAGCGAGTAAAGATAGAATGAAGCAGCGCATATTTACAAAGAGAATGGAGATCGAATGGGCACAATCAACGGGCTCTTCTTTGACTTCTCTTCTTCTTCGTATATCCATCGATATTCGGCTAATTTAGAATCCTATTGAACCTGGACTAGAACAACTGGGAGATCGGGATGAAGTCGTGGAATTGTGTACTTCTCCGTTTTCTGCAAATTAATTTCCTCCGGCGGCAATTTAGCATATTTGAATATCTCCGATGAGATTAATGGAATAACAACGGTAAATATAAATTTAAAGATCCGGACTTGTGGGACGAGGTTATGTGTTAGTCGGCGAAGCCATCTCTGTTGACCCTTGCCTTGTTCGAGGTAAAACTCATTCGCAACATCGCCATCCTCGTCAACGAATTGAGAACTGAACACGCAAAAAAAGATATATTTACAAGGAAAAAAACAATCCTGTTTGTAAGTGAAAAATTACGCAATAGTCAAAGCTTTTAAAGTTTAGTTAAGAAAGGGAAACAAAATGTAAAAGGCAAGTTTAAGTGCACTTCTAAGTTATACAGGTCTAAGAACAGCGCCACCATATCATGAAACTCAGCAGTGTTGCTTATCCGAAGGTGGCTGCTGCGAACAATGATGATTTAAATGGAGAACGGAATTAAGATGAAACAAAAAGTATTACCTGCAGGCCTCGTGGACAAGAAAGGCGTCCGGAATGGCTCTAGCATTCGAAAGAAGTTGTCGAATGTTCATGCCAGAGAGGCATCCGCTGTTCATGCGGAGGGCGGCCTTCTGCCTGGCCATCGTTCCCGTCTTCGCCGTATTGGGTGACAACTTCGTCGTGCCTTCCTTCCCACCCGATGATGCTGACTCTTCCTTCTTCCGCAGCGCGCTGCCCAGTTGCCCCATTCTTGGTCTTACATTCGCTCTCTTCAACAAAAAGACAAAAACAACGTCGTTAAAACAAACTTTATTTCTTTTTTTGCGGAAAGAAATTCGATCACGATCACGAACAAACGGATAAAAGGGCAAGAGAGTGGACAGTTGGTCGAGAGTGGCACATAAAAGTTCTGAACGTAATGCTACGAACCCGCATGATGGAACATAGGAACGAACCCGGAGAAAGAATGAAGAAATCCATCGCTTAAGGAGCACCATGGGAAAAGAGGAGAGACAGATAGATGGAGAGAACACGCGACGCAACCGCGTGGCGTTCATTCAGACAGATCTTTGGTCATATGACTAGTTTCCATGCGAGAATCTCGATTTCGATGATGAACAAGGCAGTGTAATAACAAAATTAATGAAGAGGAAATTGTGTAACATCTATTGACAAAGGTACAAGGGTTAATCTAACAAATTATTTAAAGATTTCATCAGCGGTGATCAAATGATAAGGCGGAGAAAGAGAGAGGAGTACATACAGAGGAGAAAAAGAGAGAGAGAGAGAGAGAGAGAGAGAGAGAGGATGAGAGAGAGAGAAAAGAAGGCTTAGAGCATGGCTGAGCGAAGAGGGGGGACAGCAGGGGGCAGGGATGTCTCGTGCCATGACTGGACGGAGTTGGCTCTCTGCCAGCCGGCTCCGCCGTCCTCGCCGTTGCCACTCGTGGCCTCAGGTTCCGTCCAGGATGGCTCGCGCTTGTCTTCCACGAGAGGCCGGCCTGCATGGAGGAGGAGATGTATGGCGATTTGGTTGGGATAGAGAATGGCCACGGAACTGGTCTACGAAATCTAGGAGCTCAAAACCTTCTTATACAAGAAAAAAAGCAATTCTTTTATTATCTTTCCATTCTCTTTTCGCAGTCTTCTCTTGCATATCCTTCACTCGCCCTCTCTGCTCTCCTCTCTTGCATTCTTTTGGAATGTTTTCTCGTTCGCTGGTTTTTTGCTCTGTGTAGAAGAATTTAAAAAAAGGAAATAATAAAATTAAAATGTAAGAAAGAGCACAAACCCGTCCGCCTGAGGAAAGTGTTCCAGAGTGCCTGAGTGAGTCGTGCGGCGAGAAGAGTCCCAGCATGGGCGGAGAGAAGACGGAGGAGGAACACGCCATCCGGACGGAGGAAGCGGCACACGAAGCGGGGCAGCTGCTCAGAGTCTAGGCCCAGCTGACGACGCACGAAGGACTGCTGCGCTGACGATGATAGCAACTCGCTCAGGCTGCAGAGAGAGAGAGAGATAGGGAGAGAAAATAGAAACAAAACACTGACCGGAGCAAGAGATTGACTGCGGAGAGGAGGGCGAGTGCGCAGAGCCAGAGCCAGAGACATATGAAGATCTTCTCGGTGAACATATTGATCACCAAAACACACTGCACGGTGTGCCTCAAGAGGTCGATTCAAAAACTGACAGTCAATCTCTTCTACATTAATTATACATAACTTTCAATTATCTTAAAAAAACACTTATACACAGAGAATTTTTTTTAAATATAAGCATTGCAGAACCGGTGAACGTTGCCGAGGACTCTGATCTCGAAGTCGCAGAGAGTGACACGAGGAAACTTCCCAGAGTCCCGCCACTCACGACCCTGATTTGTGGCAATACTTTTTTATTCCAAATAATAAATTAGCGAAAGCCCGAAAAATAAAAATTTTCGTTTTGTTTTTACAAGATAGCGTTTATTTGATCTCCCCCCCCCCCTCCCTTACATTGTTGCTCTCCTCTCAGAATGTAGTTTCACATTCAGCGGAGTGGCTTTCAGAGGAGAAGGAATTGGGGTGTCATGGAAATCAAATGATTTCTACAAAGATTGTGACGATGCATGCAGAGAAGAAAGAGGAAATCAATGCTAATGGAAAAGGTAATAAAGAATAATGTGCATTAAAAAAAATCTAGAAGAAAAGTTTTGGAAGAGAGAAAAAGCGTGCAATGACTGAGAGAAGAGATCACAACAGACATTTTGGTTGTTTATGGCCAGGATTAATATATTAGGCATGAAGAAGCAGAGAGAAAGGGCGATAGGGAGAGCAAGAAAGATGAAAGAGTAAAGTATGCTTAAGAAAGAGAAAACATAAACTGCTGGGCATTATATAGGAAATGATGCTTGCTATGCTGATGAAAATAGTGAGAAAAAAAGAGAATGTGAAAAAGAGTCGCCATCCCGTACCATAAAGAGATCGTAAATGACATGGACGCCGAAGAAGGGATAGTCTGCAGTGTCGAGGAACTGGTTGAGGAGGGCGAACTGGACGAGGACGTTGATCAGCTGCAGACACTTCACGAGCAGGTACACGGTCTGCACGTACGAGCCATGCACCTTCCCGAGGCGTAGCCACGAGAAGAGATAGTCAGAGCGGCCGCTTCAACCACAACAAGATATTCTCTTTTTCTATTTCAAACCTCTAATAACTAACATATAATCACGAAAAAAGTAAATCAAACTCAGAAAAATAATGATATAAAAAATTAATGATGAAATAGACAGCT
>CALZFC010000357.1:660000-780000 GCA_945643635.1 Allodiplogaster sudhausi
GCAGAAGGATGGCTTCCTCAATGAAGAACGCTTTGTTCACTTCTGCGAGAGGCTCACCGAACGGCCGGAACTTCGCTTCATCCTTCGACACTTTTCCGACCAGAATTGCGAGTCGCTGAGCGTGAAAGAACTGCATAGTTTCCTCACCGAGGAGCAGGGGGTTAGTGTCTGTCTTTTCTATTCATTCAATAAAAGTCTCTTAGACAGTTCAGTTACATTCTTTTCATGTTGTTTGCGTGTTAGGAATGCTAATTTCTTGCAGTTCAAAGACATTGACATGGCGGAGGCCGGTCGAATTCTGAACAAATACGAAGGGACTCAGCAAGGAAAGGAGCAAGAGAAAGTGATGGGCGTCATGGGTTTGTCACATTCTCGTCTCCTTTATTTACTTCTCACCTTTTTCGTACATTGCATGACCTCTACTTCTCATACCGCAAGTAAATCTAGTTTGACTTTGCACGCCAATTCATCCTCTTTCTCTGCTCTCGCGCGGAAGTTGTCTTCCTTCTGCGTTTTTGTGTTCTCTCTGTTGTTTTCTCACTTATTTCTCTCTCTTCCTGGCTGTGTACATTTCACGCGTATTTGTCAACCTCCGTTGATCCTCGTTTAGAACGTGGGAAAGTTCTGTCTTTCTCGAAGATTGCATCTGGGATACCATTTTTCGGGAGATTTTAAAGAACGCTATTTTAAGTAGACTGAGCACATTGTTGAGGGAAGGTCTAAGGAGTGGTTTCGAGATACTAAAAGTAGTGTACGAAATGATTCACTACACAAAGGGGTGCATTAGTTTGGTCGATGGTGAAATGGGGAACTACTGGGGAGAAAGGTGAGATGAAGAGATGAGAGAGAAAAGAGGGAGAGAGAGAAAGAGAGGGAGAGAGAGAAAGAGAGGGAGAGAGAAAGAAAGAGGGGGAAAATGAAAAAAAGGGAGCAGCGTTCAAGTGGTATGGCGGAGTTGGCATCAAGAAGTTGGAAGTGGGAGGTGATTGAGAATTGAAGGCACTTGTTTTGTATCACCAACCCGCAACTTCCTTTCACATATCACACACATCTCCATTTGTCCGGTGAAGTAATGAAACATGAGATACGAAGAGAGGTCTGAAAAGATACAGAAGGTGAAAAAGATGCTTTCGAATGAAATAATAGATAGACACGAAGAGAAGAACTCGCTTCTTTCCAGGATTGCGCAAGTTGTTGACTTCAGACGAGTATGGCTCCGTGATGAAGAAGGAACATCAACATGTTTTCCAGGTTTGTTTCTAACCATAAGTTCACCTCGTTGCTGAAATCACTTCAGGCGCATCGCCTGTTTATTTGAGCTAAATAAAATGTCTTGTTTAGGACATGAAATTGTCACTCCCATGCTACTTCGTCTCCTCATCACACAACACGTATCTCACCGGTTATCAGGCAAGTCGTTTATCCTATCATTCTTGCTTTTCTTGAACTTCCATAGTTGTATTCTTTTTTATTATAAGATTGTTAGCCCCTCTTGTTTGTAGGTGACGGGGTCGGCGACAGTGGAAGGGTACGTGGCATCCATCGAGAGAGGAGCGCGGCTGCTCGAGCTGGATCTCTTCGATGGCGAGCACGGAGAACCCGTCATCACTCACAAGAGGACGCTCATACAACCCATCACGCTAAGGGATACGCTACTGGTACGCTTCTCTTTCTCTCTCTCTCTCTCTCTTTCCACTTCATTTTCCTTCTCTATCTCTCTTTCCCAATCTCTCACTCTATAATCTCACATTCTTTCTCTTATTTTTTTTCCTAGTCTCTTCCTCTTTTCCTGTCTATCTACTCGGTGCGCTTTGCCTTTCCTTATGATAATTCATCTTGTTTTGAACCAATTACATGTAAACCTTGAAGGCAATCCGGCGTTGTGCCTTCAAGAACTCTGAATATCCAGTCATCCTCACACTCGAAAACCACGTTGGTCTGCCGCAACAGAAGGTGATGGCCGAGTTGTTTCAGGAGGTATGGTTATCTTTATTCCATTCTTTGAACACTGATCTTTTTCCCTCTCTCCCTCCCTCTTTCCCTCTCTTTCTATCTCTATCTCACCATTCCTTCTTCATTTGCTATTCTTTTCTGCTTTCTTGTTTCCTCTTCGTTCCTTTTCATTTTCTATCTTCCCAATGTTGCATGAATAAATAATAGCAAAGAAACATGTTCCACCACCTTTTGTCTCTGTTGCTATTCTTGATGGTGTCAATCTGTTCTTCTTCTCTGTAAATGAGTCACAGAAAAGTCATTAGTGATGTGGCAGGTGCTGAAGGAGAATCTGTACATGCCACCCAAAGACGCCTCCAGACGGCCTCTTCCTTCTCCCTTCGATCTCCGCTTCAAAATTCTTCTCAGGGGAAAGAAGCTCAGCGACAACGAAGGCGACGATTTCGAGGAAGAGGAAGAAGAGAAAGAGGGCGACTCTCCTTCTTCACCTGTTAGGGCTTTTTAAGTCTTCTTTTTCTTTATAGTTTTCCGGGTTTGTATTTTTATGTTAGTTCTAGAGCTTTCGATATGTATAAGGAAGTATTAGGAAAAAGTGATATCTCATTTTCAGACGAAAACGGCTACCTTGGCAGTGCATCCTATGCTCTCTGCATTGATCGCCCTTCCCTCTGTCAAGCTCAGCTCCAACATTTACGACGATGCCAAGAGGCGTGCGTATCTTCATTTATTTAACAGCTGTGAAATACTAATCAACTTTCTTCTAAGTCATTTGCCCCATAGATGCATTAATAAGGCTGTCTTGTTGTCATGACTTCTATTTTCATGAGATACGTAGTGATAGAAGGCACAGAGAGAGAGAGAGAGAGAGAGAGAAAGAGAGAGGAGCAGGAAGAAGTAGTAGAGACATCAAAGCGCTAATTTTAGACCCAATGGATGGCTCAGTGTCCCTATCCGAAACGAAAGTGGAGACTCTGTACGCAGCCGGGGCTCCTCTTCCAATTTACACTGCTCAGCGCTTCGTGAAGAGCTATCCGAAGGTTTCCTCATTATCATGCCATTCATCACAGCAGACGAACCTGTGTATGCTTTTAAAATCATCATGTTATTTATTGCAAGAAATTTTTAGACTTTTTGAAAAGGCTTTAATTTTTCGCTCAGAATTGAAATTCTGAAATTAACGAATATGTTCCTTATTGAAAATCCAACTTTATTTGTGATATTAATTAATAAAAAAATGTATTGTGCAGGGGATTCGGCAGGATTCGTCGAACATGAACCCGATTGCTTCGTGGTTGAGTGGAGTGCAGGCAGTGGCACTCAACTTCCAGACGGCCTCCGAGGAGTTCGATCTCAACCAGGGACTCTTCTCCATCAATGGAAGGACTGGCTACGTCCTCAAGCCGACTCCGCTTCTCCGGGGACATGGTTTCCACTTTATCTCTTTCTATCCCTCTTTCCTTCTCTCTCTCTCTTCCTCCTTCTCTCTCTCTCTCCCTCCTTTTCTCTCACTCGCTCTCCCTCTTGCTCTCTTCTCTCTCTCTCTCTCTCTCTTTCTTTCTTTCTCTCTAAAACAGCCCAAGTTGAGATGTGCGAAACATGAAGACGCCCCAGTTCGAGTTCGGCGTGGGTATCATCTCAGCCCAGTACCTCCCCAAGTCTGGCCCGTCCCGGGACATCATCGACCCTTATGTCACTGTAGAGATCTTTGGCGCGCCTCTTGACGAGTGGAAAGTCAAGACGAAGATTATTAAGGACAACGGTGAAAATATGTTGCTATTTTCAAAATATCGCTTTCATATTTATTTGTCTTTATCGTTGGCGTAACAACTAATGTTTCTATAGTTAGTCGCCTATAGTCCACAGGAACGATGAATCTTTCTGTTCAGGCTTCAACCCGGTGTGGAACGAGAACTTCAAGACGCACGTCTGCTGCCCGGAGGTCGCTCTCGTCCGCTTCTGTGTCAAGGACTTCGAATCTACCTCGGCCAACGACTTTGTCGGGGAGTACACCATTCCCTTCAACAGCATCCGGCCTGGTTGGTAGAATGGCCCTCCTTTTTTCTATGCCTCTCGTCCCCATTCTCTCTCTCATTTTCCTTCTCTTTCTTTCTCTCTCTCTCTCTCTCTCTCTCTCTCTCTTTCTCTCTCTCTCTCTGCTGATAACTCATGGGAATGGTAAACTGCTTGCAGGGTATTCTCAGATCCGCCTTCACACAGGATACCAACACACTCTCGACTTATCCGCTTCGCTCTTTGTTAGGATAGCAATCGACCCAATTCCCGAAGAGTACAAGAGGGCTTCGAAGAGTGGCTCAATGCATGAGAAGAGATACGGCAACCAATAGAAGAGGTTGCTTTATGATATTCATATGGAATCACCCCAACTTATTTCCATTTGCTTCATTCAAGATGTATGCATAATATGTTCATCTCTACTCAGATTCTGTTCTAGGTCTTCGCCTGTACTTTCCTAGATCTTATCTGCTCAACTATCTCATTACTGTAACTGGTTCTTTCTCTTTCTTCCCAAATTCTCACTTAGAACTGGTAGAAGTACTTGCTGATATTCATATCAAAGACTGCCCTTTTGCCACCAAAGGAGATTCCGAACCAAACTTGGTGTATAAATGGTTTTAATTGGTGACAATAGTACCCACGGTGTAGAATTTATGATACGGTGCTTTTATTTCAGTGGCTAAAACACATTTTGTGCAAGTTTGAACAATGTTACATAGTTGTTTTATTGCAAATTTATTGAACGGTGCTTTTGTAATTTTAACGGCTAAAATGTATTTTTGTGCCAGTTTAATGAACAAGGTTGTATTTTCAGTTGTCTGCAAGAATAAAGGATTGCAGAGATCGAAGTTGTTCAGGGAGGGGCACTCTCTTCGCGTAAGTAGCTAATCAACCACTCCTGCAAGGGTACGCTATCGTACTAAAGAGGAGAAGTGAGAAAAGAAAAGAACGAGAGGGAGAAGAGAAAAAGAAGAGAAGGACGGGGAGAAGAGAGAAAAAGACAGAAAATAAGGGGAGGGAGAAGAGATAAAAAGAAGGAGGGGAGAAGAGAGAAAAGAAAAGAAGGTAAGGGAGAAGAAAGAAATAGGCAAGAAGGATAAGGAGTAGCGAGAAAAAATAATAAGGAAAAAGAGAAGGAGAAAGAGAAGATCGCACCAATGGTTCCGGTGGTCGTTCGGCTGCGAGGGCAGCGAGAGCCTTTTCCAGCATTGGCATCACTCTCTCACTCAGATACTCTTCTGCACGACGGAGGACTTCATCCTCCATCAGAGCTGGGAGAGAAGCGAATGATAAGGAATGAAGAGTGCAGAAGAAGCTGGCTAACCGTGCGGGAAGAAGTAGCGAAGATCACGAAGCGCAGCTGCTTCGTCGTTGCTTGCATAGCAGGCAGAACTGCCGATGCGCCTCAAGGGAAAGGGGAAAGCTATTATAATATTATTCGGAGTGAAAGGAGTCTTGTGCTAGAAACATGTCGTTCCTCGAATGCAGATCATAAATCTTGTGTACATGAAGAACTCGGGAACAAAAATGACTGATAATGATGATGAAATTCAAATGGATAGATAATCGAGTTATGTAATGTGCATATTAGAGACAATATGACCTCGCAGCAACTGCATTATGAAAGGCGGCAACACGTCGCATCTTCTCGAAGAGATTGCCTCCCTCGAGATGAAGAAGAAGAGTCGGCCCATCCGAGAAAGGGGGCCAGGCACGGGAGGACGTCTCCCCTTCCATCTCCTCCGCCAGCCACGCACGAAGGTCTGCTGCGTCCACACGGCAGTAACGTTTCTAGCAGGGATAGAGAGATAAAGAGAAAGAGGCGAAGAGATGAGATAGAGAGAAAGAAAGTTAAGATAGAAGTAGAGGGATCGAGGAAGAGTGAGAGAACTGGATGGCAAAATCATCTGATCACCTCGACGATATCCACTTTCTCACGCAACAGATCGCGCGCTATTTCATCCCCACAGAAAGCGTATAAAGGGAAGATGACATACAGGCCACGACTTCTGTAAGTGGAGAGTGAGATGGGAGAGCGGATTAATGACAGAGAGAGAGAGAGAGAGAGAGAGAGAGAGAGAAAGAGAGAGAGAGAGGAGAGACAGAATGACAATTAATTATAGTAGTGAGAAATACAATGCAAGTAACTCAAAAGATAAATTATGATGAATTGTTACCGAATGGCCGGCGGTAGCAGCGCCGCTTCCAGCTGGCTACTCCTGTACATGTCCACGACTCGTGTGCAGCCATGCTGAAATCAGTCGACGCATAGCGGCTCACTCTTTCTCTCTCCCCTCCTTCCTCTCTTTCAGCTTCCCCCCTTGGCCTCTCTACAATCTCTCTTCCTATTCTCGTATGTTCCGTTTCGGCTTCTGGACTTCAATCTCCCTCTGCTCTCTCTTATAATACTATCTCTCTCTCTCTCTCTCTCTCACTCTCTCTCTAGCTTTTCTCAACGTCTCGATCCATTTTTCCTTCTCTACATTTCTTTGCCGCTCCTACAATTGAACAAACCTATGGAAATTTTTGTAAACGAGAAATGTAGACGATTTCAGAAATTCGACTGCTTGAGCTTACAGTACTACTAAAGCAACTCCTTCATCTTGAGAATGCGGCAAATAGTGATATTCACCCATTCACCCCGCATTCACCCAGGATTCAACCAGCATTCACCCACATTCACCCAAGTACTAAAGTACATAGCGTGGGTGAATGTGGGTGAATGCTGGGTGAATGGGTGAATGGGTGAATATTGCTATTTGCCTGAGAATGCCACTACTTGCTTTTTTCAAAATTCAAGTGTCTTCACAAGAATTTCTATAAATGGTTTCAATGATTATTCATTAAAACCACCGCCTTCTAAACAGTTTAAGTGCACTTCGACTAAATGAGCTACATATTATTTAATTATCCTGCAATTCTAGTTTGAATTCTAAACCGAGCTTTTTAAACACTTCCTTCTTAATTTATTCAAATATATGTAAGCAATATTATAGCCATGGATCCACGGATCGATATCAGTTAGTTTTATGTTTCGCGAGAGTGTGCGGTGAACATTGCGTATAGTCGAGTACATCGAAACATCGGAAGCCCTTTCATGAGATTTCGTAGATGGCGTGATCTGTGGTTCATTGATATGGTTTGATGTGTTCATGTCACGTTGTTCTCGCTGATTCTTTGCTCAGTTGCACTCGGCCAACTATCGCTTTACTCTCTGATCTGGCGAGAATATTCCTCTTTCATCTTGAAAAAAATGGAACGTTTCCATTGAATTTGTTAAAGGAATTGTTCCTAAACTTTTATCGGCTTCTACCGGCTATCGCTTCTGTTTCCTCTTTGTTGATTCCTAATGCTTTAGAAAGCGATGGCCCCGCCCACGTTCGCCGATCTTGGCAAGTCCGCTAAGGACCTCTTCAACAAGGGCTACAGTTAGTCTTTTGTGACGAGTATTATTCGCCATCTTTTCAGCAGGAGAATTAGTTGTTCTGTTAAAAGTAGCAAGTAGCGTGAATTCGAGAATGATTCAATACATGCTTGTTGTAGACTTTGGCTTTCTGAAGCTGGACTCGACGACGAAGGCAGGCGACGCAAAGGATGTTGAGTTCAAGGTCGCGTCGTCGCACAACATTGCTTCCGGAAAGTTGGCCGGAAACCTCGACATCAAGTACAAGATTCCGCAATATGGTCAGTTCTTATATGATTATAAGTAATTTGGGATCTCATCGTCGGCACACTCGAAGTTCTACAGTATAAATTACGTGCCATCCAACGATTAATAATTTTGTAGGAGTGACGCTGACGGAGAAGTGGAACACGGACAACCAGCTCGGCACGGTCATTGAAGTCAACGAGCAATTCGGCAAGGGACTCAAGCTCACGCTCGATTCGCTGTACGCACCGCACGCCGGCAAGCGAAGCGGCAAGCTGAAGGCCGACTGGAGCCTCCCCACCGCCCGGGTCAGTGGGGGTGGAGAAAGGAATCAACATATCTCAGTACACCTTGTCTGCCACTTTCCACCTGGTTTCCGCAACAAAGCACTGCATTTTTTTTACTATTTAGGTTGCAAAAGGCCACTCTGTTTGTTTTATGCCTGATATGCACACAAGCAAAGGTGGAAGGTTGACAGGCAAGAAAGGTGTGCTCTAAGCCGCGTGGAAGATTGAAGCGCAGCTTCTCATTACGATGCGGTACTAAGCGTGCGAGTTCTCTGAGGATGGACTGGAACAGCTCGGCTGTCAGGGTTCGTCCGGATCTGGACACAACACATGAACTCTACTCTCGATGAGCATTCTTATTAGAGAATCGCAGAATCGAATATGAATGAATCGACAACGTAGACGATTGCCTTTGAATAGTTGGACCGTCGGCGAAGGCAGAAGACTTTGCAGAAAGAGACTCCGAGTTGGATGAATGATGAAGAAAATAGTGTGTGATGTCAGTGAAATGTGTTGATGGTTGTTGTTTGCAGCTGACGTCTGAGATGTCCCTGACGTCCACTCCGGTTCTCTCTGCCGCGGCCGTCTTCCAGAAGGAGAGCGTCCTCGTCGGAGCTTCTGTCGTCTTCGACACCGCATCCAACAAACTCTCTTCTACCCAGATCGCTGTCGGACAGGTTGCTGATTGCATTGCATTCATGAAATAGGATGCCTCATATTGAAAAGTTTAAGCAGAAAATATAATGCTTGAATAAACTCGAATCCACCTCTTCAGGCGACTTCCGAGTACACTCTGCACTCCTTTGTGCTGAACTCGAACGAGTTCGGTGCTTCCCTCTACCACCGCTGCTCGCGCAACACGGAGATTGGCGCTCTTCTTGGCTGGAAGGCGCGTTCATTCCTTGTACTTTCGCTGACTAGTCAACTTCCGTGATTCCTTCTTTCTTCCATGAGTTGACTCCAACAACTTCAGGTCGGAGGCGCGGGCGCGAACTACGCCATTGCGACCAAGTATTCGCCGTCTCGGGATCTCGTCCTCCGAGCCAAACTCGACAACCAGAGCCAGGTACTTGAGACTATTCTTTGCGGTTTCGGGAACCATCATGTTGAGTCGACTTAGCAGAGCTGAGAAAAGATCCTAACTTCGCTTGAGAACTGAGATCCTTCAGGTGGCTGCCTCTGCGACGCATTCCCTGTCGCCCTCTCTCAAGCTGAACCTCTCGACCCAGTTCAACCTCCAGGCCAACGAAGCGCACAAGTTCGGTCTCGGACTCGAGTTCGACCCCTCTAACTAAGAAGAGACGCGAATGGTGTGACTGGCCCGAGCTGAGGCGTTTCTCCTTGCCCGTTTTCTGGTCTTTTCTGCTAGCTTTCTCTTCTCTCTCTCTCTCTCTCTCACTGGTAGATAGGAGTCGTACTGCAATCACACCCTTAATGTTATATCCGTGAGAAAACACTCCAGCCCGTCATCGACACCCGATTATTATTTCGTTTTAAGACCTCAGGAAGTGTAGAGTGAATAAAGTGATAAGTATGGTCAGCCAGATTGTAAGCGGGAGCAGGTAAAGTCATCTCGGGTCAAGTCAGAGAATGAAAGCCGAATCGAGCTACCTGTGTGAGGGTGTTTAATGGCTATGTAGGAGGATGGTTGTGAAACACTTGTCGAACTTTATGTTGTCCTGGAAGAAGTCTGACCTTCCTTCAAAAGATTTAACGAACACTGGTACTCGAGAAGACTTGATCACATAGTTCAAGCTATTTTGCTTCATGCATATAAATGTAAATCATACAACTCTTAGAATGAGGTATACCTCCCTCTCCCCAGAATTCAGATTGTGTTGCGGTGTAACCCATGGCTAAAAGGTTTCATCATCAATCCTCTTCATTCTATAACTGAGCAATCCATGCAGTAACAATCAGTCTCAACAATGATCATTGTAAAGGCTAGTGAGTACAAGAAAGAGGTAATTAAATGAACAAAAATTATATATTTTACTAATTCACTGGGCCACAAATATGATGCGAAAGACGTGGAAAGACAAAGGGCAGAAGGAGATCACGAGGATGCTTGCTGACCAGAATTGTTCTCTTTGCTCTTCTTGACCATCTCTGCGATCATCTTGAAGCGGCGGACGCATTCTTTCTTCGTCCGCGTCCCAACCTTCGCCGTGATCTGCAATTCATCATTACTCCGCTTACAACAGTACATTAAGAATAAGTACAAATCATCATTGGAAGGTATACTTGGTAATGGGAAACGAAGCCAAATCAAGCCAAACATGTGCTGAGACCGTGGGTGAAATACTGTTCCGCAATTTCGTAAACGATAAGTAAATTTGTGATGATTCTTATAGGAATTGTGAATGAATTGGGAAGGAAAGAATGGAAAAGAAAGAAGCGAGCACCTTGTCCCATCTGTCGGGGTCGGAAGAAGGAAACTCGCGGAGAGCCATCTCGAGTTTCTTCTGCTCCGCGCTGCTCCAGTCATCGGAGGGGGCCGGAATGGATTCCGTCGATTGCATTGCCTTCACTCCCACAGTTTGCACTAGTTTCACCTGAAAGAAGATGAAGTAGATATGAAAGAACGGAAGAAGCAGCAAGGCACAGGGCTGAGACCTGCTTAATCGCCTCCTTCTCAGTCCGATTCTTGCCCGCCTTCTCTTTCCGGTGTTCGTTGACATAGTCCGCAATGGCCATCCATCTGTCGCTTGTGCCAGCAGGGAAGAGATTCGTCGCCTGAGCATATATTTTGATGGGAAGAAAATAAACCAGCATAAATATTTATATACAAAATGTAAGAGAAAAAAGGAAAGAATTAGTGACCTTGATAAGCAGAGCATTTTCCTCCGACGTCCAAGGAACCTCCTTCTCCCTGTTCTCCTTTCCATTCGCATCTTCCTTCTTGGCATCTGCTTTAGTAGCAGTCTTATTGGCCTGAGAAAGCATAACACCTTTCAACTGCTCATTGATTAAAAAAGAATGTGGTCAAACCAGAATATCGCTGACTCAAACACGATTTAGCACTCAGAATTCAAACAACCCTATACTGCACAGAACGAATGAAAGGAAAGATTCAGCGAGTTCGAGCATTGTCTTGACTGAAGAGAGAGACTGCGTACCTCAGCTCCATCCAGATGCTGGCGGATCGAATCGTTGCAGTTGCTCTGCTCGATCAAGTCACACAACATTGCCAGTTCTTCCGTCGTGAGAAGAAGGCACAACTGAAAGGAAGAACATTATGTAGAAAATTATCAATTAGGATTCTTGAATAAATATACAGACGACGCTGTCATCTTAAAAAATTTCACTTTTGGCCGCAAAAGCACTCATCGCAGAAAAAAAATGTCGAAAATACAGGGGTGTACTTCAAACTATACAACTGAACTTTCTTCGCCTTTGCTTTTACATCATGGACGATGAAAGGAAACAAATAGTAAAATAGGTAAAAATAATACTATGATAGGGAAAATTATTTAAGCAATTCGTTGTTTCTACGCGCAAGTCTGCCATTTTAGTTGCACACCCTCCTTTCCGTTGACGATAATATTTCTGCGAAGGAGAGTTTCGCAGCCAAAACTAAACAATTTTAAGCTGACAGAGTCTTATATGCTACGTCTTATAATTATACAAACCCGATACCCGTTCAATCCTTTCCATCTCTTCCAGCGTGTTTCCGTTAGACGTCCAGTGACCGGCATCGTCTGCGAGCTTTTTCAATCTGAAAAGAGTGCCAACGGTGATCATTATTCAGTTCAACAAAGAAAAACGGCAAGCGATTAAGCACGAGAGAAAGCAAACAGAAAGGAATGAGAGCGAAGGAGAAGGGAAGACATGGAATTCGTGACGACAAGGGATAACGGAAAAGAGCACCTTTTCTTCTGGATCGCACCGGCTCGCTTAGCCTCTTGCTTCTTTCTCTTCTCGTCCTCCCTCTGCTTCCTCGCCTCTTCCTCTTGCTTTCTCTGCTCCTCGAGTGCTGCCTCCTCCTTCTCCCTTTTCTCTCGCTCCTCTCTTTCCTTCTTCTCCCTCTGCGCTCTCTGCTTCTCCTCTTTCGCACGCTCCTTCGCCTCTGTCTGCTCCTTCTTGAAGCGAGCGATTCGAGGATCCTGATAAAGATGAAAGTCTCATTTAATCCCATAATTCACACAATGATTCAACAGTAACAATGAAGGAACTACAATTAGCATGGTTACAGTACCTTCGCATATGCGAGGTCGACAAGATTGCGGATCCGCTTAACTTCCTGCTTTCGTCGCCTCTCCCTCTCCACCTTGTTTATCTTCTCCATCTCGCGCCGCTCCCAACTCAATTGCAGGATAATTCTATCCATGGAATAAAAATTTAAAACATTAATAATAGCACCATTCAAACTCATGACGCAAAACTTTGCTGATAAACGAAATGCCGAGGAAGGAAAGAGTAGTAAGATACCGGTCTTCTCCCTTCTCCTTATCCTCCTCATCGAGGTAGGAGTACTCTCTCCACGAGTTCCAGTTGAACCAGAAGTTGTAGAAGTTCTCCACTTCTTCGCGTCCACTTTCTGGGTCTCCGAGGAGAGGGACTGGCTGCTCGACTGACCACCTAATATGCCAAATTAACCACCACGTTCACTACTCTTTAAAAAAGAAATGTAGGAATCCTCTGATGGTCAGTGAACAGATGGAATAACCTGGCGTTTCTCGCAAATACTGGAGACAGGATCTGGAAGAAGTTGTCGGCAGTTACTGCATTGGCTGAGGGGGTCGCGTCGTCGAATTCCTTGTCTACCGAGTCAAAGGCGCGTCGCTTCTGCAAAAAAAGAAGAAAAAAACAATAGACATCTTAATATTTACTCGAACGGAAGAACCACGAATTTACACTCCCAACTGTAGTCTAATTAATGACAAATGTAAAACGTAGAGCCGGAGAGCACATAAAATGAACAGCAATTCGTAATAAGGATTCCAAACAAAAACCTGTTCGGTAGTTCCGAGCTGTTCGAATGCTTTCGTAATGCACACAAAGTACTCCTCGTTGACAATGTCAATGCCCTTTGCCTTCTTCTTGTCCGGGTGGTGGAGAAGCACCTTTTGTCGATCTTAATGCAACAGATCTTGCAATGACAGCAATTTTGTAAGTTTTTAGTAAGTCGTTCTTGTAAAAATGAGGCAAACGTGTTGACCTTTGCCATAAAACAAGCACTTCCAACCAGTAAGAGTCAAGGCAGACTGCACGGCATCTAACCCCAAAACATGCGGGGAAAAGAAGAATAAAGAATCCACTAACAGGCCGCTCGAATTTCTGCAGCCGTTGCTTCGAATCTCAGCTTGGAAAGTCCAAGAACCTGTGAATTGACAAGAAAGGAGAGATTGAACAAGAAGCATCCAGACCGACTGGAGTAGATAAGATCCTCATCCAAAATGTTCAATTATCACCGACCTTGTAATGATCCTGTTCATTCGTGTCGGCTGAGTCCAGCTTCAAAAGATACTTCATGTACTTCTCATTGTCCGCATCGAACAAATCCGACCTGAAGAGATTGAAACCTTTTCATATTGGTGTATTCCAGCATTATTTTAAACGATGAAGAATTTTAGTAAAGTTATGGCTGTTCGTTAGCAACGGAGGAGGGAAGTGAACCTGATGGCTTCTTCATCTTCAGGAGTTTTCTGTCTTGCGCCTTCTCCGCCATTCTTTTCCTCCGCATAGAACGACTTCACACATCTCTTTTCATTTTCGCATCGTTCTCTGAGAATAAGACAATGCTCAATTTGTGAACCAATACCACTTTACAACTTGGAGTCATTGGTTTGCCGTAACAGAAACCGGAATAAAATGCTAACCGGATAAGCTGTGCTTCGAAGACAATGCCGGCCTCCTCTACTCGCTTGACTCTGGGCAGGAAGCCATAGACTGCGACTGCGAAGGCATCCACTGCCATCAGTTCTCCTCCCTTCTCAACGCAGCAACTCCTCGTCCTCTTTCTCTGCTGATTGTGGGTCGAAGGATAAGGGTCAAGGTCAGCTAAACATCTCAATCGTTACAAGAAAAAAATTGGGAATACAGGTCTAACATAAAAACAAGTTTCCCGCAAAATAAATGAAAGAGTAATCCTGAAACCTCTAAAGCAAACTACAGAAACCCTTCTCGCACTATTATCCCAAGGTAGTAAATTTCACTAGGACATCCCGAGGTCCCACTCAAAGCCACACTACTACACCGTAACCAGACCAGATATGTAAGTCTCTGTTCTTTCCGTACAGTTCCTGCCTTCACCTATTTAGTTTGAAGTATGAGAAAGCATTATCGTTTATCCATATAATACGTATTTTACAGAACGTTCGCAACACATGTTGAGCGAGATAAAATTAAGAAACAAAATAGCTCGATGCGATAAAACAAAGATAATTCGCTGGCTGTGAGTGAGACAGATGAAATAAAGACAAGTAGTTCGAATGTAAGTTGAGCCATATATAATAAAAAGTAGTGGTTGGATATGATAGGCTACTGTTTGGAGTGACGGGGAGAGAGACGGTTCTCCTGCCGCGAGAGAGGGGCCTTCTGCTCATCCCTGCGACGCTCCCCCACCTTTTCGACATTCTCCTTCGCCACCTCGAGTGTCTGCATAATCTGCTGCAGCTCGGCCCCGATCTTCACATCAAAGTTCTTGTTGCCCTTGCAGATCTGAAATATAAAATAAGTTGAGTAGAAAGGGGAGATCGTAAACACCAAATCAGAGAAAGCATTAAGCATACCATGAACAGGTGGCTAACAGACTGCTTCAACTTCTCGTACTTCTCCTTGAGCTGGGAGTTCTCTTGCGTCAGAGTGACCACCTGCAACTGGAAGGAGACTAAGAACGAGAGGTGCCCAGACAGACGTCTCCTATCAGGGGCAGGGAATAAAAGGGTTGCAGGATTCCGGCACCCCACCTTGTTTGGGTGGCCCCAGAATTACCCCACTCCTTTTTTGATACGATAAAAAAACTAATTCGGATACTGTATTCAGAAAATTAGAAAAAGTTAACATAAATTTTTTTCACAGATCCGCCCTGTTTTTCGACTCCATTTTGCACCTACCCCACCCTGTTCTGGTAGACCTTCCCCCTTTTCTTCTCTGATCAGGTCAACAGAAAGCACGTTGACAAAGTCAGGAACTGACCCTGAGAGCATCCAATCCAGGTGAATTCTCGTTTCCTCGCTTGCTCTCTCCAACTGTGACCATGGCCTGGTGGAGATTGTCGCGGAGTTTACGTGCCACTACAATAAGACTGAGCAGCTGGAGCTCCTAAAAGGAGATTCCCAATGAGTTATACTCATTTATGTCCACTCCTTTCTCTCTTATATTATCGACTTTCCGCCCGAACTCTTCATTTACATTTAACTGTTTTGTAAAACTAACCGGATGGGCATGATGGATACTCTTGAGTGACTGCACGACCTTATTCCCATTCTGCGTCTCGTTCAACAGCAATTGACGCATCGGATTCGAGAAGTTGTCTTGAGAAAATGAATTAAAGGAATAAAGCTAAATAAATACAACATGATGCGATAGCGTGAGAAAATTAGAATGAAAGACAAACGTTGAACATCTTCCGTGGATGAAGTCGAGAGAGCGGCCTCGCGATTCTGCAGTTCAGTCTGGGCCCTCTCAGCCTCCCTCTCCCTCGCTACGATCAGTTCCTTGTACTGCTCATTCAACTCGTTCATCTACAACTAACTATCGCATCTCTTTTCTGCCTCGAGCCCCACTTTCGCCAAAGGACTCTTATAAAATATATCTTAATCAAATGTTTTTGGACGTATGTCTGGAACGATTGGACTCCAGGTTGCCATTAAAATCCTACTGAAACAACAGAGGTACTTAAATATTTCACTCCTAACCCTAGTCAGCTCCCGTTCCCTCACAATCGCTGTCCGCTTGCAGATCTGGACAACCTGCTCAGTCATCGCGGAAACATCCGTCGTTCTATCAATAAACATGGCTTAAATTTTTCCGACTGACATACTTCCAACGGAAGATCTCAACTTACTTCTGAGGCTTCTGGAAGGTGGGGTCAAGATGAGAAGCCGCAGAGACGACTCGCTCAATGGCAGAATGCAGCTCGCGGTTCTCTTCCATCAGATTCTGCAATCAAACATAGATGTGACCTCGGGAAGGAAAAGGGGAGCGGGAATGGACGGACTTCAAGAAGTGGCCCGGTCTGTGTGATGGCTGGCTGCATGTTTCGCAGACGCGCTCTCTTCTCTTCCGCAGCCCTCTCCTTCTCCTCCCGGAAGGCCGTTCTCATCTGCTCAAGCTTCTCACTCTCCATGCGCATTCCTTCTTCCGCTTCATGCAGAAGATGAGAGAGTTTGTTGATCTGAACTCAGCAGAATAGCATTTCAGAAAAATAATGAATTTAAAGAGCATCATGCTGATATTAGCATATCCCAGATAAAAAAATTATTGTTGAATAATACAATAGTGGCCGACAATCTGACACTCAAGTAAACCCCGAATTTGTAAAATAATTTAGTTTCCCATAAAAGCTCTCTACTTTTTCCCATTAGAACACTGGTGCCGCAAGTTTGTCTTGTCTTCAAAGTGTTGACCTGCTTGCGTTGACTGGTTGTGTTCTCACGCAACTCGGCAGTCTCCTGCTCACAGTGGCTGTGCTTCTCGAGTTCCTTTGCCAGCTCGGCCGCCTTCTTCTGGATGGCATTCAGCTCCTCTTCGCGTGCATCCCTCTCCGACTCCATCCGACCCAGACAAGTCAGCTGGCTCTTCAGTTGCGCTTCAAGCTCGTCGACCTTCTTCTTCAAATCAATAACGGTGAAGAACAATATTTTTTTCGCAATATACACAGGCATTCTCAAAGGAGCAAAGGAAAGGGGACAACATTTGGTCAATAAACTTACTCTGGCACTTTCATCAATTCTCGAGCGTGAAGAAGAAACACTTGCCTGGCAAGAAGTCAACTCCTCTTCGGCTGCTCGGAGATCATCAGAAAGCTCATGCTCCCTCTTCCGACTTCTCTCCAAGTCCGCGGACTTCTTCCCAACCTCACGTTCCTGAAAACTTGGAGTGTAAATAGCCGCTAAATACTTCGATAGAAACACCAGATTGCGGGAAAAAGAAGATACATCCCATAAACAATAACGAGCCAATTATAAGAGTTTACTTGCTTACAAGACTGTGAGTCTGTTCCTTGAGCATAGCAAGTTCTCGCCTGGCGTCCTCCAAGTTACTAGTGACATTTATCAGTCCAGCTCGAGTCTCTTCAAGTTCCTTCTCAGATTCTCTTGCTTTCTCTGTCTGCATCTCTGCATCCTCTGTCTTCGTCGTGATCTCAACACGGAGCTTCTCCACTTCCTCATCCAACTTCTTGATCTGCTCTTCCAGGCGACTCTTCTCATCCAGCTAAAGAACAACCAATCAACTTGCTTCCGCGAATCAAACAATCATGAAGCATTATTTAAGATGATAAATATAAACTGACAAAGGCATTGGATGGTCGGCCAGAAGCGTAGAAACTGGAACGATGAAGAAAGGCGGAGGGAAGGGCCGCGGCTTCCACCGATTGGAGACTGCGGTCGAGGACGGCTTGCAACTCGAAGAAGGAAGCCTCCACTTCTTGCACTGTCTGCAACCAGCCTTCTAATCTTCTCTTGTCCTCCCCTCCTCCCTCTCCCTCCCTCCCTCTCTCTCTCTCTCCCTCAACTGACACTGAGAGCGTCTCCGTTAATTGTCAAGTTCAGATCAATCTGCATCTGGCGAATCTTCTCGAAAAGGTCGTTCTCTTGACCTCCCAATTCATTCTAAATACTCAACAAATTACTAACAACCAATTCGAGTTACCATTGAAATCCGCAAAGTAGAACAAGTAGATTGAATACCTGAATCTCTTGGAAGAGTTCAGCTGATCCTTGAAGTCGCTGGAACATCAGCAGGCAAGTCTCCTTCAACGCATCCAGCTTTTGCTGCAAGCAAGAACATGTTAGAACGTCTAAAACAGACGGAACGCAAGACTAGACCTTTGCATCTGTGATCTCGACAGTCGACAGATTGAGCTGCAAGGTAGAAAGTGTATTGATCACTCTCGTTCCCCACGAGCGCATAGCAGATAGCATCAACTAGCATACCAGGCATGGAGCGAAGAGCGACTGTTGCATTGGCTGATAGGGCGAGAGAGGAGTCCTGGGGTCATCGCCAGCCTCTTCAGAGTCCGCCCCGTCGCTTCTTTCCAGATCCTCAAAAAGGGAGGAAGATGAAAAAGAGTAAGGTAGTTGTAGTGTTACGGACATGACCGATGATTGGCGAGCGAGGGGCACGGAAGGATTCGGGGTAATCGAAGTGCTTTGCAATGTCTTCGTAGTAGGACGGGCCGGCCGAATCAATCAATTGTGCCAAGTGGCCCAAGAGTTTTCTGCTGCTTTGCTCAAACTGAAATGGTCCAATTGTTGTTTATTCATTAGACTCCACAAGTCTGCCCTGCTACCGCCCCCGAGTCATCCTTGCTCTCTTCCCCTACCTGATTGTTAATCCTCAAACAGTCGGCACTCTTCTCTGATGTGCCCATGAATTGGGAGATTTCCTCTTGCAGTCGCTGATTCTGGCGTGAGAGATCGAGCAGATCTCGCTTGATGGCTTCGTAGATTTGCTGCAAGAATTCAACAAGTTCATGACCAATTCAGTGCGCTTCTTTAATATTTCAGGTAAGATTACGAAAAAAGTGTACCATATCATCGGCAGGAAGATTTTTGATACGCTCCTCCCAGTTCGGGCAGCCTCTCTTCAGACACTTGTTCTCCCTGGCCAGCTTCTGCAATATTCAGAAGCATAAAGGCTGCATTGAAATACTGAATAGCCGAAATAATCAGCACCCTCTTCAGAGGAGAAAAAGAGCTGTTTTCTGACCTTAACCATGGCAGCGAGCGTCTTCTCCATCTCCAGTGCCTTCTGCAGTCTCTCTTCCGCGTTATCCTTTGCTTCCAAAATCTCGAGAAACTAAAATAGTAAAGTGTATAACACAAAATTGGATCTTTTAGCATGAACACATGTTGATGTTGCAGAATTTCAAAGACGATTCACTATTAATTCTCGCTAAAAGATGAAAAACCTTCTGCTCATTAACGCCGCCAGCATCTTGACCAATCATGAAAGTCTGAAAAGAAAACAAATATGTGCTAATACGTGATAGAAACATTGTAGTTTAAAATGGACATATCCTTTACTAATCAGAAGGCTGAAATGCATATAGAAGTAGTCACTTTGAGCGTGGCAATACCGTCCGTGATGACAAGCCATTTAACTACCCATGGCAACTTCCCAGATTGACCTTCTGTACTTGTTCTGCCTGCATCATGTGAATGAGTTGACACTTCTCTGCGAGCTCCTGCTGCATCTTCACAAGGAGTTCATTCTTCTCCTCGATCTGCTGCTTGGCCTCCGCAAGCATTCCATACAACTCCGCGCTGTCTGCTTCCCGCTGTGCCAGCTCTCTTTTCAGTGCTCGATTCTCTCTTCCCAAATCATCCATCATCCTCAACCATTTCTCATTAAAAGTGCTCCAAACTATTTTTCCAAGGCGGTGTAGCCAAAAGAGTGTTTTATTTTGAATAACCTGTCTCGTTCGGAGAAGAGAGACGCTTCGCTTAAGTGCGATTCATCATGGAACACGTCCCCACCGCGCAGAGCTTCCATCTCTGTGATCTGCAGCTTGCGCACCAATTAATAGTGACCTATTCAATGCTATGAAACTCAAGTGTCAGAAAACTACTTCCACGACTTTATTTTATCGTCCATTGACAATACCTTCGCTTTGGAAGAAGCGAGTTCTTGCTGAAGGACTTCCTTCTCTTCCTTGAATAAGGCCATCTCGGCCTGGTTATTCTCGCGTTCGGCAAGAAGTGTGAGATACTGCAACAGCTACTCTATCCTCACCACTAGACAATATCAAACAACGGAAACTGAAGTTGTCTATTTATTTTAAAAAAAAAGGGAGAGAACATCCAGCCTGGCAAAGACGAACCTCAGCGACGTGATCCTTGCCTTCGACCATTACCTTCGGGAACATACTGTCCAGAAAAATCCGCTGATTTCGTTCCTAGAAATTATTTAAATCCCTCCACAATCACTCTAGGAGAGTTGACGAAATATCACAAGCAGAGTGAGTGCTATCGTGAAAAGGAAGCACGAGCCTTCATTAGTTCCATCTTGAGTTTTTCATTCTCATCACGGGTGCGCTGTACGAGAAAAGGCTCACCACGCCGAGTAGCCGAGACAGATGCGACACTTCCTGAAAGAAAAATAAATAATAAGATCTCAATGAAGTACGAGAAGCTAATATCAATATTTCTTAACCAATAACTGACTTTTTTTTTTGAAATGAAAAGATAAACCTGTTGAGCGAGTTGGGCGAGGAGGCAGTTTGGAAGTCACCTTTGGAGTTGATTCTGACCTGCCAACACAAGGCATTTAAAGCGGACATGGCAAGGATTCAAGATATTTGCGAGCTTAAATTGTACACCAATTTCGAATTAATGTCGAATGGGACGATTGTCATATAATGGCGGGAAACCCGCTTGCAAAGAGAAATGACAAGGAAGGTTTAGCTCACTTGACTGTGACTGGAGTCGATGCCATACTGCCACCCGAAGACCCTTGCAAAGTCGCTGAATCATCTTCGACCTCGTCGGCATCCTCAGGCCTGTTCCTTTCGTCCCTCTCAAGAAGCCCGCTCAGATCCGAGAAATCACTCAAGTCCTCGGCCATTGCCTGCAAAAAATATGAAGCGTAATTCAATTTAAAAAAAATCGCGCAACATCTACTCGGCAAATTTTGAATTTCATTGAAAGGCTAGGCTTTTGGAGTTCTGATGATTAGAGAAATCCAGCTTCAACCGCCGGATGGTAACGCAAAAAGCCAGCCGATCATCACAGAATTGTTGGTCGTCACAGCAACCACTTTGAATGACAAAATTGCCCGCCTTCAACTAATTCAGGAATTGCACCAACGAACAACCCACAACAAGAGACAGCCCACTCCAACACCTTGGCGATTTTTGGATCGCTTTCAATTCACGGAAGCAGTTATGTAGATTTCGAAGCTGATGGGGTGCCCATGTATATAGTAAGATGTATTTTGGAGAATCCTTCACTAGTAGGATACAGAAAGGGGAAGAGAGGGAAGCAAGAGAGCAAAACTGAGTAGAACCATCTCAAGCCTTTTGCTACGCTCGAGATTTTTAACTGAACTAAAAAAATCCCCCATCACCAAGCTGTTACCATTTCGTGATGTTAATAAAAACTGCATTTCAAATTAATTACTTTTTTCCCGACTAGCAGGTTTCGAGGGAAACACCTGTTGACATTCAAGGACACCAGAGCTTGCTTTTTCAGCATTGATGGCTGCCAAAGAGAGCGAGAAAGAAGAAAAGAGAAGAGAACGAAAAAGAGAGAGAAGAAGAGGAATTGATCACAATGCGAGCACCCGTTCATGTAATGACAAGGTTATTTGCCCTTGCGCTCGTTGTTACTTCGTATTTATTTTCAACAACTGCTTCATCATCTTCACCCGACTCCCACCGGACGTCACTTTGGGTGGAAACACTTCGCTCGGCGGCTGCCACCGCCCACAACAGGGCAATCCACGCGCGGGATCGAGCAGAAATGCTTGCCAAATTCGCGAGAGGAAAAGCGACGGTTCCCTGACTTCCCTATCTTTTCTTGTCTCGCTGACTTTATAGACCACCTATTCAAGAACTCCTTGCAATCAAAGAAAAATTAGGAATTTTTGAAATTGTTCAAAAACTCGATAAAAAATAAGGAACAAAAGACCATTTGCCTTATTTAGGGTTCGCCACTCAGCGGCTCGGGTCTTTTCGAGTCAGACTACAAGCCCGACCAGAAAGCACCCTTCATCTCACTTCGTCATATATACGGCCCCATTGAAACTGCAGACGATCATTTCAATGGATAAATATGCCATAACCTTTACAACAACTCTTCTGAACAGAGTACAAACTTATAAGAAGACTAATTAGGCAGGAAGAGGCAATCACTACGCATTTAACTACGCACGAAAAGAAGCTAAGACCAAATTGATGACCAGATTTTCAACTAGCAGACGGAGCCTAAAAGACACCTAGAAATCATCTTATTCTCAAAAATTTCCCGTCTGCATTTGATCACAGTGGACTGAAAACAGAACAGAAATTTATAGCCGAAGTGCTCTCGAACGGAATACAGTAATCGTGAGGGTTGAGAGGCACGGGTGTTTCCTTTTATTTTCCAATGGCTTATGTGAATCCTTCTGTGATATCCGTGTTCCGGAGTGTTTTCGCGTTGATATTGCGTGATTTTCCAGCTTGGTAAAACAGATCATGGCTGATCGTGGCGGATTCCGTGGTGGCTTCGGCAGCGGTGAACGAGGAGGAGGCCGAGGTGGCCGTGGTGGAGCAGGCGGCGAGCGAGGTGGCCGTGGGGGCCGTGGCGGGCGCGGAGGACGTGGCGGCCGTGGTGGACGGTTCGACCTTTCTATTTCTTTGTGTTTATTTCACGGGATTGGAACTCGGTCGGATGCGCCAGTTAGCTGGATAACACAATAGCGTTGAGTCCTGTATTCAAGCCAAGAAGGGATAAAAAAAAAAAGCTATGGCCTTATCCGTCGCAATAAGTTAGCTATTAACCTCATTCCTCTTTGGTTTTCTACTTTTTCTCCTTAACAGTATTATTTGGGGGGGAAAGCTGCATTATCAAGTTGAAACACTCGATGAAATTCCCTTCATAATTGAAGTTGAAATTCACCTAGCTGTTGTATTCGCTCGTTTAATTTATATGGATTTTTTTAAAATAGAAAAGCTAATAATAAAAGGACCCATTATCTCTCCATGCTTATTTCATCCTATTCCAGTGGCGGCCGTGGAGGAAAGGAAGGCGACAAGGAATGGGTGCCTGTGACGAAGCTCGGCCGTCTTGTCAAGGACAGGAAGATCGCGACACTTGAGGAGATCTACCTCAACTCTCTCCCCATCAAGGTATTTATGTTTTACTATATTTCTGAATGTTACTTCGATCTGTTGCTCTCTGGAACTTAGCGTTTGTGTTATTTTTCTATCGTTTAATTAGCCGATACCTTGATAAAACAAATAAGGAAAGAATGGATTTTTATGATAATATTTGTAAATGAAGGATAACGTTGTTCACGAAACCCATTAGAACTTTCATTGTCTTCAGGAGTTCGAGATCATCGATGCTCTCTGCTCCAACCTTAAGGACGAAGTCCTCAAGATCATGCCCGTTCAGAAGCAGACCCGGTGAGTTATTTGTGTTTTTGCTTGTTAATTCCTTTATTTCACAGCTGAGGAGATATTTCCTTAGGATTCAGTAGTTCCGATATTTTCTTTCCAATTTTCCAATTTTTGATGTTCAGTGCCGGTCAGCGCACCCGCTTCAAGGCCTTCGTGGCCATCGGAGACCACAACGGACACGTCGGCCTGGGAGTGAAGTGCTCGAAGGAAGTGGCGACCGCTATCCGAGGAGCCATCGTCGCCGCCAAGCTCTCCGTCATCCCCGTCCGACGTGGCTACTGGGGCAACAAGATCGGAGACCCACACACCGTCCCCTGCAAGGTCACCGGGAAATGCGGCTCCGTCCTGGTGCGCCTGATCCCCGCCCCCCGTGGAACGGGCATCGTCTCTGCGCCCGTGCCGAAGAAGCTGCTGCAGATGGCGGGAATCGAGGACTGCTACACGGCAGCCGTCGGCCAGACCGCCACCCTCGGCAACTTCGCCAAGGCCACGTACGCCGCCATCCAGAGGACTTACTCGTACCTCACTCCCGATCTCTGGAAGGAGAACCCTCTCGAGAAGACCCCCTACCAGCGTTACTACGAGTTCCTCTCGCGCGCATGAGGGGTCTGCTTGCATTCCACCTTGCACCACCCTTTGTTTCTCAGCCGCCTTTCTACCGTTGTATTGTTAATGCGGATTCGTGGTTGATGAAGATTTGTTTCTAACAGCTTTATGACTTTTTGTGTTAATATGCTTGCATTGAACATAAACGGGAAATGATGTAAAGGATTCAGAAGTTTGCTAATGAGAGGGGGAATAGAAGTGACAATCGTGGCTATTGGGCCCCGTGGGGATGAGAAGGCGAAGAGGGCGTGGCAAAGGTAAGGTGGGTGGAGATTGAGGCGTTATGAGAGGATAGACATGAAAGGCGCATCCCCCTCAGAGAAGTGGCTGCCATGGGTAGCGGGCAGTCCGCGCAGAGGAGAGCAGTCAACATCTTCCTCCGAAGGGACTCTTCTGGCTCGCCCCGCAAGCTTCTCGTTCTAGGCTAGACTACTACTTCGGCTTATTACGCTTTATTCACAATCACCTCTTTCTACGAAAACGAAAAAAAAGCGGCACCTGAAGTGAAAAAGTTGAAGTGTTGGGGAAGAGCGGCAATGAGGACTGATTACAGGATGCATGGGCAGTGGCAAGTCGACCTTATGCAGACATCTCTCGTTAGTCATGCACTTGGAGAGAGAAGAGAATGAGTGCGATAGAGATGGGTAGAGAGAGAGAGAGTAGAGAAATCAGGGAGAGAAGACAATGAGATAGGGAGAGATGCGTCTTCTAGGAAAGTGGCCCGGGCGGATCTCCCAGACGTGGCGTTCTTCCGTCATACTGTAGAGAATAACCTGCTCGAGGCGTTCAAAGCATTACTTCTCCTGGCATCCAGAGAGGGCATTGACATCTCACACTTCACAGTCAGGATCTTCTCTTTCTAGATGATGAACTCTACTAACAATAAACTTCACTCTCTCCTTCTCCCATATCTCTCTTCCTCTCTCTCTCTCTCTCTCTCTCTCTCTCTCTCTCTCTCTTCTCGTTCCCTGAAGGAAGAGTTGAATGTGCTTCTTGCGACCCGCCACCGGGAGGAGCTGTCAGCCCGCGCGGTCTGGGCCATCCGTCGCCTGCAGCGAACGAATCTGCCGTCAGAAGTGCTCTCTCGGCGCAGCCGCCTACTCGACCTGCCACACAACACTCATTAGTTTGTTCTGTTCCTCTCATCTTCTCCATCTCTTCTTTCTCTCTCACTCACTGTCATCACTCTATCTTACATTTTCTTTCTAGATGTTAATCGCATGCCATCCATCTAACCTACTTTCTTGGAATTCACATTACCGGAATAAATCCGCCAATGGTAATTCCTTCCGGTTTTTGGGTACCAGCCTCATGAAACTTCCGTTGGTTGAAAAGCTAGCAACTTTCTAATGATGTTTGCTCTATTCCATCTCTCTCTCTCTCTCTCTCTCTCTCTCTCTCTCTCTCTCTCTCCTCCCTCTCTCTCTCCCTCTCTCTATGTCTCTCTCTTTCTCTCTCTTTCTCTTTCTCTCTCTCTCTCTTTATCTCTCTTTATCTCTCTCTCTCTACTTCTCTCTTTCTCTCTCTCCGCCCATTTCTCCTTGCCTCTCTCTCTGCCCCTTCTCGCACACCATTCGAACTTCTCGCGCGTTTTCACAACCCTTTGTAATATGTATGTCTGAATAAAAAAAACTAATCTTTCTAATCATCCCTTTCATCCCGCAGGCATTCATGCTTAAAAGCTCAAATGAAAGAGAATAATAGCGCGATCCTGCATTCAGTAATCGTGTGCTCTTCTCAACCCCCCCCCCCCTTCCCCGCTCTCTTCGTTTCGAAAGGGTTGGGGGTGAAAAAGACTGAGAAAATGTAATCTCTTAATTGTTCATTCCATTCATGCAACTTACGGAAAATGTAGTAGAAAATGATACGTATGTATATGTATATTCATGTAATTGAAGGGTATGAAGAGCATGAGAGTACTGTCCTGTTCTTCATATGGTCCTTCGCTCTCGACAGTTTGCCAGGGGTTGTGGGGAACAAGGAGAATACACGTGGAAAGAGAAGAGAACTTCATCGTGTATTGTTCAGCTTCATCTCTCACACGGAGCGAATTCTGGCGAAGGACTTCGAGCCGACGGAGTCAGACATCTTCATGTCGTACTCCACGACCATCGGCATCGACTTCCGCTCCATTCGCTTCTCATTCAGTAAATACGAGTCAGTAGGACACGCACTCCTTCCTTGTCCATTCATTGCACACTGCTATATCTTTCTTTCTCCAGAAACAGGCTATAGCTACTGATATCCAGCTAATAATAATACAAAAAAATGATGCTTGAATTCCTCTTGAACGGGTCGAGCCATAGAGATTAACACGGAACCAGCAGGAGCGTGCAGAACTTTGTTACATGCACTCACATGATATCGAAAATGATTGGCAGGATAAGAAGGGAGGAGAGGAAAGATGAACTTACAGACTTCTCGAGCTGCCTGGCCATCACATCTTCCGCCGCATCTGGTCAGAGTTCTTCGCCAATACCACCGTCGTCATCTTCGTTGTTGATCTCAGTGATCTCTGTCGACTTGACTTCTACACGGTTGGTGGAGAAGAGAGGGAGAGAGGGTAGAGACAGGGAGAGAGAAGAGAGAGGGAGAGAGTGCAAGTGAGAGGGAGAGAGTGCAAGTGAGACTGAGAGAGAGGGAGAGAGTGCAAGTGAGAGGGAAAGAGAGGGAGAGAGTGCAAGTGAGAGGGAGAGAGGGAGAGAGTGCAAGTGAGAGGGAGAGAGAGGGAAAGAGGGTTGAGAGAGTGCAAGTGAGAGGGAGAGCGCCGGAGAGAGAGGGAGATCTATGACAAAGCGATGACAGTGAGAGAAAATAAAAAGTGAACTAGAAATATGTATGCATTGGGCAATGAATGCATTGGATAGGGCCATCTGCACAACAAGACGAAGACGATCCTGAAGGAAGTGGCTGCCCACGCGCTGCTTGACAGGTCCTCCTTCATCACCCTCTTCAACAAGAGAGACCTCTTCGAAGAGTGCTCCGTCGGATTCGACTTCTCTCAACTAGGACCACAGGTTGGACCTTGAAAGATAAATGTAGGAATGCGAATGAGAGAAAGATATAGAAAGAGAGAGCGAGAGAGAGCGAGATAGAGAGAGAGAGAGAGAGAGAGAGACAGAGAGACCGGGAGAGAGCGAGAGAGAGAGAGACAGAAAGAGAGAGAATGCAAATAAAATTTTTGACAAAAATGTAAACAACAACAATGATAAATGTCTATGAGGTGCATTCGTAATTAATAAATTGTAGATTCGAAGTGGCGCGGACGCGCTTTCCTTCCACCGCTCGGATATTCTGTCAGTGCTGCCCCCCTACAAACAGCAGTACCACCATTCACTCTCCCTCTGCAAGAAGCAAGATCTCTCCAACTCCGTCCTTCACTCACTCACCGAGATCTTCCGTCAAAACAGAGACTCCTTCGAGTCAGAATAAGAACAATAACATCACTTTAGGACTTGTTAATTATCCCTCTCTCTAGTATGAGCTTCACCTTCCCTGGCATAAGTACATACTAGGTCTTTAAAGCATCGTTTTTGTTGTCCTAACAATAAGTTTTAAAACAGAAGGTTACAGTGTAATGCTTGGTTACCTTTCGTTAGTGTTTTCCTGCCAAAAAAACAGTATAACATGCGCTAGGTTGAATTTTTTGTAGCCGTCTTTAAATGTGTAGAGGCCGTTGCGATTTACTTTCATATATAGTGAGAAATGAACCAACTGCCTTTGTCTTTGCCTCTAGAGATAATGTCATTTAAATTCTCCATAATTTCATCGTAACACCGTTCATCTACCTTTGCAGTTGTGCGTTTTGCACTGTAATTTTCTTGAAATATCACAGTGCGATTTACGCATACATATTTCTAACCATTTATATTCATCTCATATACTCTGCTAGTCCATCGAAAGGAGGCGAAGATGGAAGAGAAAACAGAACACGGAGAAAGAATATGTAGACCGAGAGAGCAGGGGAAAGAAGAAATGCACAACAGGAGGCTACAGCACCTTTATGAAGGAAAAGAGAATAAGGAAAGAGAAAAAAAAACAGAATTCAAGAACAATTAGAAGACGGTTAGAGACCGAAGTAAAGAGAGCGAGAGAGAGAGAGAGAGAGAGGAGGAGAGAGAAGAAAAGAGAGAGGACATCCAGAATGGCAGATTTAGAGAAACGGGGAGATAAAGAGAGCGAACGAATGAGAGAAGGATCTTGGCTCTCATTCAACTCTGCGCAACAATCACAGTCTCCTTCGACACGAGACAACAATGGATCGAATCAAACAAAATAGCATTACAATTTGATAATAATATAGAAAATATCGCCGACAATGGAACCAGCTCGTTTCATGTGACAGTCTGGATAAGCTGACGGAAACAACAAAAAAGAAAGGGAGGTTTGTAAGAGCAGTTCTTTGTGCCTTTTATTTCTACATACATACATTTTATTTTTTTATTTTTTTACCTAAAAGTGAAAAGAAAAGTTATTTACTACGAGAGCGAGCTACCGGAAGAGTGATGAACAGAGGAGGAAACCTAGTTGTTAAGCCAAATTCCTAGCCAAGAGAACCCGATTAGTAGATTGTGTATGAGAGAGGGAGAAAAGGAGGAAGAGAAGAAAGAAGAAAGAGGCACTTTGGTAGGGAAGAAATGATTAGAGAGTGAGAGGACGAGAGAGGGAGAGAGAAAAGGTGGAGAAGAGAAAGAGAGAAAGAGACGGATTATTTGATGCCTCCTCCATTCCTTCTTTCGCTTCTTCCACGCACCTTTTCTAATGGATTCCATTGAGCATTTCTATGCTGAGCAGCAGAGACTCATTCGAAAGCGAAAGATGACGTGCAGAAAAGAGTTACATTCATTAGAGATTAAACATCGAGGGCAGCTTAATTAGACTTACTATTCTACTTTTTTAGAGTTAAAGAGAGATGCAGAGAAAATGGGACAGTGAAGGAAAGAAATGAGAGAAGAAAAGCTGTTTAGAGAGAGGGAGAGGGGGATAGCGAGAGAGTGAACCCGCAACGGAGACAAGATAGTGCCCAAGGTGTTGAGAAAAAGTACGACAGCAGCCGAAATAAACATGAAAGAAACAACTGAGGGTTACTGAAAGATGAGCAAAGATTCGAAAACACAGTAATTGGAGAGCCAAAACAATAGGGGGGGGGGTGAGGAGGGATAAAGAAGGAAGATTTCAGAGACAGAGAGACATAACAACTACATACATATATGCATAGCACAATGTATCGACAGGGGCGCTTACAACTTCTGTCAACAAATATGGTACTGGCTTTTAAAGGAATTGCAAACAATAAAAGATTCGCCCCGATAAAAAAATGACAGGAAAGAAGAGGAGAAGTGGATTAGTTCGATCGAAATCTACAAATGTCAATATTGATCGATTGTTCGATCCTCGTTAACAGTCGATGAAAGAAAAACCCGTTCGGTTTAGCGGCTTGACACTGGATCAATATGGGTTTGGTTCCGGAGATGAAGAGAAGGAGAAAGAGAAGAGAGAGCTAGAGAAAGAGAGAGAGGTTAGAGAAGCTAGCTAGAGAGTTGTGACGAGCAGGAGGTCATCGTGGGAGCCAGAGGCGTCTTCGTCGTGAGTGGAAGTGGGCACGGGCCGGAGGAGGGACGAGCGGGAGTACTCGTTGAAGTCGCGCAGCTCGTTCATACCAGTGTGCTCGAGGAGCTGACGAGGAGCCTGTAAGAGAGCGAGAGAGAGAGAGTATGAGAAAGTGAGAGAGGGAGAGAGAGAGGGAGAGAGAGAGAGCGAGGTGGACCTGCGCGAGCAGCGAATTGGCAGCAGCGTCGAGATCTCTTCCCTCGAGTGCGAATGCTTCTTCGATCTCTCGTCTCGCTGCGCCAACGACACGTGGATCAGCGTATCTATTGAAGTTTTGCCTAGGCTTCGATAATTGTTTTCTTAAAGATATGTAGTATATGGCTGAATGTTCGACTTGTTTCTTCTGATATAACGTGCTCGCTTTCTCTGCCTTTGCCTAACCTTCCGAGTCCGAGAGCGTCGCTGATGGCTTGGTCAGCTGGTCTTAGCGAGGAGGGACTGAAGGGCAGCCGAACCGATCTACCATCTGGCACGGGCCGGTACGTGGAATTGAGGTGGGAGAGGGTGTGAGACATCGGGATGGACGACGGGTGGTGGATTCGACCGTACATCGAATGGGCTGACGAGTCACGAGTCACTCCGCCCCCGCCACTCATCCACTCCTCCTCCTCGTCCGACTCCAGCGGCATACTGTAGACGGAATTGAGAGAGAGAAGAGTGTGAGAGAGACAGAGAGAGAAAGAAAGGAGGGCGTGAATAAGAGAGAGAGAAAGAAAGATAACTGACGCTCGATTCGCCATGATGCCCTGTGGTGGAATGGCGGCTGCAGCGTGGAGTGACGGCACTGTTGGCAGACGGCGAGTGGCAGAGCCACCGTTCAGAGGAAGAGAGAGGGCAGAGTGCAGGGGGACAGAGTGACTGCCACCATCCATTGAAGACACTTCCAAAGAGAGAGAGAGAGAGAGAGAGAGAGAGAGAGAGCGAGAGCGAGAGAGAGAGAGAGAGAGCGAGAGCGAGAGAGAGAGAGAGCGAGAAAAGAATGAAAGCTCCTCTAACTCGGCATTAGCATCGCCGCTCGCTCGTTCGGTGGTCCGCCGAGGGGCGAGCGATTCGAGAGGGCGGAGACGAGGTTGTTGAAGAGGGTGTGCGGACGCTGCAAGGATAGTGACAATTTACAATTGTATGACACATACCCAGGGTCACGTCACTACTATTTATTTATAGGTCTTCTTTCTTTCAAGATCACTAAACCTACAAAAACCACATCTTGCTGCTTAGACTCGTCAAGCGAAAGAAGCCTCATGAATTTCTAAAGATTGACGAAACGAACCATGGAAGGAAACAAGGGATTAAATGAGTAAAGCGAAAAATAAAGAAAGAACCATCGAAAGATAGAGAAAAGAGAGAAAAGAGAGAAGCGAGTGAAGTATGAAAAAGAGAGAGTAGAGAGAGAGCCAAAAGAGAGATCGAGAGATAGAACGAGAGAAGCGAGAGAAAGAGAGAAGAAGTCGAACCCGATGCGAAGGCTCCTCGAACTCGAAGTTGAAGTCGGTCTCGAGATTGCCCGAGATGGCCCTCTTCAGTTCAGGTCCTAATTCGTGCAGCGTGCGTAAGCCAGCCTAGAGAAGAGGAAGGGAGTGCGAAATAGTATGTACAAAAGAGAGGAAGAGAAATGAGAGAAAGAAAGAAGAAATAAAGAAGAGAGCAACCGAAAAATATCTCCACATGCTTAACAAAATGATAAGACAAGTTTTTTTTAAATATGGAATATATGGTCATTATTTCTAATGAGATAACTGCTAGAAAGCAAAGATTATACAGCAGAAACTGATTATTCGAATGGCTGAGAGTTTGAACTGCTAAAGCTTCTGCTTAACAACAGGCACATAATGCAAGGAAAACAAGCACTTATCTGGGTATGGAAGGGGAGTCGAAACTGAATACGGGTCCACAGTGCAAATAATAAAAGAAAAGCGACAGAGAGAGAGAGAGACAGAGAGAGAGAGAGAAAGAGAGAGAGAGAGAGAGAGAGAGAAGAGGGGCCGACTTCGGAAAAACACTTGGATGCAGTAAGGGGGTCAACTGAGCTTCTGCCTCCTACTCCCCCTCCTCCGCCTAAGCAAGTTAGCGACCGACGCTGGGACGAGAAGAATGGCGCGCGCTAGCAGCACAATAGAAGTTGCTGTGCTGCCGACGGAAAGGAAATAAAGGGAGAAAGAAGGAGAGAAAGACAATGAAGAGATATAGAGGGAGAGAGAAGGAGAGAAAGAGAAAGAAAGAGATAAAGAGGGACAGAGAGGGAAAGAAAGACAAAGAAGAGATAAAGAGGGAGAGAGAGGGAGAGAAAGAAAGAAAGAAAGAAAGATATAAAGAGGGAGAGAGAGGGAGAGAAAGAGAAAGAAAGAGATAAAGAGGGATAGAGGGAGAGGAAGAGAAGGAAAGAGATAAAGAGGGAGAGGGAGGGTGGGTAGAAGAGATAAAAGAATGTGTGTGAATGTACCGAAAAGCATGACGGATGTCAAAGGAGGAAATAGAAAGAGCTAAGGGCAGAATGCGCGGCTAATGGACGACTTGGGCACACAACGCAACATTTCCTCTCAAGGCCAGAGAATACATTTTACTTATAAAATAGCGACGTGAACGATGATCGAATGGCCTGAAATGAACATGCCCTCATTGGCTTTTCCGAGAGTATTTGACTGGTGGAGGAAGCAGATGTAGCTAGGATTACTGTAAGGAAGGGAAAACAAAAACATGCAAGAATGAGCGCGTTTATAGCAAACTAGCCGGGATGCATATTTTAGCTCTTCTCGAGGATGCCAACGCAATCTTCGTTGCTTCCCTTTTATGGACGACAATGGGAATGGAAGAAGAGAGGGACGTGGGACAGACAGGGAATAAGAGGGAATGAGAGAGAGAGAGAGAGAGAGAGAGAGAGAGAGAGAGGAATATTGCGACAGAAGATGGGGAGGTAATAAAAGAAGAAAGAGGAGAAAGAGAAGAGAATTGGAGAAGCAGAGAACATATGAAGCGGGCCTTCCGGTGAAGCCGGGGCATCTACCATTAACGCAGTCACACGCATCCAGCAGCAATTGGAATTGGGATTTGGGAGGAAGAAGGATGACGGGTTCGAGGGGGCATTGACTAGGAGAAGCAGAACAACGCAACAGAGGATTTATAATTACTAGTGAAATAGAAGAACCATGATAATCTGCTATAATGTTGGATGAGGGTAAATACGTACGAATCAGCAGTGAATAACTATTTCAAAACTTTCTGAAGAAAAAAGTAGATAAAATGAAATGAAAACAGAGGGGACAGATAGAAAGTAATAGAGGAAAAGCATAAAGTAGGAGAAGGATTCAGAAAATAAGAAGTATAAATTAAGAGACAGGAAAAGCTCAAGTAGTATGTAGAGAAGAAGCGAGAGAACGGCAAGTTGGGAAATAAAAACTGCGGAGAATTGAAAAAGAGTAGGAGGACAGAGCGAAAGAAAAAGGTAGAAGGGGAGAGAGCCAAAGGGAGGAAGAGACAGAGAGAGACAGAGCTAGAGAGGGAGAGAGAGAGAGAGTACCTGAAGTGCCATGGCCTGGGGCGTATGACTAGGCATGATGCCCTTGGCCTCGAGTTCCTTCCGCTTCTTGAAGCGCCGGAAGTAGTCTTGGATCAAGAAGGTCGCGTAGAACTTGCCGACGGTGACGTCATCTTCTTCTGAAGACGAAGAAAGAAAGGCTAACAGAGCTAGTAAATAAAAAAGTATATGTATGTATTTACATCTCAACTTGAAAATGCCATAAAAAGTTTAAAATTCTTTTATTACCTTCATCACTTACATATCTTCTCTCTCTCTCTCTTATATCATTCCTCATCATATCGCTCTCTTTCTCTATCTCTATCTCTTTCACTCCATTCTCATTAACCTCTCTTTCTATCTCTCTATCCCCCTCTCTTTCTCTCTCATCCTCCCCCTCTCTCCCTCCATCTCTCTCTCTCTCCCTCTCTTTCTCGCTCTCTCTCTCTTGCTGACTTCCAGCCGGTGGGACGACTTCGTCTAGCATGACAATGGGAGTTCGTTTCCAAATCCTTCGGATGGCCGACCGCAGCTGCTCGTTCGCCTCGTCGATGTTGCCCTCCGTGTAGATCTTCAGATTGGTGCGCACCAGGGCAAAGAGAGTCGCATTGAAACAGACTGTGCCATCCGAGTTAAGTGGCATGTTCATCGAGACGAGGCGCTAAAAGAAGAGAGAGAGAGACAGAGAGAGAGAGAGGGGAGAGAGAGAGGGAGAAAGAGAAGAGTGGACAGAGCGGAAGTGCAAGGGAGAAAGGGATTATGTTAAGGTTATTTGCATTACAGTGCTGTAAGACGAAGTGAAAAATAGCTTAGGAAGAAGAAGCGAAAAGATTTAGCGAATGACGGAACTGGAGAGTGCATATATGCGTTCTCCACTTTCTTTCGCTGAATCTTTCCGTTTCGTCTTCCTAAGCTTTTCACTTCGAATGTGTGTAGACAGAGTACAGCAGATTACTGGTAGAAGAGAGAAAGAGAGAGAGAAACCTTGCAGGCGAGCCGATGAGGACAGAGCTTGCCGAAGCCGAGGGGCGGAGAGATCTTCCGGAGCAGAGTAACAACGTCGAGATGCTTGATCCGGCCCTTGGCATCCGGGTCGTACTCCGACCAAAGACGGACGAACTCCTCCAGATGGTGGGGACCAAGGATCGACCAGTCACGAGTCAGGTAGTCGAAGTTGTCCATGATGACCGCCACGAACAGGTTGATGACCTGAGAGTGAGAGATATAGACAAAGAGAGAGAGAGAGAAAGAGAGAGAGAGAGAGAGAAGAGAGATACTAACCAGGAAAGAGCAGAGCATGAAGAAAGAGATGAAGTAGGGATAGGCGAAGTTGACGCCGCATTTGGAGTGCGGATCTCGCTTGAACTCATCGGAGGCCGGGTCGCAGCGGACTTCCTCGCGATCCGAGCACGATAGCATGATCTCCTGCCACGCCTCGCCCGTCGCGGCTCTGTTAAGAAAATATCTTTTCAATGAAATCTTATTCCTACACTGTGTGGAGTTCGCCTTGAATGATTTGAAAATCGTAATCTGGGCTCTCTTTCACTCTTCTCTCCCTCTTTCTCTCTCCCTATCTCTCGCATACCGAAATAGCACGAGAACTGCGGCAGGGAATGAGTGAAAGTTGTTGTTGCGATGGATGTGCGTGGAATCGTCCAAGGCGACCTTGCCGAAGACTTGCATTCCGATGACTGCGTAGATGAAGAAGAGCAGCACGATCAGAAGGGCGACATAAGGGAGAGCCTGCGAGGGTACAGTAGGCAAGTAGCGAGGAGTTATGCAAATCGAAGACATTAACATAAATGTACATATATGTATGTATGTACATATTTCGAACAAATAACGATGGAATACCTGGAATGACTTCATAAACGTCCAGAGAAGCGTTCGGATTCCTTCTCCACGAGAGAGCAACTTCACTAGTCGCATGACACGGAAGAGACGGAAGAAGTTGATTGAGATGATGTTCGAGCCAGGCGATAACTTGCCTGCAACGCATTGGGAAAGTTTCTCTCTTTCTCTCTCTCTCTCGCTCTCCCTCTCTCTGTCTTTGTCTCTCCTTTTTCCGAGTACTTCCCCTCTTTCTTCCTACAGACCATAAATGATATCGATGAAGCTTCCGAGTACGATGATGAAGTCGAAGGCGTTCCATCGATCGCCGAAGTAGTTCTTTGGATTCAACGCTACAAGATTTAGAATGCATGCATGTACATCATACATAGTATGTATTTTCCATACCTGATACCAACTGGTATTATGAACAGTAAAAATTAGGCATACCAATGATTTTGAAGAAGGCTTCGAAGGCGAAGACGCCAGTAAACACAAGATTCATGATATCGAGAACCTGTTCGAACGTCTGCCCCGTTGGATAGTGCTGCAAACAGAATCCTATATGCCTCGTTCTTTTGTGTTTCTCTCTCTCTCTCTTTATTTCTCCCTCCCTCTCTCCCTCTCTCTCTCTCTCTATCGCTTTCTCTCTCGTCTCACACTCTTTCTCTCTCTTCTCCTCTCTCTCGCTCAATCTCTTTCTCTCGACCTTGCAGGCGAGGCAGACGGTATTGAGTACGATGATGAGGAAGATGACGTACTCGAAGGCCCTCGACGTCACGAACCACCAGACGCGGTACTGGAAGCGATTCCGCGGGATGTAACGGCGGTGTGGTTTCGCTTTCAGTGCGAACTCGATACACTTGCGCTGCAATTCAAAGACGTTTTAATATTGTAAGAATTATTCAGCAATTAAAAATTAGCCTAATCTAAGAATCGTAAATACATGTACATTATGTACATATGTACATATGTATGTATATAAGTACATATGTAAGTAAGAGTGTCAGAAGATAAAAGCAGGGGAAACCCACCTGGTTCTTGTCCAACTCGCAGTTCTCGTACTCTCGTTCTCCTTCGTTCTGGAAGGTGACAATGACGAAACCCACGAAGATGTTCATCATGAAGAAAGCGATCACAATGATGAAGGCGATGAAGAAGATCGCCACGTACTGAAAACATTTGATATTTATGTACTAATGGAATATAAATAGTAGTAATAGATAGATGAAGATGGACTTGCCTGGCGCGAGTTGTACACGGGTCCGTGGTCCTCTTCGTTCGAGTTGATCGCCACGTAAAGCAGACTGAAGACAACAGTTTTAGATATAAATATCAGTTCTTAAAGTCAAATAGAAGTGAAAGAATGAAAGGAGTAGAAGAAAAGGATGACTGACTCTGGCCATCCCTCGAAGGTCGACACTACAAAGAGAGAGACCATCGCATCTCCGACGTTGTCAAAGTTGAAGTCGTTGTTGGCCCAGACGCGCTTCTTCGATACCGGCTTCGTCGGGTCGCCGTCCTCGTAGTGGATGAACTCGCCCCTGGCAAAGCGAGGAGTAAGAAGGAGTCACTCAACTCTCACACTCCAATGGCTTTGACTGTCGCTTCAACAGCGGCTCAAAACTATTTGAGGAGGCTTGTAAAACCTATCCCCATATATGTACATATGTATATGATGTACACGTTTTTTCTCAAGCATCGAAAGAGAGAGTAAAGAAAAAAGAAAGTCTTTATTGCGAGTCCGCTGACCTGCACTCTTTCTCAGTTCCCCTTGAGAGATCGTTGCAAGAGAAGAAGCGTCCCTTGAAGAGCTGCACGCCGATAATGGCGAACATGAACTGGAGCATGAATGTCACCAGCATGATGTTACCGATGGTCTTCACCGCAACGATCACACACTGCACCACGTGCTTCAGACCCTTTGCTCGGTTGATGGCGCGTAGGGGACGCAGCACACGAAGAACTCTGTCAAGGGATCATTCTCTCCATCTCTCTCTCCTCTCTCTCGCTCTCGCTCTCTCTCTCTCTCAATCCTCTCTCGCTCTCTTCCCATGGCAAACCTGAGAATCTTAACGACGGAGATGGCGTCGCTCTTGAGTACGAACGAGATGAGCGACACGGCAACGACGAGAATGTCGAGGAGATTGAAGGCATTCCGGCAGAACGAGCCCTTGTGCAACACCAGACCGAACACCACCACCTGAGGGAGGAGATCGATAAGTAGAAAAAGTAGGTGTTGGCATGTAAGCAGACAGTCAAAACGAGTTATGCTCACGGAAAGATAATTACCGAATTAAGATAGAGTAACAAGGGGCAAGAGAAGTCAAGGATCGAACCTTTAGCGTGATCTCTACGGTGAAGACCGACGTGAAGAAGTAGTCGAAGTAGTTGAGGACGGTGTTCCTCGGAGACTGCGCCTCGAGAGGGTCTTCAGCAGCGAGCATCGCAGAGGAGACGAGGATGCACACGAGCACCGAGTTCGTGAAGTACGAGTGGTTGACGATCTTGTCGCAGAATACACGGAAGGGGTTCGAGTGAGAGAGGATGAACAGGGAAGACGCCTTCGGAATCGGCTTGTGAGACGGAGTCACTGGCAACTCACTCATTCGACGGGGACGGGCTGTCGGCTCTCCTGCCTCATCCAGGTTGTCTGCAAAGCAAATATAAAGAGTATGTGAGAGAGGGAGATTTACATATGTACATATGCAATGAAATAGAAAAGAACCTTCATCATCGATGTCTCTCTCCATCTCGGTGCCATCCTCATTGTAGTTCTCGTCATACTTGTCCTCATCCAACTCTTCCTCCTCTTCTTCCTCATCATGCGCCTCTTCCTCTTTCTCTGCATTCGTGAGCGAGTCCGCGTCTGCGAGATTGTCGACAGCAATAGCCAAGAAGACATTGAGCAAGATGTAGTTGCCGCAGATGAACAGCACGATGTAGTAGATCGAGACGATCACTCCTAGGGAGCCGACTCCGCCGAACGACTCGATTCCGTTGTACATCACCGTGTTCCAGTCTTCACCCGTCAGGATCTACAAGGACACAATCTAATTAACAGAAGAAGGAAGAAAGAGAAAAATCAGCGGCTTTTTTAAAAGATATAGACGTGGATTCAACATTAAAGCAAGCAAAGGAGGTGTTTAATTGAATGTCAAACCTGGAAGACGGTGAGAAGAGCCTGAACGAAGGTGTCAAAGTTGGCACGAGGCTTCGGTTGTTGCGGATTGAAGTTGAACTTCCCGCCAAACACCTGTATCGAATAAGAGCATGTATTTGATGATATTATGAAAATTATCAAGGAAACATGTGGAAATAAAGCGTAATTCAATGAACATACGTATGTATGTATGTTTAAAAAGAATATTTAAAATAAGAAATATATGTTCATATTTAAGAATGAATGTAGATGAAAAGCACACCTGCATTCCCAGAAGAGCAAAGATGACGATGAAGAGGAAGAGCAGCAACAGCAGAGACATGATGGAGCGGAGCGAGTTCAGCAGAGAGGCAACCAGGTTGCGGAGAGAGGCCCAGTATCTGGAGAGCAAGAGAGAGAGAGAGAGAGAGAGAGAGAGAGAGAGAGAGAGAGAGAGAGAGAGAGAGAGAGAGCGAGGTAACAGGAAGATCAGAGATTGACAGAAAGAAAAAAATTATGAAATAAAGTTTAAAAAAAAGCTGACTTTGTGACTTTGAAGATGCGCAGAAGTCTGGCGGATCGAAGCACAGAGACGCCGAGGGCGGGAATGATGTCGAAATACACAAGAATCCACTCGGCGATTGAACTGAAGAAGGACAGAGAATAGTGAATGAAAGGGCAAGGATTAGCAAAGAAATGTGGGAGTTAAAAAATGAATGAAAACTTTGTTCATAATAGAAGGAAGTCAAAATGAGCATCACTGAAGGGGAAAATGAATGTTTAAGCTTAGGAAATTCAGGGAGAAAACCTCAAAACAACGAAGCAGTCAAAACGATTGAACTGCGATCGAGTGTAGGAAGTGAAGCCGAGGGAGTACATCTTCAAGAGCATCTCGAAGGTGAAGAGAATCACGAAGAAGAGGTTCGCCATCGCTTAAGACATTCCATTTCTTCTTTTAAAAATTATTTGGAGTGCCTCTCATCCTCCATCTTTCATTCATTCTCTACTAGTCCCTTTCTCTCTCTTTCTCTCTCTCTCTCTCTCTCTTTTGTCTCTCTCTCTTTCTCTCTCTCTCTCTCTCTCTCTCTCTCTTTTTGTCTCTCTCTTTCTCTCTCTCCCTCTCTCTCTCTCTTTCTCTGACTAACTCTGGAAGTGGTCAAGCCACTCGCTCTGCCCGTAATGTTCTGAAGTGAGAACGAGAGTGTTGAGTGCGACGAGTAGAATGACGAGCCAGTAGAATGTCTGGCTCTTCACAATCCTCCTACACGCGCGGCGGCAACGCCGATTCGTCTTCTCGAATCTACAGTAGTCCTTCTTACAGTAATCCCTTCTATAGCCTATTACCACAATGCTGTACTCTCTCTCTCTCTCTCTCTCTCTCTCTCTCTCTCGCTCTCGCTCCCTCTAACCTTTTCATCCTCGCTCTAAACCTCGTCGGCTTCACTTCTTCGGCACGTTCTTCACCCTCTTCGTCAGCTTCATCTCCGACTGCTACAAGAAATATTAAATATTTCTCTGTCTCACGATCCCTCTCATTCTCTCTCTGTCTGTCCCTCTCTCTCCCTCGCTCTTGTTGTCTCCCCTCTCTCTTTCTCTATCATCTCTTAATCCCTCTCCCTCTATCGCTCCCTCCTTCTCCACGAACCATTTGCAGTCTGCTGTGTCTCCTCTTCTTGCTCGTCATCATTGATGGGATCCATATCTTCCGCCTGCGTGATCCAGTCGAGGTAGCCTTAACGGTTTAAAATTTTGTTTAAAGCAAAGTAGTATGTAGAAAAAAACATTCTTATTTCTTTTATCAGCAAAACCTTTGAGATCCTCTTCGAGTTGCTGTTTCTCGCGGAATTTCTGGAAGAGTCCTCGGGCGCGAGCCTTTTCCCTCTCCTTTGAGAACTCTCCGGAGAGCACACCCAACACGAGATTCAGCACGAAGAAGGAACCGAGGATCACTAGAGTCACGAAGTAAATCCATGGCCACTCTCGACCAACTGCGTCGTTCACCTGAAGAGAGACAGAGAGAGAGTCAGAGAGAGAGAGAGACCGTGAGAAAGCAGGACAGAAAGGAGAGACATACAGAAGGGGAGAGTAAGAGAGAGAGAGAGAGAGAGAGAGAGAGAGAGGGAGAGAGAGAGAGAGAGCGAAGGCTGCTAAAATTATAGAATAAATAGCAAGAGAATAAAATATGCATTTGGCTAAACATATGTATGTATGTATTTACATACAAGAGTGCAATAAAAGGAAGAAAAAAGAAATGAACAGGTACCCAGTACATGACGTCAGTCCACCCCTCAAGTGATACGCACTGAAAGACAGTAAGCATGGCCAGGCCGAAGTTGTCGAAGTTCGTGATGCCGTTATTGGGGCCAGGCCAGGTGGTATTGCTTGAGCAGACCCATTGAACTCCCATGCGAGACAGCGAGTCGGAGGGGTCGCAGTGGAAGGCAGTCGAGGAGAAGCCACACGGGGAAGGGTCCTTCTGAGCCAGCTGGCCAGTCGCTGGATCCATGCTGAGAGCAAAGTGAGTAATGCGAAGGAATCCAAACAGATCAAAGAAGATGTCAAAACTACGCATGTAACTAATGGTACGCGGATGAATAGCCTAAAGAGTCAGAGAGAGAGAGAGAGAGAGAGAGAAAAAACAGCATGAGAAAGAGATGTGGAAAGAGAAATAGAAGAGATAGAGAGGAGAGGCAGACCAAGTGGAGTGCAGTTTGCCGCAGAACAACTCGAGCCCGATGATGGCGTAGATGAGGATGACGAAGAGTACGAGCAGTGCGATGTGCAGCAAAGGAATCATTGCTCGCAGGATGGCGTTCAGCACGACTTGCAAACCTGCCAAAGGAAGCATTTCTCATCTTCTTCCAACTAGTTGAAATATCTACAGACTATTTTTATTTTATTTTAAATAAAAAACTTTATTTAAAATAAAATAAAAATAGATGGCATCATGCAAACATATAAAGTATAGGATACAGAAAGAGATCCATAAAAACCTCAAACTTATTCGAAGTATGCAAAATCAAAACTGATAAATTAATTTAGATTACAAAATAAAATAAATTGACTTGGCACTCCGGAAACGAGTCGAAGCGGCCTTAGCACTCGAAAAGCTCGCAATGCCTTCACGTCGAATCCTTGGATGTTCATCCGAGACAAGATCGTACTCACCAGTCTGATTTCATTAAGATTTCATTGAACAGAAAGAAAAGCGAAACTTCCAATTATGTCTTCATCAACATATCAACTACATTATTCCATTCTTTAAACTGCTGGAGCAACAAAAACAAGGAGAATATTGTTAATATTGTTAAGAAGAATGGAAGAGACGAACCCGATAACAACGATGATAAAGTCGAGAATATTCCATGCATTCCTCAGATACGCGCCCGGATGGAGCATGAAGCCGAGAGCGATCACTTTCAGCACGCATTCCATGGTGAACACGACGATGAAGAGGTACTCGATCTGCTCCTGAAACATCGGCGCCTTCTGCCATCTTCTTTTTAAGTAAGCTCATATTTGCTATAGGTGAGATGCGAAATATATATGTATGTGAATGAAGGTTTCTACGATTAATTATGGAGAATAATTTTATATCGAATTGTTTTTCTTTTTCTCTTTCTTAAAGTTGCTTTGTCATTCCAACAGTTCACTACTGGCATCTCTCTGCACGTTCATGTGGCAAATTGTCTGTCTGCTTACTCGCTCGGGCTCCTCTCCCTCGCTAATTTCCCATTTGGGGCCAAGTCAAAGGGCTTTTCTTATTTAGCGTGATGGAGAAAGCGAGCCGATACACACATGTAAGCGAATTGCAGGCCGGATTGCCGCTGGCACTTTTCTCTTTATCTCTCCTTCTCCTTCTCTTTCTCTCAATCACTTTCGATCTCTCACTCTCTCGCCTGACTCCTAGACCGACCAGAATTGTATTTTTTGTGTCCGAGTCCTGTGCTGGATACGGTTGGTAGACGGCGAGTGCGATGCAGTTGGCGCATATCATGAGTAGGATGAGGTACTCGAAGGGCCTGCAGGAAAGAGTGCACTCCTTTATTTGCATATCCTTGCAGAGTGGGCAAATGAGCAGTGAGAACAAGAGAGAGACGGAGGAGGGGAAGACGGAGTGAGAGAGGGAGAGAGCAGAGCGATTGAGAGAAAGAGATAGAGAGAGAGTGAGTTAGAGAGAGAGTGAAATAGAGAGGGAGAGTGTGAGATAGAGAGCGAGAGAGTGAGTGAGATAAATAGATAGATAGAGAGAGAAAGACAGAGAGAGAGAGAGAGGGAGAGAGAGAGAGAGAAAGAGAGAGAGAGAGAGAAACGAATCAAGCGTGCCTCCACTCGACGATGGCGATGCATGCCTTGCGGAGGGGGTTGGCGAGTGAGAGGCAGCAGAGAGCCCGCTCACTCCTTTCCACCGTCGCGTTCGACCGCAGCGGCTTCCGCGGCGTCGGCCGCTTCTTTCCTGCTTCCGCTCCGCCGGTAGAGGCCGCGACGGCAGCCTGCACAGAGGGGGACGGAGTTAGAGAGAGAGAGAGAGAGAGAGAGAGAGAATGAGAGAATGAGAGAAAGGATAGAGAGAGAAAGAGAGAGTGAGTGAGAGAAAGTAGAGAGAGCGAAAGAGAGAGAGCGAGGGTACATGAGGCAGAATTAGCAAAGGAAATCATTTATGCAGATAAGCCAACTAATTCATAGTAGTATTATTTCATCCAAAATGTAAAGTTTCAGCTGAGATTGACCTAATAGACGTAGTACATTTGCTGATGTTTTGTTTGGAAGAGTAAATGAAACAATGACAATAAGTTTTTAACAAGGTGCGATGTAAGATACATAGACATATATGTAAGATTAAAAGAGAATAGGGGAGAGATGGAACGAGAGAGATAGAGAGTTAGAAAGAGGTGATAATATAAGAAAGAGAGGAAGAGAGTGAATGGTCAACTATGGAGAAGGAGAAGGAGTGAACGCATGACCAATGCGCAGTGCCAAATCAGTTATTCTCTTCTTCTTTTTCTTCTTCTTTCGCTTTGCCCACTTTCCTCGACGCGCTTCCGCAACAGTGAATCGGGAATGCTTCATCTCTCTCTCCTATCCCTCTCCCTCTCGTGCTCTATCGCTCTCTCTCTCTCTCTCTCTATCTCTCTCTCTCTCTCTCTCTCTCTATCGCTCTCGCTCTCTCTCTCTCCCTCACTGTGTCTTTATTTCTCTGCCTCCTCCGCTACACTCTGATTGCTTCTAGCACGTGATTTGTACTTTTTTTTTACTTAAACAGTTCACTTTTAGCTTTATCATTCAATAAAGTCTTTTTTCTGACTAGAACAGCAGACTTGAATTGATGAGACGGTCTCGAGGGTAAATATGATACCTTTTGACAGCTTGCAATGCAATTATGAGACCGTTATTTTTGATGAGATGGCTGTTTCAGTAAAAGGACAGTGACAGCATGAAGAGGGAGAGAAAGAGAGGAAGAAATCATGAGGGATTGGAAGAGAGACAGTAAAAGAGATTGAGACTTAGTATGTATAGTAAAGCTAAGATTCGTGGGAGGAAGTGCATAAAGGGTAACTTGATTGAAGGAAGGATATTAGTAATGATTTAAAGGAGGGATTAAGACAAGCGTGAGTCTGAGATGCAAAGACAAAAGGCGAAAAGGAAGGCCCGGAAGCGGTTGATACAAAGAGAGAACGTGTATGAGAGAAAGAGAAAGAGAGAGAGAGAGAGAGAGAGAGAGAGCTAGAGAGAGAGAGAGCTAGAGAGAGAGAGAGCGAGAGAGAGAGAGAGAGCGAGAGAGGGAGAGAGCGAGAGAGAGAGAGAGACCGGAGCGAGGGAGCGAAATAAAGAAAAGGAAAAAAATGCGAACTTAAGTCAAGAGACTAAACTAAATGATTGGAAGAGAAAAGGGAACGAGCAATAGCTCACAAGCAACTTGAGTGAAATCATGAGGAGCATCATTAGTTTGTTTAGTTGTTCAAAACCTTCAAATCAACAAACAAGAATATTGAGTAGGAATAATAAGGGAAGTCTTTAAATTAGAGTTACTTCATAAATAATTCGAGAACAAGTTGCTTGGGAAATAGAAATTATAGAACAGAGATTGTAGATATTTTAAAATGAAAAAAAAATTATCACGAGAAAAAGAAAAGAAGTAAAGGTAAAAGGAAGTAAGTAGAAGATAAACCTGCAGTGTCTGCTGCCAGAGGTCGGCATGCTCGGCCTGGTCGCCCTCCTCTTCAGGAGAGGTCATGCTAGCGAACACTAAAGGAGAAGCATGAGAGAGAGAAGAAGAGAGAAAGAGAGAGAGAGAAGCAGAGAAAGAGAGAGGTGAATGCTGACCAGACATGGTAGACAGTTCTCTCTCTCTCTCTCTCTCTCTCTCAATCCGTGCCGTCGCTGGCCGTCGCCCGCATCACTCCTCCGCCACGGCGAGAGCAGCAGCTGGCAGAAGCAGCTTCTCTCTCTTTCCCTCTTTCTCCTGTCCACTCCCTTTCCGACTCCGGAGGCTACAAAGACGCCGAGTCGAAAAGGAGTCGAAACTACAAAGGAAAATAAATAAAAGAACAAGAAAAACGCCGGAATTGTACGATGCCGACTACGCAGCGCACGCTGCTGAGGACACAGCTCTCTCACTCTGTCTCCCTCTCTATAGTCTACCTCTCTCATACTACTCACTCTCTCTCTCTCCTTCTCTTTTCCTCTGTCTCCATCTCTCCTTCTCGTGCAGAAGCTTCATCCTACTGCGGCGGGTGCCAGACCGAGATATTGATTGGCATAGAGAGGGAGAGGAGGGAAGAGAAGGAAAGAGAAAGGCAGAAAAGGAGAAGCCGGGAGAGAGCGCAAGAGTGAGATGCGGGAAGAGGGAAAGAAGCGGCCACAATTTCTGTCTTTCTCTCTCTCTCCCTCTCTCTCTCTCTCTCTCTGTCTCTCTCTCTATCTCTCTCTCTCTCTTCCGTCACCCCTGAGGCGAGTGGCAGAGTCAAATGCCCCCTCTCTCTCTCTCTCTCTCTCTCTCTCTCTCTGTCTCTCTCTCTATCTCTCTCTCTCTCTTCCGTCACCCCTGAGGCGAGTGGCAGAGTCAAATGCCCCCTCTCTCTCTCTCTCTGGCTCATCTCCATTTCGCACTCACTGCCCACTGACACTTTCATCCCATCCAAACTTCTTTTCCTTAGTCTGATTTTTAGCCTTTCTCTCTTTTTCCTCTCCTCTTGACCGCCGACCAATGATTTCATGAAAGCATTAGGAATAAGTTCCCTCCTTTCTTCTTCCTTCAAAGAATGTTTGAAGAACGAACTTGTCAGAGGATACCCGGGTAGTACAATTTCTTCCTAGAATAAGACGAAAGTAAGCTAATGACGTTCTCTGTTAATATGTCCTGTCAAGTGCGTTCACGGCTATGTTTCTCTCTCTCTCTTTCTCTCTCTCTCCCTCTCTCTCTCTCTCTCTCTCTCTTTTCTCTCTCTCTCTCCCTCTAGCTCGCGTATCCCACGCCCTGGCTTCTCGTCCTCGCTGATCACTCCCTCTTGACTTCCTCATCCTCTCCCTGAATCCGTAGACGTCTCTGTATCTCCCCCTTCTCCTCTCTCTCTCTCTCTCTCTCTCTCTCTCTCTCTCTCGGAAGATCCTCTTGCGACATGCGAGAGAGTTGTTCCTCTCTTCTCCTCCCCAAATCTCTTTCGGTTGTAATGTCGATCAATCAATAGCCGGCAGCTTCTCCTCCCTCAACACTCAGCACATTCCCTTCATCCCTCAACATCCACCGGGAGAGCCCCTCCCTTTCCTTGCTCCCGTTCATCCCACATGTCTCCTCTACACTGGAATGATCAAGGACTATAGTATAACCAGGGAAGAGTTCACTCTGGCATTACGGTATGATGCGAATACGTTGGCATTGCTACATTGTACCAGAGACATCTAATTTCTCCAAACTATAAATATTCATCTTTGATGATGAAGAGGAGAGAACGAGTGCACAGCATCATCAGACAACAACCACAGTCCCAAGACTTCACACTTTCGAACTCCCAATTCTTACCAGCACATCGAAAATCTTCGGGCAGAGCCAGATTGTTTTAAAATATCCTTCTTGCTGCTTTTTAATTATTTTCCTGCAACACATCGATAGAAATATACTCCCATAGAAATCTCCTTCCTGAACTTCATTATTGTCAACTGCAGAGGAGTGAATTGCTCATTCGCCAGTTCGAGTTGATGGAAAACAAGTTTATCAAACAAAACAAGGGGCAGAGATTGAAATAGCGACTTAGTCAAAGAGGCCGAATCCCATGTCGTCGTCAGACTCCTCCTTCTCTTCCTTCTTCGCCGGCTTCTTCTCCTCTGCAGCTGCGGCGGGCGCAGCGGCGGCGGCAGCAGCAGGAGCAGCGGCGGCTCCACCCCCTCCGGACACGCTGACCAGGCCCTTCGAGCCCTCGGCGATCAGTTCGGGAAGCGACTTGCCCGCCAGACGAGTCACCACCATCTTCAGCTGCAATCACAGCAAGCTCTTTAACATAAGCAACAATAATATGTTAAGAAATAAAGTTAGAGAGTGTGCAATTCGATGAAAAACATTAAGGGTTAATATTACTATGTTCGGCTCGCCTGACATTTATCTCGAAGTGCTATTGTTTATACCTCTTCAAGTATCCCATGTGATTTATGATAGAATAAACAAATAGGTAAAATCAAAGCGAAAAATTCATGCTCTATCGATACTAAGGACATTAATTGGCAGGCAGTGTACAGATCGGAACTTAAACTAAATTGACAACTAAAAAAGTTTAACAGTCCAGAAACCAGTCCAAAGCATGCATGCACAATGTCAATTTTATTCCGCAAATTTTAAAGTTAAGGGTAGGCAATAGCCGGCTTATACGCGATAATGATCTGAGGATAAAGCTTGCTTCGGATAAAGAGCTTGTAAAGTCTAAGGCGCATTAAGGAATAAGCACCATTATGTAGCGAGCCAAAATATTGAGAACATTATAGCAATAAGAACTCGTAAGATTCAACAACTACGGAAACAACGATTCTAGTAACACTTCCCGCTTTATTCTAGAGTTAGGTTAATAGGAATATCATTGACTATTTGTCAAAAAGAAAGCCAATATTTTGCTGCTCATTTAAAAAAAAGATTGTAAAAAAAGAACTCAGAAGGATGACCGCACCTTCTCAGCATCGGCGTCGATGCCAACGGAGCTGAGGATGTTCTCCAAGTCGGAAGTGGACGGAGCTTCCTTGCCGCCAAGGATGGCCAGCAGGTACGCCGAGACGTAACGCATATCTTCTGGAAACAATGACAAAATGTACATTTCCGCCATTTTTAAATAACAAATTCCATGAAGAAAAGTTTACGGATTATGAAATGAACAAGCTGCGCTATATTTCACTGATTTCAATAACCCGATTGGGGAGCTAGATTGCACAAAAAAGTAAATACTGAAAACCAAGTTATTTAAATGTTTAGGAACAGAACAGACATGTTGAAGAGTACGGTTCGCGATAAATAATGGTCTTCCATCTGGGATTCCAGGTACTTTAAATTTTGGAATTTTGCCAAATGTTGGTTGCCAAAATTCATAAATGTTGGCCGGTTGAATAACAATATTGTGTTGTTGTCCGTTCCGCCTTGTCTACATTCGCTTTCTTGGTTCACGACTTCCCACAATGCCAAGGTGTCTGTTGCCGTTTTTATGTTCTGTCAAGATTTTAAATTAAATTAATTTATCTATTTTGAATAATATCTTTTTAGGTATTATATAGAAGACGATGGCGACGTGGAAAATGGGGAAAAGACGAGCACTATTGAACTGTCGAGTTCGTCTTGTATGGCCCGCGTCAGCCAACTGGAACGGCTTCTTCTTACTCAACAAGAGAAAGGACGAACAGCCAGTGCAAGATATGCTTCAGCCTTCTCCAATAAACTTCAAGAACATTTGAAGTCATTCAGTCCGGTTGGTACAATTCAATCAAGCAGCTAATTGTAAGTTATCCTCAACTCATAAACGTAACGCTATTTCAGAAGAGCGCTAGCTCTTTTTCGAGATGGGACAGATCGACCGCTTCTTCATACACTGGATACACTGGAAGTCCGAAGAGTGAGACGCAAGCTGGAGAGGGCAGTTTCCTTCAGAAGTACGTTTTTAACCGATTACGGTCTCTTTCCATTAGCTGAATAGTCATTATCATTGATATATTACCGCACCCAATGATATTTGAGTAATTAATATCTACGGTTATAAGACGCATACAGTTAGAGGAGGTTGGAATATGTCAGGCCGAGTGCAGAAGAACCTGGCATGCTGTTCCCTCCCACTCCCATTTTGCCTCGCATGGACAGGTTTGTCCTTTGCATTTAATCAGAGAACTCATGAAACTTTCCAATTATTTATGTTTTGTGACTGTCAGGATAAACACAGACATGAAAGGGGACGTTTCGTTCTGTCCAGCGAGCCCGTCTCCCCCTATTGCCATCGACACTTGTTGGTTCAAGATTCATTCATTCAATCGAATCACATTGTTTAAGGCTTTCCATACTGAAGGATTTTGAGAGCACGGTTCCGAATTTTTATTTGCTGCAGTTACTCAGAAGCCGTCTCTCAAGCAGCCCATCCCCTCTCCGCCTGGCTCTATTTCTTCATTATCACCAGGCAACCTCTCATCATCGACTACAAACTCGTATTACTGTTGACTAGTTTCAGGCACCTCGGAAGAGTTGAAAGAGGAAACACAAGAACTTGTGGAAGAGACGAAGGAGTCCTCGTCCGTGGATTCAAATCTGGAGTTAACTTCTGCCGTTTCCTCTTTGTTTCTCTCGCGGTTCGAGCATGATCTATCGCTCCATTCTGATCTCTCTTCTGATGCGCGGGCATTCGAAGTTTCATTAGCTGTCAGTTTTTCAATTATAAGGGAACCGCTCAATTTCTATTCGTAATCTTCATTTTAATATTAAAAACAAGTTGATGTTTTTCTTGAGTCCCTCAGTACTGATTTCTCAGGAATATGTTGTTCTTCCAGAGTCCTCTCCGTTCTCTGACGAAGCGAACCGTCGTGGAAAAGATTACTGTGTCGACCAGGAAGACGGCAACTCGCGTGGAAGTCGAAGCGACTGCCGCCTTCTTCACTCGGCTTCTCACGGGCAAGGAAGTCAACGGATTCGGTGAGCAGAAACTAAAGCTGGAAGAGAAGGCAGCCCCTTACGTCTTCCAACTCATCGTGCATCACTATCTTGTTCGTCATGTCATCTTCATTTCAGCTTTATTTCACATGTGCTTCTGAATAAGCAATTATTAATTAATGCCGCAATGTTCGTTGATCCTTTTCCACTTGCAAAGTAATAGAAATTACAAACAACTGCTTTGAGGGTCTACTTGAGCGGGACTCGGAACTGGTAGATATCATCGCCCAAGTATTGACTGCGGTAGCCGCGTCACTCTCTCCCTTTGGCTCTATCGTTCTGGGTTCTCTCTTCGATGCTTCCTCCTTCCTTTCACTCGAACCATCAAAATGGTTATTCCTGCGAAATGCGATTGGAATAGGAGCAAGTAACATATCATTTATATTTGACATTTTAACTATTCGTCGTGTACTCACTTCTGTTTGTGATCCTTTCTCTTATTTAGCAATGCATTTATCGGGAAGTTGGTGGAGTCTTCTGAAGGCGAGCAGCGTTCGTATCTTTTAAGTCGTGAAAAGTCGTTTGTCAGACTCTATTTTTCCCTCTTCTCTGCGAGTCTCCGATTTCACGGCGGAGTCCCCTTTGGAGGCCTTAGAAGGGTTTGTTATCCGTGTTCTATGCCATCTTTATTGCGGGTCTTTTGTCTTACTCTTGAAATGTGTTCCTCCTGCTCTCTCGGATCTCTCTTTCGCAATTACAATTATTTTTGAGGTGTGGAACTTGCTGGCTCATCTCCTGAACGATCCGCCTCTTCCGATAGCCACTCCCGTCCTCCTCGAAGGACTTCTTCACATCTGCTTTTCTCTTCTTCACAAGTACGGATTCCAAAGAGATACCGGAAGGGAAAGATCGTGATAATGGTCGTGATATGGGAAAAGAATGCGAAATGAATAGCTCATCGTTGTCGAATAACATGTTTTTTTCAGTTTGGCTTAAAAGTATAATTTAAATAGAAACTTAGGTATGAAATGTAACGGACAGTCACTCGCAGACACTACGGACGACAGGCGGAGAAGGCAGTGTCCCTGGCAGAGGGCGAAGTCCTCCCTTCCCTGCAGAAGCAACTGCAGTGTTCGGAGAGAGTGCGCATTGCTGGGCAAGGGATGCTCATCTCCATTCTGCGCAGTCGAATCGACTCTTCTCTCCTTCAGTGTGGCAACTGAGTTCTTTTTACATTCGTTATAATGTTCATACGCTTATTATACCTCGCAGTGTTCAAATTGAGACGGATAAAAGTATGCTTTGCTTTATTCTAGCAATGTTTCTAGGTTGTTCGGGAAATAATAAACTGGCATCGAAAAAAGTAAATAAGCTTCAGTTGTCGACAACTCCGATCTTCTTCCGGTCAGAGCCGAGTAGATTGAGGCTTTTCCTAATCCGATCCCGCTCCTCCTTCCTGCTCAGAACAACACTCGACTTGACGAAGACAAAGGCGCCGAATCCGAAAAGGATGATAATGGAGTAGGCGATCCAAATGTAGCGGTGGTCGTTGTCGAGGCCGTGCTTGCCAACCACCTGGGAGAGGCTAATGACTCAACGCAGCATCCTGTACAGTTTACAAATGCAGACTCTGTGGGAATGGGCATTGAAAGAACGCATCAGATTTAAGATTGTTGGACACGTCATCTGCACCTTTATTACCTAGATTTCCGTCCTTTAAAAAATAGCGAAGATACTATAAGGATATATAGAGACTACCTCGGAGCGGTAGTTCCATCGCTGGGTCTGGCCACCAATCGTGAATTCACGGGTTTCTTTCCTCTGTCGGATTCGCTCTTCCAGCAAGTCCATGTTCCTAAGGAGGGAGCAGGATCAATGGAAAATAAAAAGGGAAATTAATCACCACCCTTTCAATTAGCGTTCGATTAAACTCGAATGGCACGGAATACTGTACCTTTACAGTCACCGACGACAAAAAAAGAAAATGTAATCCATATATCGAGAAACTAACGTAATATCTTGCTGGTCGGGAGATCTTTCGTAGGGAGAAGGCGCTGATGCTTTGGAGGAGAAGGAAGAGGAAGAAGCGCGTAGATGGAGAACACGCAACACCACGCGAGACAGCATCCTTCTGCAAGAAGCCGCCACTTGCCAACACTCTTCTCGTAAGAAACGTCAATTCGTGCAATATAACAGAGAGAAAGCAATTGGTGGCGAAACCAGCTAGATTACATACGGGATCATCAGTTAAAGCCATACTATTTATCGCAAATTCAATTAAAAAAAGCTTAGAGCAAAAACAACAAAGAATAATACTGCTCATTCCTGGCACGAAAATAAAAATAAGTATTCGACCCGTCCAATTATATTCAAATGGTACTATCTTGTTTTATTTAATTATAAAGGACGTCATACACGGCGCACTCAACGAGTGGAAAGACGATCAATCTGGGAATCGAACCATCGGAGATAACCCTAAAAATTAACCGGATAATGTTTTTAGATATTCAGAAATCCGACCTCGTAATCCGAAAAATACAGAAATGCAACTAGAAAAATAACAATAACAACTACCAGCAGACAATTTATTCTTCACAAGGTTAAAGACAAAGAAATATTTAACACCGACTTCTGGATCGTATTTCTGTACTGCAGCTTTTGAAATGAGCTGGACAACTTCCAACGCCGGAAACTCTACGGCAAATCCCTCGGAGCCCCTCACTGACACGAGCGAGAGTATTTTTCCCTGCATAGACAAGACAAAATCGCAAAGCAATTTAAAGAGACAAAAAAAGAAATATATTTTTAGACTTTGCAGACACCGAAGAATGAAGCTAAACCTTCAATCCAATGGAATAGCCACAGAGAGGAGCAGCACGCTCTTCCTTCGAGTCGACCACACTCGCTGGCGGAGCTGCCGGCTACATAAAGCGCATTTCAAAGATGCAAATTGTGAAGACAATTACATCGAATCACATTCAACTTTTTAGCTTTCACGTGTTCAAGATATATTCATCACATTAGATTATCCTATCCCACAACAGTAGCCAGAATACCTCTTCTGTCGGTTTGGGAGGAGAAGGCGCTTCTGGGGGAACGCTCGGAGTGGATTGATCGTGTGACTGGCCGACTTGATGTGATGTTCCCTCGCAACATTCCTCCTCAAATTCTTTGTCGTCTTTCTTCTGAGCCGATCCTGCTCGTGCTTTAGCTCGTCGTTTCTCACGGTAGACTTCGATTAGGTCCACACAATGCTGAAAAGAGTATCCTAGACAAAAGGCTATCTGAATAGCGGTTAACCAGCAAGAAAAGAAGTACGCACCACATTCTCCTCGACCTCCCAAGTGTCGTCGTCCGATCCATAGCCACTCCAATGCACGAGAAAGAAGCGTTTTCCTTGCTTTATCTTCTCCCCTCGTATTTCACTCACCTGAACAACCGCATATAAAAGCCTGGCTTCCTTACTTTTAGTGAACAAAAGGAAACCTCATAATCGCAGTTGTACATCTTCGCCAGTCGATCTGCTTCTCGCTCTTGGGAGCTTTTCTCACGTTTCTTCTTCTTCACGTTGTTCTCCTCGTCGTCCAAGAATCTTACGCGTTTCCCCGTCATGCTTCGCAGGTCTCTGAACTGAAAATATCGGACCTTAAAATAGAGTAAAAATAAAAGACAATAAGGCAAAAATGCACAACGACAGTGGAAAATGAAACAGAATTTAAGACAAATTTTAAGAGCCCGCTACAAACTACACTAATGTTGCGTGTACCGTAATCAAGGGACATTATTCAAAGCGCACGAAAATGCATTCCAATTCTCGACGGGGTATCAGATATCGTTTACCAGTCCATATCCTATCTTTAGTCCATGTCTTCACAGCGCTGTCTTTTTTAGCCGTGCAGCAGTCTGCATTCCATGTAGTGCACACAGGATGTCTCTTTGGTTTATGCCTCCATCGCGAGAGGGTGTTTATAAGAAGATTCGCGAGAGGGTGTTTATAAGAAGACATCACTCGCTCACTCACGAGATTAGTCATCGCTTATACGATGGCAAGATATGGAGTAGGATAAAAACAGGAAAGCCATGGCGTTAGGGAGTGAAAATAAGAACAGATCAGTGATATTGAGAGAGAGAGAGAGAGAGAGAGAGAGAGAGAGAGAAGGAGAGAGAGAGAGAGAGAGCAGATACAGTAGGCAGTGTTCTGACAAGTAGAAAGAAGCATGCCCTTTTTTCGGATCTCCTTCGGAGTGGCACCGCCAGTGGCGGCTCTCTTCTCTTTTTGCAACAGCTTGACATTCATCACCCCGTTCCTCGCAACAGTAGTGAGAAAGGCCTCGACGACTTCTTGCTCTTCTTCAGAAAATAAATCTCCACATCTCCGTTTTTCGTGAAACTTCTTTCATTTAATCTGCCATCTAACTTTCGAATCGGATTGTGAAACTTGAAAGGGAAACAATATGTCGCTGTTACGGCCATATCATATCGAATCGCTCAAAAAATTACTAGAGCCTCTTTCGATAAACATGTATTCTGCTTATACAAAATTAGTCAAAATTATGTAGACAATGCTTGAGAATGAGAACGTGTCCCTTTTTTGCTCAGAAAAAGTGCAGTGCAGCCAGGCACCAAAGTCATAGGTCATCATAATTTTAGGGACTTTTTTTAGCTCAGAGAAATGCTAGAAGATGGAGGCAGTAAGCGGTACAGTGGAAAGAGGATCAGAGGCAGAGATTAGAGTGACTGAGAGAGTACGAGAATTCCGAGAGAGAGGGAGAGTTAGAGAGTGGAGATTGAGAGAAAGAGAGCGAAAGGGCGGAGAGGGAGACAGCTGCTGGAGGGTGACTCCCTCCCTCTGCTCATTCAGTGCCCCATCGGCATCTGCCAGAGTCACTCAAGATGCGTCTGCTCCTCTCCTCCCTCCTGCTACTCGCTCTCCTCTCCCTTGGCGAAGCCGCTGTCAGCACACTTTTCGCTTATGCTCATTTACATGCTCTATGTAGATCTAATGGTTTACCATAACATGCATCTAAATAAAACTTACAAGATAATAGATCAAGCAGAATTCCTATATATTATTGGATATATTGAATTCTGCTTACTATGGTTGGAGTAGGGGCACATAGTTAATTTCTTATCATCATACGAAAGAGCGAGGGAAGCGGAGACAGAGTGAGAGAGAGAGAGAGAGAAAAGAGAGAAAAGAGGGGAAAGAGAGAGATTGAAGAGAGAGATTGAAGAGAGAGAGAGAGTATGAGACAAAGTGAATCTGAATTGCAGAAGAAGAAGAAGGAGGTGAAGAAGGACGTCGACGAGCTTGAGAGTCTTCTGGAGAACATCGAGCAGAGGGATTCCGACAAGAAGCAGAATCGTTAGTATCTCTTACCGGTTTTCATTAGTTGCAATGCTTCACGATTACTGTAGTCTGTTAACAGTTATTGTCCTTATCATTAGTGACATAATTGTATCCTCTCTGCTAACTGCGAAAGAAAGACGGCATCATAGCCAGCGGGGGCATGGCGCTCTCTAGCTGAAGTCGGGAAGAAGTGCTTAGAATGAGCACGGCTCGATTACACTGTCGGCCGAGGGGATCAGCCAGAGAGCAGAGACGCAAAGATTGCGAGTGAGAGGGAGAGAGAGAGAGGGATAGCGAGAGAGGGAGAAAGAGAGAGAGAGAGAGAGAGCGAGAGCGAGAGAGAGAGAGAGAGAGAGAGAGAGAGAGAGAGAGAGGGGGGGAGGGAGAAGGCGAGAAGACTACAAGAATCCGGGCTAGAAGAAGCGGCGGTAGAAGAACTGAGTTAGGCGATGGAGGAGAAAGCGGAGACATCTCTGTGAATAGCTGTTTTTCTCCCTCATTGAATCCTTCGTTGTTTGCTTATCATCCTTTCCTCCTACATATTTTCTATAAATGTAGCTATGAAGGATCCGCATGGTAGGCAAGAGAAGTTGTTCAGGCAGATTATCGAGAGCATAAGATTCAAATTTTACATTCCCAGTGATTCAATTTCCTATCGGCTTATAATGGATTAATGAATAATGAAATGAATGGTGGCTTGAAGCGGAGAAGAACCCGTGCGAGGACCACCAGTGCGGATGGGGCAAGGAGTGCGTGGTGGACAAGAAGGGCGCCCCCACCTGCGACTGCATCTCAGCATGCCCCGAGCTGGACGGAGATCCCATGGACAAGGCACGAGAGAGAGAGAGAAAGAGAGAGAGAGAAAGAGAGAGAGAGAGAGAGAAAGAAAGAGAGAAAGAGAGAAAGAGAAAGTACAGATCTGAAATACAATTGAGATCTGCACTTTCTTTTTCTCTGCCTTCTCTCGCCTATTTTCTTTCTTCTTCTTTTTCCAACTGTCGTTCTCTATTATTTTTTTTTGAATGCTCTCTCACTTTCGCTATTGTAATGTTTTTTTCCTACAATTTATTCTGTGAAGGTGTGCGCCAACAACAACGAGACATTCACCTCCCTCTGCGATCTCTACCGCGAGCGTTGTCTCTGCAAGAAGAAGGACAAGAAGTGCGAGTCAGCCAGCCACGCTAAGGTTAGAAAGAGGAATGAATGAAGAGATCAACTTGAACTTCTCCTTAAGGTTCACCTCGAGTACCTCGGAGAGTGCAAGCAGCTCACAGAGTGCACCGACGACCTCATGGCGCAGTTCCCCGAGCGCATGGCTGACTGGCTCTTCCAGGTATCAAAGCTCTCTCTCTCTCTTTCTCTCTCCCTCTCTCATTCTCTCTCTCTCTCTCTCTACATCTCCACTCCAATCTCTTTGCAGGTGATGAAGGAGCTGAAGAACAGACGTGAGCTGCACAAGATGGAATGGGAGGAGCTGGTCTCTGAGGCCGAGACCGACGACGAGAAGAAGCACGTCTACCCCGTCATCTGGAAGTTCTGCGACCTCGACGTCAAGCCCCACGACAAAGTGGGCGGAGGGAGAGAGGAAAAGAATGAAGGAGAGTGAGCTGGAGAGTGGTGGTGTCATAGAAACTGAGAGAACGAATTCAGGGAGAGTGAGAGAGAGAGAGAGAGAGAGAGAGAGAGAGAGAGGGAGGGAGGGAGAGAGAGAGGGGGAGAGAGAGAGATAGAGAGTGAGAGAGATAGAAAGAGAGAGAGAGAGAGAGGAGAGAGAGAGAGAGAGAGGGTCTTGACCCTTCAGGAAGTGTCCCACCACGAGCTGATCCCGATCACTGCCCCAGTCATCCCGATGGAGTCATGCATCAAGCCCTTCCTGGAGAGCTGCGACGCCAACGGTAACGGCGCCATCTCTCTCAAGGAGTGGGGCAAGTGTCTCGGCCTCAAGGAGGGTCAGTCGCCTGCCTTATGCTTGAATCCTTCTCCCTAGCCTCTGTAACCAGAGATCTCTCTCTCTGGCTTTCAATATTGCACTTAGTTCCTCTTGAAATGCTCCGAAGTGATTCCCCCATCTTCTAATAAGCAGTATGCATCAAATCCTTCTTCCAGGCGAGATCCAGGAGCGTTGCTAATTCTTCTCTTCCCATTCTACGGCCTCCCCTTCTACTCAACTCTTCAAGTGCCTTCTCTTCTCATTGATGCCACTGCCCAAGCACAATCTCGAGACTGCCTTCTCTTTCGTAAAACTTCTCTTTTAATATTTATTTTACTGTGCGTCATGATACTCCACTAGCTTCTAGTCTCCTACTTTGTTGGATAAACTCTTCTATTGACACTGAAATAGACAAGAAGACAGGCAGCATGAACAAGGCGGTAGCACTGAGAATGACAATTCCCGTTTCCAAATGATGGGGAGGAGAAAACATGTTAAAATGCTAGAACAACCGAAATATTATTTTGGCGTCAACATATTGCAGTAAAACAGCTTTTCTTTTCCTATACAAAATCAGCAAGACTAGTTAACAAAGAAATGGCATGAGATGTTCCTCATTTACTGCATTTTGACAAGGACCGTATTTTTGGCGACATTCTGGCCAGGCTGGCAGAGAAGGGCGGAGACAACAGAATCGGCCGCTGCCCTCACCACGTACTCCATCTTCATCGCAACCACAACCACGACAGCCTGACCCGCCTTAACGGAGTCACCCTCTTTGACTAGAAGACGATCCACCACTCCGGGCATGGGTGCAAGGGCGTCTCGGCTGTTCTCATCTCCAGCAGCCGCGCCACCTTCCAAAGAGGCTGTCCCCTCTGGCAGCTGTATTGTCTGCTCGCCCACTCCGAACACCTCAACAATCATCACACTCCTCGCCTCTTTCTTCCACTCGCTATCTCTTTTTCTCTTCTCTCTCTATCATCTTGATTCTTTTATGTCTCTCCCCTTCCCCTAACTAACCAGCACTTGGTTGCCGGTGTGGACAGCCTTGACAGACCACGCCCGTCCTTCTGCTTCCACCCGGAATACGATGTTGCCATTGTTGATGGAGATATCCCTGGCCACTGCTTCCAAATTCTTGTCTCCAATTGCTATTTCCCACTTGTTATCGCCAAGTTGTGTGACTTCGGCCTCGCAGGAGCCTTCAAAAACTAATTATTGAGGGGAAAAAATAGAGAATTCTGAAGACCTTCAGAAAAGCGTCAGCCCCCCAAAATATGAGGTACGAACCGAGCTGAATGGTTTTTCTAGCAGCATGGTTGACTCGGAATGCCGAGAGATGGTCGAATGGAGAAGTGGGGTTCTGCTTGCGAGAAGAGAGCAGAACGGCCAGGGCTGCCTCCACTCCTTCTTTTCTTGCACTCGCTTCAGCTCTCTCTTCAGAGAACAACTCTTTGCTGTGGTCCTCGATGAACTCCGTGTATACGTTGCCCTGCAAGGAACTTCTCTCTCTATCTCTCTCTCTCTCTCTTGTCTCAGCAGAACCATCTTGATACAATTATGATCTCCAGCTATGCATTTATTGATTAAGATAGTCGCTTGATTCATTGGATGTTTCAACCAACTCGAATGCAGGGGGCACTTGCCAAGCCATGCACAACATTCTTGCAATGCAACCTCAACACACATTCTTGTGTGAAGCATCTCTCTGCCTTCACTAAAGTGCAGATTCGAAAAGAGTGATTGTGAGTGGAGAGAAAGAGAGAAAGAAAGAAAGAGAGGGGGAGAGAGATGTGAAGAGACAGAGGGATTGAAACAGCAAAAAGACGATTGATGAGTGACAAGAAAAGGTGAGTCAGCCTAGACAGCTCCTAGTGAAGCCGAACGTGGCAACTGGCTGCTGGGTAATATGAGAAGCAAGAGAAAGAGGGAGGGGAAGAGAGGCGATAAGAAAGAGATAATGAGAGACCCAGAGCAGACAAGGAGGATATGCAGGAGAGAAAGCAGAGGGAACAGACGGATTGTTTATGAGTACAAAGGAAGGACGAGAAATGAGGAGGCAGAAATGATATATGGCGATGAGAGAATGAGTGGAAATGATGTGTGCAAAGAGTGGAGAATGACAGAGAGAGAGAGAGAGAGAGAGAGAAAGAGAGAGAGAAAGAGAGAGAGAGAGAGGAGAGAGAGAGAGAGGAGAGAGAGAGGAGAGAGAGAGAGAGAGGAGAGAGAGAGAGAAAAAAAGAGGAGTACACGCTATAGAAAGACGGGACTAAGGTGACGACGAACTCTAAGAGAGTGGATAACCACCTGGAGCACAAAATAATGACGGGGTGAGATGGGAAAAAAAAATTTATTGAAGTGAGAGGATATGCTTACGCACTGACCACAGTGCCGCAAGTCCAGATCGTAACAGGAAGATAGAGAGAGAGAGAGAGAGAGAAATGAGGAAAAGGAAGACTATAGGGAGAAGACTTAGAGAGAGAGAGAGAATGAGAGAGAGAGAGAGGACGGAAGAGAGCAAGACAGAAGAAGGGCTGACCTTCCTGAACTCGGGATGTGCGAGAATTCGCCGTACGAATGCGATGTTGGTGGGGACTCCGGCGATGCGAGTGCGCGAGAGGGCAGAGTCCAGGCGGTGGCGAGCTTCTTCTCGACTCTCGCCCCATACAATCACCTCGAGTAGTAACAAGAGTGATAAAATGGAAGAGTAGAAGACTGCAAGTTATCAAGCAATAAAAAGAAAATAATAGAATACGAAATGAGCATGAATATATGAGAGAGAGAGAAAGAAAGAGATAGAGAGAGAGAGAGAGAGAGAGAGAGACTAAACCTTGGCAATCATGGGATCATAGTGCACGGAGACTTCATCGCCGCTCACAATGCCAGTGTCCACACGTGCATCAGACGGGAACTCCACATAGTCCAGTTTGCCTAGATACAGTGTTTAATTTTCAATCGTAATTAAATGCATTCTTCTTCAAAATGTCTTGTAATTAAAAAGCAAAAAGCAAGCGTAATGAAAGCGAAAGAAATGCTTCCGACCAGCGGTGGGCATGAATGCGCCCTTGTCGGTGTCCTCCGCGTAGACTCGGCACTCGAAGGCATGGCCACGGAGAGGAATCTCGGATTGTGACAGAGGCAGCTTCTCTCCTTGCGCCACTCGAAGTTGCCACTCCACCAGGTCCGTTCCTTCAAGGTTATATTATTTTTTAAACGGAATTTTATCAAAAGAGAAGCCAGTATAATTTGACTGAAAATAGCACCACTCCTTTAAAAAAAAGCCTCGCGTAATCCTGTCAACAGGTTTTTTCTTCATTTACTGAGTAAATTAGTTTGCAGTATAATTTATTTTCGGTTCCAGCAATAAGGGCAAAAAAAAAAATGTATTTAAGCTCACCAGTAATGGCCTCGGATACGGGGTGCTCCACTTGTAGTCTCGTGTTCATCTCCATGAAGTAGAAATTCTTCTCGGCGTCCATGATGAATTCGACAGTGCCGGCGCCTGCGTACTTCACGGCCGCGGCAGCGCGGACTGCGTTCTCTCCCAGGCGGAGGCGCGTTGCCATATCTTCATTGGAATCAAAACTCAACACAATTCTAAATTATCATTCAAACCCGTCCGGCTTGGTCATCAACAAAGGACAAACCAATGTTAGGTGCGGGAGCTTCTTCGATAATCTTCTGATGCCTTCGTTGCACAGAGCAATCTCGCTCCCAGAGATGGACATAATGGCCGTGGTGGTCACCGAATACCTCAAGAAGAGGTGTATTTACGGAAAAGGAAGTTATAGAAACAACCAAACTTCTAATTTCAATTTAACTTAATATGAGATTATAATGGTGAACATGTCGCCATCTGGCATACAAAGGAATTGGAAGCATTTGTACCTGAACTTCGACATGCCGTGGACGAACAACGAACTTCTCGACGAGCATTTCATCTCTGCCGAAGGACTTGCGAGCTTCTCCTCTGGCCGCGGCCAGACTCTCGTCGAAGTGAGATTCCGTCATGGCAATGCGCATTCCCTTCCCTCCTCCACCGTAAACTGCCTTCAGCATCACAGGGTAACCTGAGGGACTCTCTTCTTCATCCCAAAAGCATCTTGCCCACCTCCATACGAATCTCTACACAACCACAATCCTTTAAAATAATGAAAGAGCAGAATAAGCAAGCAATGACGACTGTGGCCAGGAACCTATCCGCTTGGCGTGTTCCTTGAGATTGGCATCGCTCTGATCCTCTCCGTGGAAGCCATGCACAACAGGGACTCCGGCGTCTTCCATGATCTGCTTGGCCACACTCTTCGTGCCCATGTCCGTGATGGCCTTCGAGGACGGGCCGATGAACACAAGTCCGGCCGATGCGCATTTCTCCGCGAAAGGCGCGTTCTCTGACAGGAAACCGTAGCCTGGGTGAATGGCCTGTCAAGAAAACATATCTATTGAACTACTTCAATAATATCAGTCATTTATATATTCTAAAAATCAATCATGTGTAAATATTTCACTTTGTTCATTTGCAAACAGTGAACGAATAAAAATTAGGAGCAGAAGTGAAACGCAGTTTGCAATAAGTTTGTCCCTTCTATTTCTATGTGACTAAAAACACATGGCTGCTCAGATGCAACTCAAAGATATGAATAAAAGAAAAGAATGGGGCAAAGGTGAGCGAAGAGAGGACCTGTGCTCCGGAGCGAATAGCAGTGTCAATGATGCGGTCCATGTTGAGATAGGAGTGCGTGGCTGCGGCCTCTCCGATGCAGAAGGCCAGGTCGCCCTGCTTGGCGTGCAGAGAGTGCCGGTCGGCCTCTGAGAAGACAGCGACACTCTCGATGCCCATCCTCCTCGCCGTCTTCATCACTCGCAACGCGATCTCGCCCCGATTCGCGATCAGCAGCCGGCTGAACTTCTTCACCACCGCCGTCTCCGCGGTAGCCGAGGCGTGCCGCAACATATCTCAAGAAACGTGAAAAGTTGCAGAAGGCGACCTCTAGCATATTTTCGTCATAGAATACAACACCGCGTTCGAGAAGGGGGTGAAATTCGAATAAAAATTAACATAGAATGTCATAAACACGATAAAAAGAAGAGAATGGGAATATACTGAACTGATGATTAAACAGACAGATTTTTTGTATTATCACTGCGTGCGTGATCTTCGGCAATATTTGCACGGAGCACGGTGAGATAATTAAAAAGAGACCATTTGCATGGTGCATGCAATTTTTAGGCGTGCATCGGGCAAAAAAAATAATAACGTGAAAATATTCACAAACGGTCCCGTGAACCGTGCAAAGTACACCTGCAAAAAATTAACCACAGTGAGTTCGCAATAGTTCAAAAACCCGGACCGTTCGAACTGTCCTTGAATTATATGTCGAAAAAATACACGAGACCGTAGTTTGGTGATAAAAGTGCGCGGGAAACTCGGTCCTTCAAATGAGAGCTCGTGCTCCCGTTCGCTCCGACTTCATCGGCCTCCGGGATGATTCGATCTCCTCTGCCTACGAAACGAGTGGGAAGGATGCTGGCTCTCTTCACTGACTTATGCGTCGCTTCCACTTCTGACGAATCATACAACAGGAATCACGAGAAGGTTTTAATATGGCCATTGCTTACGCTTCCATCGATGGTATTGAGAAACTTTCCCAAATTTATGTCCCTATTTTAATTTTACTATTTCAAGGTGGTGGAAGCTATTAACGGCACGAAACTTGTGAACGCTGTTACGTCGACTGTCTCTAATCTTCTCGCAACTGCTGATGAAGCTGAGAAAGTGGCAGATCTTCTCGATTCGACTCAAAGGCTTTTATCAAGTGCTAAAGTAATGGATATTGCTATCTTTTCTTGCTTCGGACTATTGCCGTTTTACAGGTTGAGTTGAAGACGGAGAAGTTGCAAGAATATATGGCGATGAATAAGCAGATTCAGCATTTCCTTTCGAACAGCAAGTCTCCCACAGACATGACTCGCGTGAAAATATGGCTCTCGTGTGCACGGATTCTTGAGCCAGTGAGTTAAGATGTAAATGTTTGATTTTTGTGTTAAGCTTTTCAATATTGCAGGTTCTTTGCGATGCGAGTTGTCTGAATCAGTTCACCAAAACAGCAACGACGTTTTTCACGGGTCGGGACAATACTCTCGTCGAACTTTTCTTACCGGCTTGGGCTGAATTCTTTGGTCTTGTTCTCTCTGATTCCCAAGGTTGGTTCTTCACTTTATTTTTGTTAATGTTAGGGTAATCGAAGTCTGAAGGTTTTGTGTCTTATTCTTTTGCAGACGTGAGTCATGTGGAATTGAAGAAACGTGCGCCCGTCTTCGTCCGCGGGTTACTGTTCCCTCCACTCCATTCCTTGTTGGGTGGCAGCGGGCCGGATCTCATCTTCATTACGTGGACTCGACTCGCTGATGCTCTTGGCCCTCGCATTCTTCTCTTTTTCCAAGAGGTAAGTTGGCCGTTGAGTTCCCTGGATAGCGAAGATATAATGAAGTGGTCTCATTCACCTTTTCTCAGCTGGTCTTGCCATTCTTCCTCCTCTTTTCTGGACAACCAGTGAAGCCCTACAAGCTGCATATCGAAGCTGTTCAAGAAATCATCAAGAATCCCTTGTCGCCGTTGTTGATTCACAAGAACTATCTGCCAACAGTTCAAATTACAGTAACTAGTCAATTTAAGCCGAAGCTCTTGCCCATTCTTTCATATATCATCGACATACTCAACAGACAGAGTGGTGGGTGACTTGTACTTCTTGACCGGGAGCATTAGTTGCTATCTTAGCGACGCTCATTAAGATGCCCATGGATCTGATCCTTCTTTCAAGTCGTTGATAGACAACTATTCTGTGATGCTTCTACAGATTTGCCGCTTCTGTATTTTTGAAGGCGGTAAGTCTTATTCGCTTGAAAATAACAGAGTATCTTGCTTTCCCCTTGCAAGATGTAAGTGACGCTCTTGACCGGTATTCCCATCTTGCTAATCTCGTGGTGAAATACGGAAGGAGGGAAGCTCGGGATAACTTTTCAACCTTCGACAAGGCTTTTCTCAAGCAAGACTCTTCCACTATTCAAACGGTGGGTGTTGTCCGTGACATTTCAATATGGTTATAGAATGTTATCTTGTCAGTCATCATATCTTTTTTTTATTAAAATAATAATCTGTATTGTGGATTTCTTGCTTTTAGTCTTCTGTTTCTTCTCGTCAGCCTGGTGCTGAGAATGAGATTCCCCGCGATGAAGCCATCTCAGCTGCAAGTGTAAACGAAGAAAAAGAACTTCAGTTAGTTTCTATCATTTTGCAAGGAGTTCTGCTTCATTTATTCTTGTGTTTTCATGTACTTATTTTTCCATTTTCCCCAGTAATTGATACTTTAACTTATTTAGGAAATTAAAGAGTCCAGACGATGTTGTGCAACAGCAGCAGGAGAGTAATCCACCAAGCGAAGAGCCCACTCTGAATTCCCTCCTTTCTCTGCTTCGAAATTCACAGTCTCCTGATCAAATCCCTTCCAACATTGCCAATCTCGTTATCAATGCTGCTTTCACCATTGTGCACCATGCAAAGGTACACTAATATTTTAATTATTATTCACAATGAGTATCGAAGTATTTCATGGATGTGCTCATTTAGGAAGCGTTGAGAGTTGATGTCGACCTTCTGGCCCTGGCTCTGTCCTCTCCCCTTCTTCTCGCTGCCTCAGAGCACGTCAAGGACGATGATCTTGAAGAGGTTTTTATTGGATTTATTATTGTTTTTTTTACTAAATGACAAGGAATATATGGGATGCATTTTACTCCAGGTGGTCAAGAGTGACGAGCTGCTGAAGCTGCACCTTGCAGCGGAACAAGCGATGCAAGCATCAAATTCTAAGAGACTTGTCGCGTCTGTGTGGTTTGATGTCATGAAAGACTCGAGCTTCGAGAAGGTAATTTTTCATGGCGTCATTTTGTACCTCAAACAAAGTGATTGATTCTAATAATAGGAGCGCGTAATGCGCACTTGCGGCCTTTTAATTCGGATGATTGCCCGTTCTATGGACTTCTCTTCTATTTCCGATCCTGTCGAACTCTCCACGGGTAAGCTTAACCACTTGACATCTTTGCGACATAATAATTGTAATGACAGGGGCGAAAGCAGTGCTTTCTAACGATGCTTCTTCGATGTTGGACGGAGTCGGAGAGCTCCGACCTCTTATTGATCTTCTCTCTCGCCTCATCACTCTAGCAGTGGAGAAAGAACGCTTCTTGGTTAGCATTAGAAATCTCTCTCTCTCACTCACTCTCTCTCTCTCTCTCTCTCTCTCTCTCTCTCTCTCTCGATTCCATCTCCATTGCAGACAATCGAGGATATATGCCGCGCTCTGATCGACCTCATCTCATCGAAGCTAAAATCTAACATCGTATGAAAATTGCACAGATGTATTATTGTCTCAACTCCAGAGCACGGATGCCTAGAAGCGGAATTCCCGATGCACATTTGGCTTCTAAAACTGAAATGCTTAAAAAAATAACTGGGGTTTGTCTAAGGGTGTAATATTGATACTTGAAAAGAACCACCTTTGTTATTGGTAGGCTTTTGGTTCCATTTCTGTAATATCTGGATCTTGCTTACAGAAACGGCTGGAATTTTTTTTTGGGTAAGTCGCCAACTGTAAGAAAATTTTTCCATTTAATTCGCTTCTACGATTCTCATAACCTTGCATTACGATTTGTCCGATAATTGAGTGGTTGTAGAAATGCAATGTAATTGTGGAGCTGGCGGATGGAATTGCCTCCCTCGCCTCAGTCGACTTCTCTTCCTGCCCTCGTCGTTCCACACTCGTCACCAACGAACTTGTCGTACAGGTGAGATTGGAAATCCTTTTTTTGCTTTGTTTTGAAAAAAGTTTTGCGAAGTCAACACTTATCATCATTATGATGACAACGGCGGGGCATTTCTTAACTTAATAATTATTTAAAAAAAAATTAAATTTGAACTGGGCAGAGTTTTATAGTAATACTCTCTTTTTGAATGGCTTATTCTGAAATTACGGTTATGATTTAAAAATACAAGTTGCTTTTCGTCGGTTGTCAGAGTGGAAGTTGCTGCGGGATGTTGTTCATGCAGTAAGTAGTGTAGAATGTACATCGTGAATCTCGGAGATTCTCCAAAACGTCGACATCTAGCTCTAGCCTTCTCTAAAGTTTTTATTCTCCATCTGATATAAGCAGGGTAAACTACGCAGCATATAGATAATGTAAGAGTGAGTTGCTATTACGACAAGTGAAAACAATCTTTTTGTCACCCAAGAATTGTTTGTCTCGTGACATCCCCAGTGTCAAGTGAAAGCCTGGTTTTGTTCGCGCCGTTCCATCTCGAGGACGCATGTTCCTAACGAAGTCTTTCTTTGGCAGACCTTGATGGCTGCTCGAGAGACGTGGTCTCTGCCTGCGGATGGCGAGAGACTCGCCAAGCTGAGGCTTCTCCTTGTCCTCGCTCTCCGTCGCCGTGACAAGAGATTCGTGAGTGCGGCCGAGGCCTTCTGGAAGGCCACCTTCGCCTGCTGCTCCTCCTCGCTCATCGTCGATGACAATCTCTAGTCAGTATTCAGTTAATTAAGCTTACCTCTTGTACTATATATACATTTATATAATACTCGCATTTTAGCAAGGCACTTCGCCTGCGGTTCCTGAAGTGCGTCGCGGTCTCGACGACAGAATCACAAAGGCGACCAATTTCCACTACTGTTGGTTTATTAAGTGACTGTAAGAAATTTTATATATAAAATTGATTGATCAACTGTTGAAGGAAGATCAAGACGCGAAGAAACCAAGCCCGCTCTTACTCGAAACATCGAAATGTTTATCTGTCAGTTATATCTGTTTTTTTCAGCCCAGGACAATTTTGGTTGTGTTTTAAGTTTTTAGTTCTTGGGTGCGATTAGATGACTGTGAATCGTTTGTCTTAATAGGAAGTTTTTGATATTTAAGGAGCCTCGTCCCCACAACGAAAGACCGAGAAAGCGAAAGATTGGTTTGGATGATGAAAGTGTTGACTACTTCGTTCCGCCTGAAGATCCGGATGAACCTTCAGCGAGGAAGCAGAAGCTGACTGATCGGCAGAAGGAGCAGTTCACGGCCACTAGGTTAGGGGGAGAAGCTAATGGCAAGAAAGCGAGATGAAGTTGTAGTAGAGCAACAGAACCCGTTCAGGGAGCGGCTGCCCTATTTTGATGAGGACTCGGTCAGTGCAGCGATACCTAAGGAATTTTCTGATTCATTGTCGTTAGTTTTACTTTTTGCTTTTATTTTTTTCGCTCATTGTTTTTTTTCTTCATTGTTCTGTTGTCTTGCGCAGTTTTGTTTTCACTTTCATGTAAATGCAGCAACAATTCTAAGATTTGATCAGAATGATAGAAAAAAATCGTTTGCAGATTTAAAAAATATTTTATTGATGATTGTTCCATTCAGATCGAACTTTTCCTCAGCAGCACCTTCAAAGAAGAAAGACGAGAATTCGCTCGAAGACTCTCAGAACATTACTCCTGCCCCTTCTGCAGTCACTGCCGCTTCTGTTCTTCAATCGCTGTTGGTGAATTTTTTTCTAATTCATTTAAATATACCAATGAATGTCCTTCAGCATTCTATAATGAATAATCTTGTAGAAACATGTGAACTTTATTGCTTAAATATTGCGCGTCGTAGATTCTGTAATGTCCTGTTTGTTGGAAGAAAGGCATGCACTCGTCTTCAACTTCTGTTGTTAAAAAAAAAGAAATGGGAGAATGAGGGAAGCTTTTCTTAACAGAGAGAAGACTAGCGAGAATGACGAGGCTCCCTCTACGCGAAGAAGTGCTCGCCGTTCCATTTTGACCTCTCCTGCCAAGGCCGACGGTGAATCTACAGAAAAGGTCTTCATTATAGATAAGAACAGAGTATATTCTTGTGTAAACTAACTGTCAGGACCACCATATCGCAATGTTCTTTAGGAGTCATCGTCAGGTGAGAGTCGGCTGAAGAAACTGGAGATAAGTCCAGCTAGAGGAGAAGGAACGAGCCAGGAGAAGCAGAAGGCGAGAGAGGAGGTGCCGAGAGAGACGGTGGCAGAGATGCAGAGAGAAGAGACAGCGGCAGAGATGGCAGAGACGGTGTCTTCCCCTGTCGTGAGAAGAGTTCGTCAGCTGCAGCAGCCTCGCACTCCCTCCATTCTCAAGAGGAGCGACTCACCGAGCACAGCCGAGAAAAGGGTAGGCAATTCGAAATGGAGAGGGAGCGGTGCAGTGCAATTCGATTCAGCATTCATGACAACTTGTAGACCAGAAGAGTCCACTTTCCATTCGTCGATTCACCGGAAACGGATGAGAAGCCGAACGAAGGGGCAGAAGAATCTGTCATCGCGGGAGCCTCCTCAGAACCTCCTCCCCCTCCTCTTCCAGTGGAAGTAAGCGAAGAAGGAGAAGGCGCTCTTGGTAAGCCTATCCGTTTCTTCCATATTCTGTATTTGTCTGTTCATCAACCATACCAGGTCTAAATAGGTTCTTTGCAGATACTCCGCCCACGCCACGCACTCCTGAGAATGCGAATGCGATGGTCTTCCCCTCGCTTGCCTCCTGCCAGGACTCAGTCTCTGCTGTGCTCCCCAAGATGCTTCCATTCCAAGGAGTCGGGTTCGCGCTTATGAAGGGATATTCAACGTATGATAAGAAAGCAAAGAATAGTGGAAGATGATTGTGCTGCAGTTACAGCTTGTCAGTGGCGAAGGCAGAGCTTTCTCGTCAGTACGGAGTGTTGACGGTGGGCGAGCTGGCTTCTCTCAGTCGTCGCCAGGTTGTGAGGGTCCGCTTCTTCCGTCGCCCCGCTCTCCAGACTGTCATCTCCACTCTTACGGAGTATGAGAAGAAACTGCAGAGCATGGCGAGTCATTCTGTACTGATCTTTCATTTTAACTCGGTATGTAAAAGAATCTTCTCTAATTATGTCATATTATATTTAATCATTGAGTAAATCGTTGCTTTCAGAAAGTGGCCACGAATTCGTCACCCGACAAGGAATCCGAGGAGGCAGAAGCAGGAGGAGAGGAGAGAGAGAAGAACACGGAGTCAGGCGGGAACGACAATCAGATGCAGAGTGATGGAGAGAAAGAAGATGGTCACGATAAATGTATCGATAAGAATGGTAAGACATTATTTAGCCAATGTTCTTCTGACACCTTTCTTATCTTCTTATTCGTCTCTCTCTCTCTCTCTCTTTTTTTTTTTAGAAGTTTCTTATAAAGGTAGCTGCAGAAAAACAAGAAAGGGTGTTTCAGATGCCGAGAAAGTGGTCGAGATGGAGCAAGGGGTAGACGGAGGTGGTAAGGATGCTGAGATGAAGGAGGAGGACGAAACAGCCTCGGAGAAGCCTGAGATGGCTAACGACAGTAAAGCAGCCTTAGTTGCAGCCATTCAGTCACTGTCCAAGATGATGGGCGAGCAGCCAGATAGAACTCTCGCTCTCTTTCTTACTGAACAAGCACAACAGATGCTGGCTATCGCGGGTAACTATCTGAGGTCGCCTCAGGCGCTTCTCGATCTATAACTAAATGTTTGCTCGTTCTCCTTGATCTTTCTTTCAGATCTCTTGGCATTACTGTTTATCTGTTTTGTATTCCGACTTTGATCTGCCTTATTTGCATTATCTACACGACGAGTTCGAGAAGTTTATATTGTCCTTAATGGTTTATACCAGTCCTCAGCTAACAGCTGCAGTTTCAGCTAGTATGACTACATAATTCCTGATTGATTTATTTTTCTTGTTTCTCAGTTAATTCTCGTTTTACCCTTTTTAGAAGGAATGTTGTTTTAAATGCATTATATTTATGCACTGTTTTGATGCAACTCTCTCTTTCATAACACAAGGAGAATTATGAATTCTTTACGCGCGTGTTTTTGGCAATAATAAAGGTAGCATAATAAGAGCTGTTAACATGATACTCGTAGTCAAAACTGGCAATGAGGGCGGGATGGAAACGTAGCGGATCATAATAGAAGGAAGGCGAGTGGAATCATCAATGAGGTACCCGTGGCAGATCAAAAGGATTGAGCACTCTGATTGCATAATTGAAGGACCATTGGCAGTGATCGGATGAGGTTGGACAAAGTGAGAAGAATGAAAGATGGAAAGAAGATCAGCGAGAGACTTTGCTATCTGAGCCAGAAGGAGTCAGCCCTCCCCAGCGAAGCAGCCGAGTGAAGCTGGACACTGACTGCAAAGAAAGATAAACGAAATATGATTATTGTTAAATATGAGCATGTCTGAGCTATCGATTACCATCAGCATGCCACCACAATTATTTGATCATCACTAGATCTCTAAATAAAATGTTTTCTTAGATTGATGAACCTTATTATCGGGAGAGTCATCAATGAAAACTGTGTAGATGTTAGAGAGGCTGCACAGGAGCACCGGCACAACCACCAGCCCGTGCACGAAGCCGATTGTCACCACCAACACCATCGTCTTCACGAAAACCTGCGAGAGAGGAGTGAGAGAAAGAGAGAGAAAGAGAGAGAGAGAGAGAGAGAGGGGGGTAAAGAGGGGGACAAGAAGAGAGATGCGGAGAACGGAAGAAACCTCGCTCATATATGTCTTGACGAAGAGGAGACAGCACACGAAGAGAATGGTTGAGATCCCGCATTGGATGAGTGGGTAGGCAATCGCCACGAGAGATCTAAACAAATGTGATGGGATAATCAATTGGTTGCCTTTAAGGAATAGCTTGTTGATTAATTTTATTAGGCATACATGCAATTAAAATAATTAACTGTGAAGTATGAAAGAAAAATGTCGTCCAAGTAGGTGCAATTACTTGTTGATCTGTCTTCTTGGCAATACTTCCCTCATTCACTTTCGCAATAAGTAGATAGAAGTGTGATTGTATGCAATCTATGGCTGAAAGTCTCCCCACCTGGCGACCCTCCTCGATGGCGTCGCTTCAGTGTCTTCGAGTCCTTCCCGATAGTAGTGGTAGGTGATGTGGGCGGGGAAGTCGACGGAGAAGCCGATTGAGAAGATAGTCGTGGCCATCGAGATCGGGTCCAGGTCTATGCCCCAGTACGCCAGGAATCCGAAGACACCTTCAGGAAGAGGAGGAGAAGTTCTAATTTGGCGGGCCCGGGCCGAGATTTTGAAGGCAGGGCCCGGCCCGGCCCGGCCCGCTTACCCTACGGGCCCGGCCCGGCCCGGCCCGCATACGCCGCGGGCCGGGCCGGGCCCGTTTTAACATGCGAGAGATAGAGAGAGAGAGAGAAGAGAGGTGGAGAGACAGAGAGTGAGCAAGAGAGAGAGAGAGAGAGAACGAAAGAGAGAAGAGCGAGACAGAGAGAGATAACCAACCGAGGCAGATGGATGCAATCGAGATGGACGCGACAACCATGGTGAAGAAGTTGTACATGAAGAGAAAGCATACAATCATCATACAGACGAGGGTGCATAGGGAAGTGGAGAGGGTAGCGGGAACCATCGCATCAATCTGCAATGTTCTGACTCTGCTTCCCTGACTCCGTCGTTGCTCTGCTAACAAAGACAGACAGAATATCAGTGTTACCTGATCAGCAAACTGCGAGTTGTCGTCGAACATCACCACGCCGATATCAAGGAAAGCGTCCGCGGTTTCGCGCCATCTTAAAAACGTAAATAAAAATAATAATGCTTCACGAGTTGGTTTCAATGTGCACAACCTTCTGAGGAGATCCCTGCGAGACTCGAACTTCGAAAGTTCTGCCCCGTGGTATGCAACCATGGCGAAAAATCGGCTCACGCTAAAAACTTCAGTCTCTTCAAGTCTCTATTTTTCGCTCTACTGGACCCTTACTGGACTTATCTCTCAGCCTTTCTCCAGCGTCTTTCCCGTCTACCTTGTCTCTCTTCCTTTCTCTCGTCTCTCTCACGACGAGCTTCTCTCTCTTCCTTTCCCTCTTGTATCTCTCTTCTACTGACGTTCCATTCGGATGAAACTTGACGAATGCATTGAGATGGTGGAACTCCGGCCACTGCAGGAAGGGCATGAGATGATCTTCGTCGTACAGCGGGTGCGTCTCAGCCTAGAAAAGGGAAGATGTAAACTAATAAACGATTAATAACAGCACTTTGTTTTTGCATTAACTCTTATTGCAATTGAAATGCGAGAGAGAGAGAGAGAGAGAGAGAGAGAGAGAGCGAGAGAGAAACAGCAGTAGAGAGAGAGAGAGCGAGAGAGAAACAGCGGTAGAGAAAGAGAGAGAGAGAAAGAGAGAGAAGAGGAAAACGAGCAGAAGGAGCGTACGCGTTGAGTGGTGTTCTTCTGTGTCTGGCCATCGTCCTCCTCGTCCTCCTCCCCTCCGCCCGCCTGGATGAATGCCTCGTAGTCTCGCAGCCAGAAGTGAGAGAACTGCGGCCCGAGGCACTCGGGCAGCGCTTCAAATGCCTCGATCGCGGCGAGGACTCGCGCTCGTTGAGTGCCATTCTCGAGGTCGCCGGGCTTAAAATCAAGAGAGAATAAGATTAGTAAACTATCACTCTATTTCAATCAAACTTAGTTTCAAGATCATCCAAATTTTCTTAATAAAGTAATTCCGGTAACTTCGTGAAAAATAAATTGTCCTTAGCAAACAATAATTTGAGAAAACTAAAATCGTAAGACACGGACATTATTTACGAAGATGTTAAGAGAGCTGTACTCGGGAGAGATGTACTGCTCGCGGAGGTGGTTCATCTGAAAATACACAACGTGTCCAGGCTTGCCAAATGACCCTTCATTCAGCTTGAGTTTAAAGGATTTTTTTTTGTTTCGTTTTCATACGTTCAATAATTGCAATTCCACCCTTGAACAGCACCGGCTCGATAATTTGGTGAATTAAGAAATCGGGCTAGACGGGTACGGAGAAGGTGAAGAGAAGGCGAGACAAGGAGTCAGAGTGCGAGAGACAGACAGATAGAGAGAGGGAGAGAGAAAATAACGAGTGATACCTCGATGAGTTTGGAGTCGGCAAGAACGAGCTTGTCTGGCGAGAGGAGAATCTGAATGGAGCGAGCGCCGTTCACGGCAACGCACCAATAGGCGAAGAGAGCGGCGACCACCAGAAGGGCAGTGAAACCATTCGACACCCACTCGGAGTAGGCCTCTAGCAGGAGAGACAGCTGCAAGCAGACGGATCTCCCCCTCCTTCTCTCTCCCTCTATCATTCATTCTCATTCTCTCATCATCAGCAAGACCAACATCAATGCCTTCCTTATTGTTGGCATGCGAGGAGATGTCGATCTGCAGTGTGCCCGAAGGAGTGGCTGGCGATACCTTGCTGCCATGCTTGACATTTGAATTTGCCGCCATCTCTCGCTCTCCCGCGATGGAAACCATCGCGATGAACATGGTCAGCTACAAAGAAAATTAGGCATACCAATTGAATTGAGCATGCCACTAAAATATTTTTTATGTTTATCTTTTTTATGCCAATTCGTTTGCGTACTCTTCTTTTTTTAAATCATAATCTGCCGTGTCCTTGTCATTTGTGATGAAAGAGGGAAACTTGTTCTTCTGAAGGAGTGCTTTCGTAGTCCTTTAAGAACATAAACTGAAATAGTTTGCAGACAACTTAATTCGCCGAGCAATGAATCATTATGCTTATGAAAGAACTTTTAGGATAAATTCCAAGCCCCTAACATTGAAATGGAGAATATTTGATGATGTAGTGGTGACCTTTCTGTCACCCTCTTCCTCTGTATCCATCCGCTATTTCCGTTCCATTTCATCGCAAGCCATCAAAGATAAGTTCAGCTAGCTCTTTCCACAGAACATCTCCTCATATCACTACAAATTCTGACATTCCTTCTCGCCGATTCCTTTTCCTTCCGGTTAGCTTTTCTACTTGAACTTCTTTCTCTGTTTCTCTTCGTCTCTCCCGCTCCCGGCCTCTCTCGTCGCTTGCAAATCGGCAAGGAGAGAACTGAGTTTTCCAATCGAGCTACATACTTGCACACCAGAGTTACATGCACGGAAACCTAGCAGTGGGTGCTAGCAATGAGTAGAGGGGACTTTGAAGGACACAACTTCTCCAGAAGAGAGAAAGAGAGAGAGAGAGAGAGAGAGAGAGAGAGAGGGAAAGAGAGAGAGAGAGAGAGAGAGAGAGAGAGGGGAGAGAGAGAGAGAGGGGAAAGAGAGAGAGAGAGAGAGAGAGAGAGAGAGAGAGAGAGGGGAAAGAGAGACACAGAGAGACAGACACTGGGACAGAGAGAGAGAGAGAGAGAGAGAGAGAGAGAGAGAGAAAGAGAGAAACAAAGAGACCGAGTGAGAGCGCAACAAAGACAGAGAGAGAAAGAGAGAGCGCGGCATAGAGAGAGCGACAGACAGCGAAAGAGAGAGAGAGAGAGTGAGAGAGAGATACAGAGTGCGAGAGAGACAAACACAGAGACAGAGAGCGAGAGAGAGAGACAAACACAGAGATAGAGAGCGACAGCGCGAAAGAGATAGAGAGAGAGAGAGAGAGAGAGAGAGAGAGAGAGAGAGAGAGAGAAAGGGAAAGGCAGACATCTTGAGAGAAAAAGGGGGGTTGATTGAGAGAGCGCAAGAAGTATGAGAGCGACTAGCAAACTGTCCACGAAAGAAAGATGGACAGCTAAAGAGTGGTTTCTGCGTCATGATGTCGCGACGGCCGATGGAAACATACGATTTGCGAGAATTGTTCTGTGGCAAAAATATGTCGGAAACGAAGCAGAAAGTATCTTGAGAATGAGGCGATAAAGAATTGGAAGAGAGCGAAGGATAAGGAGAGATGAGAAAGAAAAGGAGAGAGAGAGACCGAAAACATGTTCTAATGAATAGAGACCGAGAAGTGCAGAAAGAGTTCGATCTCAACCAGAGTAGTTAGGGATAAAGAAGTAGAAACGCGAGTAGACCAAAATCAAATGGGATTAACATGCCGAGAGTGCAATGAGAGTTCATTGACGGCGAACCAGAGAAAGCAGTAAGATATTGGGTGAGAAGAGAGAGAGAGAGAGAGAGATAGAGATAAACGATAGTAACCTGATAGACATAGTCGATAAAGACGGCGACAGAGTTGCCCATGCAGAAGAGCTGTATCTCGGGGGTTGGTGTGTAGATGCCGACCATGAAGGCCAGGCAGTTCGTCATCGACGTGATCGTCACTGAAGGGCCGATGTCCACGCACATCTGAAGGCACGAAGGGATTCTCCTTTTCTCTACCAAATCATTATAAGCTAGCCACTCGCATAGGCTTCTTCATCTCCTTCTATTTGCTACCGTATCCCGCCGTCTTCCTTTCTTTCTCTAACCGACCTCTGCCACTCTCTCTCGATGCGATAGTCCCTCGTCCTGCAGTCGCATCCATGACTGAATCGTCAAATACGAGTCGTCGACTCCTGTAAAGATTCTTAAAGTTCATCGACCGACTTTGAATCTTTCCCAATCTATTCTTCTCTTCCTCTCCTTGACACAATCCCTCCTTCCCCGACACACCCTCTCTCTCGCTCCCTCCCTTCACTCTCTCTCTCTCTCCCTCCCTTCACTCTCTCTCTCTCGCTCTCTCTCTCTATCTCTGTCTCTACCAGTCTCTGTTCCGAATTATCTCTATCCCGGTTTCTCGCGCTCTCTCGCTGGTAAGCAGTTATTCTACTCTTTTTTTTTCTATCTCGAAAAGTGTCAATGACAACATCTACGAACTGCGAAAACACATCGAAACTCCTTGTGATGTCAGCGAGTATTCTAGAATGGAATGCATTCTGTGCGCGCGGCCTTCCCACCATTCTCACTTTTCCATTCTTTTTACTCCCACTCATCTCCTCAATTCCTATCACTCATAGCTCTGATCCAGTCTTTCTCGACTCATTCTCTCTCTCTCTCTTTTTCTCTCTCTCACTCTCTCCAGAAAGTATCATAATTCTTTTCCAGCAAACAGCTCAGTGCCCGACAAATCTCATCACTGATGAATTTGACTCACGAGTGTGCTCCTCCAATGAACTTTGTGTCGTCATGTGTAGACTATAAATGGAGGAGAGAGCGAATGGACGAGAGAGAAAGAAAGAAAGAGAGAAAGAGAGAGCGAGAGAGAGCGCGCGAGAGAGAGAGAGAGAGAGAGAGAGACAGGAGCGAAAGAGAACATGCGCACTTTAGACCACACAATCGACAACAACAAAAGCATCTACCTTTTCTGGTTTTCCAGCGTGCTCTAATCGCAAATAATAACAGAAATCAAGAAACTATTTACGCGAGCCGCCATAGTGAAACTGTACATACTTCAGGTTCTATAAATACACCTTTATCTCTCTCCTTTCATGTCTCTTAAACCCCGCATACTTGACTACGCAATGTGTTCAAAAACGATACTTTTACCTTAACTAATTATATAACTACGAAAGGTATTGAATTTTTAATTTATTCAACTTATTTGTGGACCAGAAGTATTATATGTTAATTTATCAAATGAGCATAAGAATAAGGAATTCGCACCGATGGCGAGAATGAGGAATGGAGTGACGCAGAGGATGGAGCCGAAGCGGAAGCCGAACCAGAAGAGAAGACCGAGGGCAGTGGAGGTGGCCAGGAGGGGGCACACGCAGCCCAGGATCGCCATCGACACTCGGTCTTGCCATCTCTGCAACTCATCTTCTCGCTTTCTCTGCCATTCTCTCCCTCTCCCTTTCTTCCCTTCTTAATTAATCATTTCTCATTTTCTTCCTAGAACTTTCATCCTAACTCTCTCATGGTCCTCCGATCATCTTTTTTATTTTTATTTTATTTTATCGGCATTGCCTTCTGCCGAAAACTCAACGATGCCTCACTCCCATTGTCCGATGAATGTTGTCTTCGTAAGCCATCAGAGTTCTTTGAAAGAATCACTGTTCCCCACTATGAAAGAAATACGTAATAAACAAAAAAGGCGTCAGAAGAATGGGAAGAAGGCATAGAGTGGAAATGAGAGTTAGGAAGATGGTAACTTGTAGAGAAGTTTAGAGAGACAAGGGAAAGGAGAGCACAGAGAGAGGCAGAGAAATAGCTAGCACCTCCGTTGTGTTTTTGTGATGTGACTCTGACGAAAGTTGCCCACCGCAAGGAAGTAATCCAGTGAAATGGACCCCTTGCAGTAGCGAACGCGCCAGGCTTGATCCGGATTAGTAAGAAGAGGAAGTGAAATAAGAAGAGAGACTACTCCGACAAAAGTTCTCTCTCTTCTTTCTCGGCAATTCCTTCACTACCTCTTCACCCATCATGTCCAATTCATCAGCTAATTCTGCTGCGTAGATGAAAGCGAAAATAAGAAGGTGCCTGGTATTATCGCGTATATTCTTAGTATCAAGGGTCAGCTGCGCGCTTAAGTTTTATTTTCCTCAGGTCCGCCTTCCTTTTATTCCCGATTTTGTATTTCCTTTGCCATCTTTATTGCTAACTCCAGATATGAGTCCATAAACGAAGAATAGATAATGAAATATAAAAAAGGGAGTTAACCTGTCGCATGTAGAGAGAAGAGCCGATGACAGTGACGACTGAGAAGGCAGCCATAATCAGGAATCCAATGGCGATGAAGGGGAAGATCGACATGCCCGTGCGAACGATCTCGTCCACGGTGTATGTCAGAGACAGTCCGTACGCCGCCACGAGGCGCGACTCCTGGCTGAAAAAAGAACTAAAATTGTTTCATATATTAACAATTACTAACCTTTTAAATATATGGGACTATGTGAATTTGGTTTGGAAATACATATATCCTTATTTTTAAGAGACTTTAAGTATACCCACTCACCCTTCTCTCTCTCTCTCCCTCTCTCTCTCTAACTTGTGCAGAAAGTGCGAGACGGTCCTCTCGTAGTGCTTGACATCTTCGGGAGTCCACCCATTGGGGACGTCAGCTCGGAGCTGTGCGGCGACGATCTTAACATAAGTGATCGTGCCATTCTCGAGCTTCTCCACACCGAAGAAGTTCGGGCTCAGATCAAGGCGATTCCCGAGAATCTGCAAGAAGAAAGTCAAGGAATCGAAAGAAAAACAGAGAGAGAGAAAAGAGAAGAAATAAAAAAGAAGAGTAAAAATAGCTACAACGGTAAATCTGTAGCAGGGTTTAGCCATCTGTGCATCTGTGCCAATAATGTTTCATGTTCCCCTGCTCACCTCCATCATAGGAAACGATAGATTCACACGGCCGGTGTTCGAAAAGTCCTTCGCCAGTGCGAGACCATTCTGAAGAAGAGAGAGAGAGAGAGAGAGAGAGAGAGAGAGAGAGAGACTATAGGAAGAAGTTATAGAGACAATGAGGAAGAAAGAGAGAGAGAAAGAATAAGAAAGTAGAGGAAAATATGTCTGCGTCACCAATGAGGGATGGAAGCTATTGAAAAGTGCTCCTTCATTCTGTCTCCCCACGAATAACACTCAAGGTCAAGCCAAGAAATCGGTTGAGGAAAGGCAAGAGACTCTGGCAGCAAGCCCGTTTATTCGCCTGTTTAGACAACATGCGCTACCATTTTCAGAAAACTATGCTGGCACGTGATAGGTGAAAAAGGCTTTCAGCAAGGCATGCGATAAAATGCAAGGAGAAAGAGAGAACGGAGAGACAGAAAACTCAGAGAGAAGAATACAAATATGCAAAAAATGGATGTGACGGAGACAAATTGCAAGAAAAAGACGATAGAAGACATCGGGAGAATCGGAGAGTGAGATGAGAGAGAGAGAGAGAGAGAGAGAGAGAGAGATAGAGAGAGAGAGAGAGAGAGAGAGAGAGAGAGAGAAGGGCTGGCAACAAGTCATCTTTGCTCGTGCTGGACAAATCAGTTGCCTTCAGATTAGAGTTTGCGTAAGGAAAGAGGCCATTTAACAAATGGCATTGCAATCAAACAGAAAGAGCCTTCTTGATAGAAATCGACATTGATTGTTGATTTCTTCTACGCTGGGTTAAAACATTAGAAATATTTGCAATAAACGAATTACTTTACATAATTATTAGACTAAAACAACCAACGTTAAAAAGCCGAATGGGCTCGTTGATTAGGCAGAAATCAGTGCAGAAGTCATCAAAGGCGCGTCCCTTGTGAGTGATGTTATGAGAGGTGAAGTCCAGCAGCCGCACCGCTTCGCTCATATATTCCTGAAGAATCTTACCATCAATGCATCTCTACCCAGAGGAAAAACGGTACTGTCGGGTCGACAGAAACACCCTATTTTTGGGCCACTCAAATACCAACCCCAATCCTGGTTTCAGGGCCCAATACCACCTTCCCATAAACCATCGGATCTGCTGGGACCTCGACCGTGTCTTTTATTTCCTATTTCAACTACATATGGCACAATTATTAGAAGATAAAGTGTGCAAAAGAAGTGCAGTTCTCATCGTCTCCAACAAAGGACAAATGTCCTCCATCTCGCACATTCCATAACCTTCTACCGTAGAGGCGCTCTCCATGTGAAATGTACCCCTGTGAAACCAACCAGAGAGTAGAAAGGAGAGATGTACTACAGAATTTACAGAAACTTAAGGTGTCCAGACCAATTGCTCTATTTCCCAACCCTTATCATATTCTTCGAGAGAGCAAATTTTGTCCAAGAGAACGTTCGATTGACAATCATTGAGATACACTTTTTCATTGTGTTAGCAAGACCATTTGAAAGCGAGAGAGGTTCCCCGATTTAATATGAGAGAAAGAGAGAGAGAAAGAGAGAGAGAGAGAGAGAGTAAGAATGAAAAAAAGAGAGAAAACGAAACGTATAATGAAGCGAGAGAGTAAGAGATGTATTGAGAAGAGAATTGTCGAGAAGGAGGAGAAAGAGGGGTAGACAGTATGGGAGAGAAATTGAGCGAAATGGAGAGTAATAAAGATAAAGAGTAGAATCTGTTTGATATGTATGTACGACTGTTTACGCTGCATTTAGAGTTGGAAGGTCATGATAAAAATTTCGAGATTTACGGAAACCACCGAACAATAAATCAGTTGTAAATGAAACTTGAGATGATATTGCAAATATATCGTGCAGCGAGCAAGGGTGAGGGAAAGACGATCTGAGGGGAGGAGAGAGGGAAAGAGAGAACTGACTGGACGGTGCATGGACCCGCCATCCTTAGCAGTGGTGAAGATGAAGATGCCCACGGGGTCGGCAGTGTGGGCGAAGAAGTCGTTGTAAGCAACCATCTCATCGATGGAGCGGGAACCAACTGGCGTATAGCCTAAAGGACATTCACACTACACAAACAAGCACAAAAAACACACACAATAATCATCCAGTACGCCTCTACCATTTTTTCCTTATCTCTCTCCGTCTCCCATCTGTTGTTCCCGCTCATTTCGCCCACTCCATTCAAGGAATTAGACATACGTTGGAAAAAGGTTCCGCACTCAATTCAATAGCCATTCTTTCTCTCTCTCGCTCTCTCTGGCTCTCTCTCTTTGTCTCTTTCTCTCTGTCTCTCTCTCTGTCTCTCTCTCCACTCTCTCTGAAATACGAACGCCCTTGTCGGAAACGGCTAACCAGTCTTGATGTCATCCTGCTGAGGCGTGAATGCGATTTTGATGGATGTCACGGCAGTGAACGCGAGAGTCGCCTGAAAATAAGGCATCCAAGGCTCTTCGCAAATCTTCCGGATTAATACGTTTAATTTGTTTATCCAATGTTTTTGAATAAGATTTTTCCTGTCTCTGGATGACGCAAACTGGCAAGATTAGAAGAGAAGACTGACAAAGAGGACGAAGAAGTGGTGGTCGGCGACGAAGTAGCCGAGTCTGCGTTGGAATCTCAGGAGAAGCCGGACGAAGAGTGGCGGGGCCTCGGCTTTCCTCTCCGAGTCTCTCATCGTCATCCAATTCCTCTCTCTTCACTACGAATGATGCGCAGCTCCGCCGTTCCATTTCCTCCTCCCCCTCCTTCTCTCTCTTTTTCTTTCCTCTCTCTTCTCTTTCTCCTTTACTCTCTTTGTCTCTTCTCTCTCTTCCGTCTTGACACGCCCATCCTCTTCTCTGAACGCTCCCAAGCGCATTCGCCACCTAAAATGATACCACCCCCTCCTTAAGCCAAATCGTTCTCAACTATTCTATCGTCCACCTCCTCCTGTTCTGTTCTGTCTGTCGTCACCTTTCTTGTGTCTACGTTTCACTTTTCTTCACTCTCTCTCTTTCCCCTCTCTCTCACTCTCTCTTTTTCTCTGCCTGATTCCATGCCTTTCAATTGCTGCCCAGCCCAGCTTGCCTAGGGTGGGTGAGAAATGGTGGGCAGGAAATCGAGAGAGCCAGTGCAAGAAAATGAGATTGCATGGAGGAAAAACTGATAGCTTCTCAAAATGATTGGTATTTCCTCGCGCAGTTCGCGCTTACTCATCTCCGATTCGACACAGTCAGAGAGAGAGAGAGAAAGAGAGATAGAGAGATAGAGAGAGAGAGAGAGAGAGAGCGACAGAAGAGGTAGAGTGACAGAAGCAAACGGGGGGGGGGGGGAGAAGCAGAGATAGGTAAGATAATGCAGTTTTACGCCCACATGTGCATCTTGACATGAAATATAACAGGATCACTCAAAGTTGCAAGTTCCAAGCTGATCATGTTAGGTTATCACTCCATATTCTCTACATTAAAACCCTAGACATTTTTCAGCGCAATAATCGCAGTAGGTGAAATATGTAGCTAAGATGCAATCGCATTTATCCCTTTCCGTCAAAGTGCAAAGCATACTTTAATGCTGAATCTTTGATACTGTCATTTATTGTAAAGAAAAAGGAAAAAAATCATTATAAGTAAGCTCACTCTATTGAAAATCTTAATCCCTACGCGGAGCTCACTCAGCTTATCAAATTCAACGCGAACATAAGAATATAAACCGAACAATTAGAACTTACAATTTCGGGAGATCACGGCGACTACATCTTGCGGTGTTTACATCGTTGTTGCTGTCATCCAGGAACTTCAAGGGAACTGCTCAGAGAGAGACTCAAAGGAATTCTTTATAACATTTAGAGTATATAGCAAAAACAATCTGGTGCACTTTCATACTCTTTTGCACGGGATGTTAGAACACGGCGCGCAGGTGTGGTCCCCTTTTCAAAATGCGAAACGTCGGATGGAAGGCGCACTATAAAAATCAACCGTCTTGCGTCTGACCGCTTTTCATGCGTGTTCATGCGTGTTTTTTCTTGCGTGTTTTGACACTTCTAACGCATCTCGCAATGGCAAGTTGCCAGTTTGAGTGCGACTTAAATCCAACTCTCTACGTCTCTGCCACTTGGTCAGAGTGCAGCCAGTGGGAGTAAGCTGTCAACCGGTGCCATCTTTGTATACCGAGTGCGTCCGGAAAAATGCATCTGCTGAACACCCGTGTTTTGGTGCAAATTATTAAGCAGAAACAGTATATGGACACACTATATATAGTTTTCTTTTTTATAAATTTAACTGTTTTCGTGTGGATAGTTGGCACAGATGCTTCTTTAATATATTTTTTTCTATAACTTTTGATATTGTTTGTATGATTGAAATATCGCTATTTCCATCATTTAATGTTCTGCTGTGAAATCTATCGTTTGCAGTTCAGTGAAATGTTCCGAATTCAACAAGGCCCCTCTGCCGCGCCTCCGCCAAGCAGTAGCAAGTACGCCATCATCAACACCATCTACCACGACCCATTCAACTGGCAAGCTTTTCACCATTTCTTTAATACTTTTCTTCAATAACCAAACACGGAAATGACGAAATTACTTTGAATTGAAAGATCTTTCTATCAATCTTTTGTGAACTCGCAACGTACTGCTGAATTCTTTGTTCGATGCAAGCTTGTAGATTATATGCCTGGTTTTCCAAATAATAAGTCATTACTATTTAGGAGCGTTTGCAAGGGATTGATCGGCTTCGTCGTCGGCGTTGTCATTGCTCGTTCCGTCAGCGAAGAGTGGGCTGCCAACCCTTGAACCTCCTACTTTCATCTCCTTAATGCTGTCTCCGCCGCTAGCTGTTTTGTTGTTCCATGTTGAAAGAATTGTTTGGAAATAGAAATAGATAAATACTGCTGCTAATCGTGTGTCAAGGCATGCCAGCCGTGCTAGGTTCCGCGGTCAATTTATATAGAATCCGCTTATATATCAGTTATAATGTGACGAAATGCCTTTTTCCACGTTGGCTGGAAGAATCCACGGCTGTGAAACATTTCCGTTGCTGACTGCGAATTCCTTGATTCTTGTCAGATCTACCGTATCTGCTGACAAGAGTGCAGTAGTCAGATTGGCTATGGTTGTTGGTTGTTCCGGAGAGGGCTGCTCATCCTCTGCGCGCGTCAAGCGAGCAAAGGATCAGCGAGCGCTCTGCGCCGTCTGCTTCACCGCCGGTTTCGAGGAGGTAAGGATTACCTGGTCCTCAAGTACTGTATTATCGCGGCACATTCTCGGATAGTTGATCTCTTCTGCTGTTTTGCTATGTAGACAGCTTTCAAGTTCTTCTTTAGGACGTCCACCAGACAATTGTTGAGTCTGCGCTTTTCAAGCGCGGTGAGAAGGTTGTGATTGGCGCGTCCGGTGGCAAGGATTCGACTGTTCTTGCTCATGTCATGAAGGTCCTGGATTTTAGTCTTGGATTTTTTCTTTCCTAACTGTACTAGAAGAATTACTGGGGGAACTTTTGAGATTCTAAATGAGAGGCACGACTATGGCTTGAACCTGATCCTACTCTCAATTGATGAAGGCATCAAAGGCTACCGAGATGACTCTCTCAAGGTTTTTTTTTTCATTTTCCAGCCAATTTTTTTTCTCTTTCACTGTGTTCATACTTGCCATGTTAGCCTATCTTTACATCTATCTTAATATGCATTATCGATATTGTAGGCAGTTGAAAGGAATCGCGTCGAGTACAACTTACCGCTCACAATTTTGAGTTATAAGGTGATTGGCACTTTTTCCTGCGCTCCGTTATTTAATTTCTTTTTTTTATAGGAACTCTACGGGTGGACGATGGACGAGATTGTGGCTGCGATTGGAAAGAAGAATAATTGCACTTTCTGTGGTGTCTTTCGACGTCAGGCGCTTGATAGGTACATTTTTTAATTTTACTTATTATAGCTTGTTTTGTAATAACAGTTTAATCTTCCAGGGGTGCTTATAAGCTAGAAGCTTCAAAGTTGTTGACCGGCCACAATGCAGACGATATGGCTGAGACTGTGCTGATGAACGTCCTGCGAGGAGACACCGCTCGTCTTGATAGGTATTCTTTTTGTACAGCAAACAAGTTCTTTTCACTTGACGGTATATTCATTATCCGAACATGTGCTCCTCTCTAGGTGTACAGCAATTGTGACCGGAGGAGAATCCGAGTTACCCCGGGCAAAGCCCCTCAAGGTTTGCATTACTCGACATATCTAAAAGAGGTCCTATTATAAAAATGTTGTAAAATTAGTAATTTTTCATTTAGTATTGCTTCGAAAAGGACATTGTGATGTACGCGCGGATGAATGGCCTCGACTATTTCTACACGGAGTGCATTTATGCACCCAATTCCTATCGTGCGTTCGCAAGGTATTCTTGTTCCGTTATACTAACTTTTCCCTCATTTTAAAAGCACATTAAAGTTTGCACAACAACCAAGAGTCCATAACTTCTCCAGGAATTTCGTGAAGTCATTAGAACGTACGCGCCCTCGAGCTATTATCGACCTGATTCGATCGGGCGAAGACATTTCCATTAAGAAAGACGTCGCCGTTCCCAAGCTTGGAAATTGTAGCAGGTATAACTTTCCATCAATCATTTTTCCCATCATATTTTACTTTGTGTTGTTGATATCAACATAAGCATTATACAGCAGTTGAGTATTATGACTGCAGGTGTGCATACATATCGAGCCAGCCGCTTTGTAAGGCTTGTCTACTCATAGAAGGGCTCAACTCGGGCAATCTGGACCTAGGTACCAAGAGGGTGAGTATTGCCTTCTTAGTAGTCGTGATTACGAAGTTGTTATCAAGAATACCAAGTTTGTTGTGGCAATTTGTTATGGGTATCGCGAAACTAGGGTGATTGATAGCTGGACAGAGAAGATAAACATCTCTAACCCTGACAAACAAGTCCTCAAGCTATTTCAGGGGGCTTTCTTTTTTTCTTTGTCTAATTCTCATCTGTTTCAGAAGCCAAAGCGAGAGGAGGGAGCACAGGGAGGAAGTGGAGGAGGAGGCTGTTCATCCGAGGGCGGGAGCTGTGCTTGTTCTTCAACGGCAATTCCAGTTTCTGCCCAGTTGTGATGTTCCTACACACGACACGAGATAAACTATATTTATTAACAAGTTCTTTTATCTCGCTGCTTGGCCCGTTGCTGGTCCCGGACCTTGTTGATTGAATTCTGAAGGTGCATCTGAAAGAAAGGGTGGTAAACGTTTGGCAATAAAAACAGTCGTTGTATTGAGCGGCAAAAGCACAAAACCATCGTCCGACACGTACCCTACTCTGCTTGGCCATCTTCTCTCCGGTGACCTCAGGCGGTGGCCCGATATCGAAGATCTCTCGCAAGTGGACGTTCTCTTTCAACTGGCGCATCATCCCACCGCGCAAGAGCTGCGAAAGCATTGCTTATATCCGTCCTTTCTTCGCTTGTGTAAACGTAAGCATTCGTCGAAAAAGATTGTAGCAAAAAAAATCAATGTTTTCAGACGGTTGTTTGGAAAAAGGTTTTCCTCTGTCTTAAACCACACCTCGCACAGCACGTCATAAAGCATCTTATAGTAGCAGGAATCGAGTTCCAAGTTTTCTCCCTGGAACTTTATGCACAAGGACGGTGATTCTCCGCCGACAATGAATGAGTAAATCTGTCTGAATAAAGAACAAATTAGTAGATGTTCCTCGTGAAAAAGGGAACTCCAGATAATGATAACACCCTTGAAAATCCTAAATAGACGAAAGGATGAACCTAAATGTGAACTTCTGAACGCGCTTGTCACGCTTTGTCTTGCTCTTCCCGCCGTCGTTGGCTTGTTCGCGCAAAATCTTAAAAAGAATGTTTCATTGAGTCATATCAAACAACTCGAAAGGTGCATTATTTAGAAATGTCGAAGGAAATAACATTTTTCATGAGCCTAAAGCCAAAACAAATCGCTGGCCAACATTTGCGAGGTAGTCGTGGTTGGCGAATCGATGGTTGTAGCTGCTGGCCTGCTCGTAGAGGAATGCCAGCGCCTCCCCGCTGCGAGTCTCATCTCGAGTTGAGTTCCCTCCACGTAAGACACGAGACGGGGCTGTTCGGGGAAGGCCGAGGAGACATTCTCAGAGCACAGAAGACACCACGACATCAGAGACGCACCGAATATCGACGCGGACGTCTGGGCACCGACCTGCAATTGATACAGGGTAGGTGATAATGAAATGGATGGAAACAGCATTTAAAGCGTGAGATTTATCATAAAAGCAAAACATGAAGAACACTTGGCCAACCTTGAAGGAAGTCCAAGTGTCGGCGAGTGCCTTCGTGCAGTTCAAATGGATCAGCTCAGAGTTGCATGCGAGATGGGCTGTGATGCCAATGTTACGGGCAGCGAGAGCACGAACTCCCTCCGGCCGGGAAGGGTCAGTCAGCACTGCTCGCATCACATTCAGTGCATCTTCTATCTCATCTGCCACCTCTTCGCCTAAAACGAACAACGTACCAACATAAAATCAAAGAACCTAACATGAAAAAAATTCATATGCGGCATAGGCATATGATAAAGCCAATATGATAGAAACGAAGAGAGAAGTACTAGTAGAGAAAACACTTACCGATTTGGACAGCAATGACAGCGAGAAGCTGAGAGCCGACCAGGAATTCAGGGTTCGTTTTCCTGATCGCCTTAGTGGCGAGGTCAACGAGCGTTGTCTTCCACTTCAGGACAAAGTCGGGCAAGTAACGAGCAGTCATAGCAAACTGCAGGTTCTGCAGAGCGGCGATGCGAATCGACACTCTGCAATTATCAACGAATGACAAGTACTATAATTCATGAGTCTAGCATTGAACAGACAAGAAGAAATACTAACGTCTTGTGCGAAGCGTTTTCAATGTGTTCGGAGAGAGACTCGACGAACGTGCAGTCCTCGAGGTCGTCACTCGCAGCTTCTCCCTGCACACTTCGGAGGTCGTCATCGAATGTCAAGTGAGTGGACTCGGACATGCAATCGCTGTCGCTGTCATCTGCTGTCCTTCCTGAACAATACGAGCTTAGACGGTTACAAACCACACACATAAAATGACAAAATAGAAAATACGAAGAATAACAGAACTTACCGGTTCTTATCTTGGCCGAGAAGGTAGCGGCCGTAGACGAGTCCTTGTCTTTATTCTTATTCCGTCCTTTTCCCATAATTCCTAGAGCTAAAAAGGAATCGATAGCACAGATAAACACGCGAAGTTGCATGAAATTACGTTTAAATACAGCCCTTGCATGCGCGACATTCAAGCACGATTGCATAATACTCAACATTGCACAACTTCTCGAAAGGATATTGCGAAATAAGAACTAGAAATGAACGCAAAAGCGAGCCAAGAGCAAGCCGGGTTCAACAACAGGCGCGTTCATGTCAATGAAAAAACTGCAATGGCATGCTCGCTTTGGCAGGTTCTGCCCACATGATACATTGTAAAAAGCACTAGCAAGTTTATCAAATAAGTGCACTAGAAAGGCAGAATCGTGAGTATTGTATAAAGGTGTTTGGTGAAATTTCAGTTCGGGTTCAAGGATGAGAGAAGCAAAGTGCGCTGGTAGGTCGAGTGCAAGAGGGTAGTGGCGTGATCTGGTTGTTCCTGTCATCCGCTCCATCTCGGACGGTTTGATAAGGAAGGCGCACTTTATTCGGCTTGCTCACCTCGCAAATGGTCACTACCGAGAAGACTCCGAAGAGAACTTCGCCCAAACCGGTTAGGTTCTCTAACTTACTTTGATCCCGCTAATTATGTTCTTCATCGTCACTTTCTGAAACCTCTTTTCCCAGTTTGGTTTGATATCCTTGGTTATCTTCAGGTGGTTGGCCTTCAGTGGGTGTACCTGCAGTATCTCCTGATCACTGGGCTGTACATGGTGGAGCCGTGGGAACGCAAGATATTCAACTCTTTCGTGCTTCTTGTCACTGCTGCCGGTATTGCTCTCGCTCTCACATTCTCTTCTCATCTATTGGTTTAAGGTTTCTTTTTTCATCGTCCTTACGAGTTTGTTATCCAAGAGAAATAAAGTGTTATGAAATTTTTCTCTCTTTTTATTGATGGGGAAATGATGAGGCTTTAGGCTTTATAAAGCAACTATCATATGGAGATGTAGAATGTTTCCTACTCATTGTCAGACCCAGTATGAGGTATGCTTCCTTCTTTTTTATTCCAGATGTCCGAAAAGCCAGACAAAGTTACGGTGCTGCTAAAGGCGGTCGGAAACGCGCCAATTCTCAAGACGAAGAAGTATGCGGTTGACTCGTCTCGCGACATTGCCTGGCTCACCATGACTATTCGTACCTTCTTGCAACTTCCTCCGGAGAAGTCTCTCTTCCTCTATGTTTCTCAGACATTTGCTCCTTCTCCTGATCATACTCTCCGACTTTTACGTGATTGCTATTGTACAGAACAGAGTTCTGAACTTGTTCTCCACTACAGCACAACCGAGGCTTGGGGTTGAAATGGTGGATGTGGTCAATTTGGTCTTCTTCACTTGCCACTCTACTTATTGTTACTTTGTTCTTCACTTCGCTAGGTTCCCGAAAGCTGTACTTTTTTGCTCCTGTATATAATAAATGACTGCCTGTTCTATTTTGGTTCAAGTGTTTACCATTTTTGGGTTACTTGGCCTGTTGTCTATATGCATTAATTTATAAGGGGAAATATGGGATTTGTAAAGAGATGAGCGGCGTTCGAAGGAGTGCAAGGCTCCAAGCGAAAGAGAACGTCTCGGAACCAGCTGATGGATCAGGAGTCAAAAGTCGTCTAGAAGAAGAAAAGTCACCTAAGACGGTTGTGCCAAGAAAGAGGAAGGCCAAGAAAGCGGATTTGGAGAAGGAGCCAGTGAACAAGGAGATGGTGCTGGAGAAGGCTGCTGAAGTTGCTGCAACTGCAGCTGCAGTCGAATACAGAGAGGAGAATAAGCAGCCAGCAACAGGTATCAACTCTGTTTGGATAATATTTGTTAATCTCCGTATTTTACTTGTTTGTTGAAGAGTCGTTGCGAAGTACATCATCTGCGCCGATTCGTAGAAAGCGGAAGTCTTCCCCTACGAAGGAAACAACGGAATCTCCTGTTGCTGGTAGCTAGTTCATCTTTCATAATATATATATTTTTAAATATATTTTGCCTTCCACTTTGACAGTATTTTCTTAGCATTTGCAGAGTCACTTCCGAGCACTTCTTCTGCCACGAATCGCCGAAAGCGGAAGTCTTCACAGATAACTAGCAAGGAACCATCGACACAAGGAGGTCTTTTACCGATCCATCCCTTGCCTATTAGAATTTCTCAGTAGTTTCTTGTTGTTAATGCCTTCTCGCTGACAGAAAAAGAGAAGAAGCCGGCCGAGAAGAATGCAAAGAAGCCAAAGGAGAAGGCGAGAGAAAAGGCTGTGCCATTGCTTGCCAGGCCTTCTCGCGCCCTCCCGACTCCACAACTCGCTTTTCCAGCCGAGTTGTATACCGACGAATCTGAAAGGGTATCCCTTCCATTTATTTATCCATTCTTTTATGTCCTGTTACCCTTATAAGTTACATGTAGTGAAAGATAATTGTATGAAGGGAGAAGAGATAAATTTGTTAAGAGTAGCGTGAAGATGAGGGAGTTGTCGAGCCTTGCCTCACTTCTTACCAGAGGCCGCCTCGCAGTAATCACTGATGAAGAGTGCAGCCACGCACTCGCTAACACTTCCACCGATGTGCAGAGGGCACATACAGGTTCTTTTTGCTTGTATTACGAGAGGAAAATCTATTTAATATGAATGAATAGAGCGAAACTTAGAGCGGAATAGTTTAGAAGATGAACAGTCTTCCGGTAGTGAGGAAGATGAATGGGAAGAAATGGAACTTGCCGATGGAGAGGACTCCCAGGCAAAGGACATCGAGGTTGTGATCTGTCCATTCTCGATCACATTTTCCTCTTTCCTTCGCTTTCGTGGCTATTTGAATGCTAATAAGCTTCTTCCAGGTGGATCTGGGCTCGAAAAGTGCCGCGGGAAGCTCGAGTTATGACTGGCGTACAAAGTGGCTTCGCTCCGAAGTTAATCGGAGAATCAATGAGAAACAGCTCAATATTCATAAGGTATGAACTATGTTCTTCTTATTTGTGTTGTTGTTGTTTGTTCTCCCCGAAGTGTAAACAGAATGGTGCAGGCCCTGCTGCTGTGCCTGATGTGCCACATGCGTCGCTGCTCGCTGGCTGCCCTCCACGAGTCTCTGATCCCCTCTCTCATCCTCTCCCGTCTCCCTCCCGGCTACGCTGCCCTCTGCGGCCATCCCATTGACGAGATAACACTCGGCAAACTGCTTCGCTGGTTTGCCGATGCATTCAGGGTCTCTTTCCAGTTCTCAGTGCCTACTTTTTTCCTTCAGTGATAATTCGAAAGTCAATCAGTTAAGAACGCAGGCAATTCTATTATCCATTTTCTCTAATGTACACATTGTTGTTATTACTTCAGAAGAGCAGTGCGGATACTCCGTTGGAGAGACGCGTCTCTGGATATCGCTTCCCCGAACAAGCACGCTACGAGAAGATGACTGAAGCCAATGAGTTCGACACTGACGAGGATCGGGCTGTGGTTGGTGAGAGAGAGAGCGAGAAAAAGAGAGAGAGAGAGATGAAGAGGGAGAGGGCGAAGATAGAGCAAGAGTGCGCTCAGTTGCTCAGTGTTGTCATCTCCCAACTGAATCTTGTTTAGCTTCTCTTTGCGGCTCTTGTGTCACTGGAACAGACAGCGAGGGTCTGCTGGCATTGGCAGTTGGAGAAGAGAAGAAAAGGGATAGAAGGAGAAGGGAATGGAGGGGAGAGACAGGAAGATGGCAAGGCAAAGGGACTGAAGAAGAACAGCGAGAAGATGAAGAAGAGACGAGCAGAGCTAATCCATTCTTGGGTCGAACTCTGGAATCACACTGATCAAGAGTGGATAAGTAATCTGTGTATTACCACACTAACAATGACATAGGTTAAATTGAATGAATTTAGTAATCGATCCTCGGAAAGGAGCAGTTGTGGAAGCAGCCGAGCTGGAGAAGGCACTCGCCACTCCTCTGCACTATGTCCTCGCTATTGACAACAGTTGGTTCAGGCATTTTTTTTTTTAATAATTTTATTGACAGATTTTTTTTTTGTTTAGTCCTTTTTGTTTTTAATTTGATTGATCAAGCTTATCGATAGAGCATGGCATCCGTGATGTCTCCTTCCGTTACGTCTCCGCCTTCTTCACACGTGCTTATGCCCAGAGAAGGCCGGTTGACGACTGGATCAAACAGACCCTCAGGCTTAAGGTGTCATCTCATATGGATATCGTACTGTTCTCTTTCTAGCATCTAGTAGGAAAAGAACCGTTTGAAATGTGTTAAAGAACTGAAGAGCGATTGTTGAGATGTTCCGAGCGGATGGACAACGCTCCCGACTGGAGGACATCGAATGGCAAAAAAGGCTGAGAGCATGCGACGTCCCTTCAACACTCAGCGAACTCAAGTCTCATCCTCTGTGGGTTTCTATCAGTCTAATCTGTGTGTTTCTGCTCTTTGAACTTTACCCTACAGAAAATGTTCAGGTATGTTTTGGAAAAGGACATTAAGAAGTACGAGGGAATTTATCCTCCGGACGCAGAGCCTCTTTCCATCGTTAGAAATCAAAAGGTTGGTGGAATTACTGTTGCATTCACGAAAACATATATGATTTGTGATAGGATCTGTCGTTTCAGGTGTTTCTTCGTTCGCAGCTCCACACTTTGCAGGGAACACTGAACTGGGTCAAGTATGGAAGAGTTGTTAAGGTAAGCGACGGTTTAAACGGAGAAAGAAACAGAGAAAGATAAAGATAACATTGAGTTGCTCAAAGTCAGTTTAGAAAGGCGAAGTTCCGTACAAGGAAGTGTCTGCCCGTCCTAGACCTGCAAAAGGTTCACAGCCGGCTCCTCCTCCCTCTTCTCTGTCTCTCTATGGCTTCTGGCAGACCGTTCCATACGTTCCTGAGCCAGTTGTCGATGTGAGTCATGAATGGATTCTCCACGAGATATTATTGTTGTCCCTGTGAATTGAAAGAGCACAATGCTATCTCTGCCCTTTCTACTGTGATCTTCCCTCATCGTTCTCACCCGCTCTTTCGTTGCCTTCTCCAGGGTCGCATCCCCTGCAACGAGTTCGGCAATGTGTACGTGTACCGGCCCGAGATGGTTCCTCCCGGCGCATTCCATCTCCGTCTTCCCGGTCTTCAGTCGATTGCCAAGAGCCTGAACAAGCAGGTCGTCCCAGCACTCGTTGGCTGGCAGTCCCAGAGCGGACACAACATTCCGATGTTCGTTTCACTTCTTTTATTCTTACCATTTCTGAACTGCAGTTTTTAGCAGGAATAGGGTGGAAAGGAATTATCGTGGATTTCAAGCTTGTTTTTCTGCGAAGAAGCTAACTGATTAAAGAATCGACGGAGCATGCGTTCTGAAGGAAGATGTCATCGCATTTGTCGCGGAGTTCAATCGGCTTCAGCTTGAACGGCGCGAAAAAGCAGAAAAGGTACCTTTTGAGAACTCCGGTTTATTACAGAGTCATTTTGAGAATGTATGGTCATTTCTGTAGACGAATTTACCTTTTTTAGGATCGCCAAGAGCGAATTCTGCGACTTTGGCGAAAGTTGATCTCTGGAGCAATGCGACTGAATCGTCTCCACAACAGATTCGGAAGAGATGGCCAGGAAGAGAAGAAGGAGGGAGAAGTGGGAGAGCAATTGGATGACCGCACTGCGGCTGAGATGCATGGGACCTGGCCTAGGAATCTTCGGCCTCATTCTTCTAATTAGTTTACTTGTTAATTGATCCTTAATAAGTTGTCCTTTTATATGGACGAGACATACCGACTTTCTTGATATAGTTTTGCTTAAGTGCATTCGTCATATTTACGATACTCACTTTTATCCGGTTTTACCATGTACTGTGCTTTATGGACTTGTTTGCATCTTCTGATGAATTTGTATGTAAATGTGCCTTCATAACTTAATAAATGATCCCATAATTGATTGCTTGGCAAAGTGAGTAGAGGAGTGTTTGGATCTCATTGGATATCTTCCATGGCTGTTCAGGGTACTGTCGAATTGCAAATCTCTGCAGTTGCAAGTAATCTCTTTGGTGGAAGAGGAATGAGATGAGCAGCAGTAGCAATCCTCGCTGGTGGCCTTACCGAATTCCGATCGACCTTGCACTCAAGTTAGATTTTTAATAATTTATTTATTTTGTCAAGTTATATTCGCCAGTGGGATACATGAATCCCGTTGACAGGAAAGCGACGGTTCTTGCTTTCGGTCTCATAGTGGGCGCGAATGTTATCACCCACATATTCAAGCCGCTTGAGGTTATTATTTATTGTTCGTTCTCATTGAATTATAACATCTTGTTTTGTAAATTCATTAGTATACATTTGTTTAATGTTTTAAGATTATCCTATAAATTGGTTTGCAGGAGTATGAGCGAGAGCTTGAAGCGGGCAAGACAGATCTCCTCCGCCGCTACAAGGCGAAGCACGATGCCCGCCATAGCGGAAAAGAGACTCTGCCTTCCTGAGAAGGAAGCCGGAGATGAGCAGAGGATATCATCATCTTCTCAACCATTCTCTTCCCCCTCCTTTCCCTCTCAACCCTCCTCCTCCCTTACCTCTTCCCAGTCTAGCGAGGATGCTTACAAGGATAGCTCACAAGACACTTCCGGGACTCTCTTTCGCCAATTATTCAAGTACTACAAGAAGAGAGTCCCCCCACCCGATCTGAGTGAAGTCGTGGACTGTCGCACTATTAATGCGACCCCTCTCCCTGCAGACAGACTGCCCTCTTCTTCTCTGTGTCATCTTCTCGGTCTGCGCCCGTCAGATCAGTGGCGACTGGTTGAATTCCCCGATCGGCCGGGACTCTTTATACTTTCGGATATGTTAAGGTACTTTGTTGCTTTGTTTTATTGTATTTTGTTTAATGCGAATAATTGTTCGTTTCTTGTCGTAAGGTCATTCCCTTAACAGAGATGAAGCGCATCTGCCTTGGATCTCACGCACTCTCCAATACGCGAACCATCCCGACTCTTCCACCAATTATGCTCTACATAATGACAAGCCGTTCGTTCAGTTCTCTCTTTCTGTCCTTCTCGTGCTCACTATTCCCTTTCTCTCTCCCTCTCTTTCTCTCTCTCTCTCTCTCTCTCTCTCTCTCCTCTCTCTCTCACTCTCTCTCCTGTTTTCTCCGTGTCTCTTTTTCCATTCTGTTCGTATTTTTCTTATGCAATACGGACTGTCTGGAATGCGTTTTATGATATTCATTCTCTTCCATTTAGTTTCGATGTCTCCCGAGACGGAGCTTCTCTTCGCTGGACAACTCTGGGAGTTCAGTACGATTGGAACACGAAGGAATACCCGACGAGTGGGCCTTCTCTTCCAACTGAACTGAAGCAACTAGGAAAGGTCTGTCATTTTTTTAACCTTCCCTACTTGATTGAACTTGTCTCTCTCCCTATTTAGCTATTCATTCCTTTGCTTTAACAGGTAATTGCTGAAGTGCTCGGTCTCGGTGAAATGCGGCCAGATGCAGCCATTGTCAACTACTATCCACAGAAGTCAACACTCTCTCCGCATGTTGACCGGCACGTTCTCTCTCTCTGTGTCTCTCTGTCTCTCTCTCTCCCTCGTTCTCTCTCTCTCTCTCTCTCTCTCTCTCTCTCTCTCTCGTTCTCTCTCTCTCCCTCGTTCTCTCTCTCTCGTTCTCTCTCTCTCTCTCGTTCTCTTTCTCCCTCGTTCTCTCTCTCTCTCTCTCTCTCTCTCTCTCTCTCTCGTTCTCTTCCTCCTTTCTTTCTCCCTCCTCTGCCTTCCATATCGCAGCTATTGCTATCTTGGTCTGTATTTTGACTATATGTTCGGTTGATTATTTCTTTGGAAGTTCACAATTATGTGTGAATGGTGCCCTTTCAGATCGGAGCGTGCAGTGGACGTCCCTCTGGTGTCGTTGTCTCTGGGTCGTGGTGGAATCTTCCTTTGCGGAGGCCCCTCCCTGGATGACCCGATCCTCCCTCTCTGGCTCTTCTCCGGCGACGTCCTCGTAATGCACGGCTGTCAAAGACTTGTCTATCACGCCGTCCCTGCCATCCAGAAGCCAGAAGATGGTGAACCTCTGCCATCTGCCGTCTCTAGTCCCCCCTGGGACCTTCCGGAAACCCCCTCGAAACCCGCCCCCATTAACCCCTTCGTTCGGCAGTACGCTGAGCGGTTTCGGGTCAACATAACGATTAGGCAAGTTAATCCGTGATCTGATCAGGTCGCTAGGAATGTTGAATTGAAGACTTGGATAAATGTTTGCAGTTGGAGAAGAAAGAAAGAATAGACAAATGAGATGGAGAAGAACAGATGAACGGGCAAGATTGCCAGGGGCAAAGGGGAAGATGAAGAGATGCAGAGGCAAGGGAGGAGAACTCCGTTGTTTGCAGTGATAGCGAGAGAGAGAGAGAGAGAGCGAGCGAGAGAGAGGAGATGGAGTGAGAGGGAGGAGAAGGAGTGGGAGGAAGCGGCGGTGACATGGTGTAAAGCACATCTCACATCGGGACGGGGCCCTGCTCCCTCCAGCTGCAGGACGCCTTCTCGCTTCATCCACACCGATCAGACTCTGCCATACGGCGATCTCTCAAATAACTCTCTCTCTCTCTCTCTCTCTCTCTCTCTCTATCTCTCTCTCTCTCTCTATTTCACCTCTCTCTCTCTCTCTCTCTCTCTCTCTATTTCACCTCTCTCTCTCTCTCTCTCTCTCTCTCTCTCTCTCTTTCATCTCCCTCTCTCTCTCTCTCTCTCTCTCTCTCTATCTCTGCTTTAAGTGCTCATTCCTTAATGTCTTGCACTCTTTGTCTACTTTTCCCCATTATCCCTCTCCGCACACTTTCACCACCTTCTTACTGTTCCAACTTACTCATTCTCTTTTTCGTATTAGTCTGGAATATCTCGCCCTTCTTGCGAAACGGATTCACTCTCTCTCTCCACTGAATAGCTTCTTCTTCTTGTGCCCATGGCCCTGCGAGATCCTTATAGCCTCTTTCCTTCCCTCTCCGTCATCCGCCCTTCAGTCGACTCATAACACTCGCGGCTGTTTCCTTCGCCAGATGATGATGAACCGCGATCTTCCTTTTTTCTTTGTTTATTTATTTATAACACTATAAATTTATAGCTATTTTTATAGCTCGCTCTCACAACATCCGAGATGTATTGATATTATTCATCTTGTTGATAATTTTTTCACTAATATTGCAATGGAGAGAAGTTATTTGTATCCACTGCTTCTTGCTCACAGTAAACATGAAATAACGAAGTAAGGACTCTCCTTCATGTTGAGGATAAATATTCATGTTGGCCATGACGCCATTGTTCTGGATGTTGCTCGCAGTGTATGGTTGCATTTTACTCTGCATATCCATTCCCTTCTATCGATTATTCTCAGAAAGACTAAGAAGATGTCAGACGACGAGGATCCGTACGCCGTCTCATCCGACTCGGAAGACGAGAAGCCACGCAAGAAGATCGAGATCGAGGGCAAGGTCGACCTCTCCAGCTTGGTTCGTAGTTGTGGATCTTTCTCTTTTTCTTTCTTTCTCCCTCTCTCTCTCCCTCTCTCTCCCTCTTTCTCTCTTTCTCTCTCTCTCGATTTCTCCCTCTCTCTCTATTACTTTCTCTCGTCGTCCCTCAGTCTCGCTCTCTCTCTTACTCTCTTTCTCTCTCTCTCTCTCTCTCTCTCTCTCTTTCTCCTTTTCTCTCTCCCACACTGTTTCTCTCTATCTCTCGCTCTCTTTTATTGTACTCAAAATCGTTTATTCTTAAACTTTCTTTTTGAAACTTCGGTAGATTTTCTCCAGCTGCATATGAGTGAGAACAGGAAGAGAGTGCGAAAAGTAAAGAGTGGGAGAAGTAGGCAACAGCTGACTCGTGTTGTTCCATCGGAAGAGACTCATTCAAGAGTGACATAAGAAGTATTATCTATTTTAGTGTAGCATTCTGAGGTGCCATAAAGCATTATCTTTTTTAATAATTGGAAGAGAATGTAAGAAAAGATACATTAGCATGTGTAATCGTTTATTTCAAAATTTAAATTCTCGTTTAAATTGCAGAAAAGCGCGTTGGTGGAGCAGAAGAAGGAAGTGGAGAAGGATGCCGCAGTACAGGAAGAACTTGCTGCCGTCAAGGCTAAGACGGCAGAGCTCAGCAAAATGAAGAAGGTTAGGAGTGAGAGATAGATAGAAATAGATAGAGCGATAGAGAGAGAGACAGAGAAAGAGTGAGAGAAGGAGGGAGGAAGGGAGATAAAAGGAGGCTTATGACATGGAAGTGGGGATCGAGAAAGGACGTGAGAATGGCGATTTTTTATGATATACATATTTTATATTTATTTTCAGGACTTCGAGCAGGGCACCGTGAAGAATGAAGCAGAGGGCGAGGAGAGCGAAACGAAGAAGGCGGAGAGGGAGGAACGAGAGAAGCTGACGCAGATTGGAAAGGCATGTTGCATTCTCTCCCCCTCTCTCTCTCTCTCTATCTCTCTTTCTCTCTTTCTCTCTCACTCTCTTTTTCTATCTCTTCCTTTCTCTCTATTTCGCTACCCTTCTTCATGTTTGCATGAACATGCATTGCCAGCGCGGCTTCATCTTTCTCTCTATTCATACTTCTCTCCCCTCCTCCTCCTCTCTCTCTCTCTCTCTCTCTCTCTCTCTCTTATCTGATATCGGCCACCTTCCCGCCGGCCTTCATATCTCCTCATTATCACTTCCCCTTCTCATCCCGGTTTATCATCTTCTCGATTCATATCTGAGTGACTCTGACTTTTGAATGAGAGCCCGGCCAAGGCAGGTTGCATCTTCGCCCCGACATCCTTTTGTTCTCTTCTACTTCATTTATGCGGGTTCTCGCTGGACCTCTTAGTACCTCTGGGTCTTCTGCTCACTCCCCTCTCTCTCTCCTCTCTCTTCCCCCTTCCTCTCTCTCTCTCTCTCTCTCTCTCTCTCTCTCTCTTTCTCACTTCCCTCTCAGCTTGCCCTGCGCTCTTACCTCAATTGGGTTGCATCCAACTGGCCATTCCAATAGTCTCTTCCCTTATGGTCGATCTCATCATTCTTCCATCAACTCCTAACCCATCATCTTCTCCTCTCACTCTCTTTCTCTGCCTTCTCTCCCTCACTCTCTCACTCTCCTCTTCTTCTTTGTTTCTCTGTCCCTCCCCTCTTTCTTCCCTCTTCACTAATCGCCCCTGTTATCTGCGGCATTCGCTTTCTCTCTCCTTCATGTCCCATTCTACTCCCTTTTCAAGACCAGGCCCGCCATTTCTCAGTAGCCTCCCTTACCTTCTTCATTTCGCTCGCTTTCCTTGACTTATTGCATTCTTAGAATAGCAAGGCGTTCAGTTCTCCTTCTTTCTTTCAGGAGAAGTACAGCAAGTTCAAGGACCGCTTCGAGAACCAAGAAGCCGGCCAGACTGACAACCTCGAGGAGCGACTGAAGAACTTCGAGTTGGAGATGGTCGGACTCGACAAGGAAAGTCTCAAGTCGGCCAAGGAACGGTCAGTTCATCATTTCTTTCTTTTCTTTTTATTAGATACATATGTATTTCTTTTTGCAAGGTTGTTACTTTGCGTGAAGGTAAGCATACAAGCGAATTTGCAGCTTCGAGAAGGGTCTGGACGAGAGTGGCGAGCAGAAGGAACGCGAGAAGATTGAGATTCAACGTTCCGATGCTGACAAGAAACGCATTCTCTCCACATTCAACAGGGTTCGCACTTTCCATCTCATCGCTAAGAACTTTTTTTTAACACTGAAAAATCCATTCTTTTCATCAAAGGAAGTTTTATCTCTTATTTTTTATGATTATTCTTTTGATGCAATGACAGTAATTCGTTCATTAGTGCCGAAAGTATGTATGACGTATGTGAGATTAAGAGAGAGAAGTAGGGAGAGCAAAAACTGAGAGACCGAGAGATCGACAGATCGAGAGAGTGAGAGCGAGAGAGATAGAGAGCGAGAGAGAGAGATAGAGAGCGAGAGAGGGAGAGGGAGAAAGTGAGACCGAAGGGGCCATCCTGTATCCAGGGTAGTCTAGCTTTATCCATCGATCTCGTCTCTCACTCCGCCGCCCTTCCTTTTGTTTATTTTGCGCTCTCAAGCATTGCAACACTGCAAGCAATAACGATAGAGAGGCAGAGAGAAAGTTACAGAGAGAAATAGAGTGAGGGAGAGAAAGAGAATTGAGACAGATAGCAAATCAGGAAAGTATCTTTAAGAGACAAAATAGCGAGAAATCAGTGAGAGAAAGGACGACATTGATACAGGTCATTGAGGCGAAGGAATAATAGGCAGAGGAAGATTTTAGATGGACTGAGGGAGAGAGATGAAGAAATATCCAGTGAGGGGATTGGAGAGTGAGAGTAAAAGTGACATGAGTGGGAGACGAAAGAGACAAAAGAGTCGCATATGAGACGATGAGGATTTTCAAGCTTCTTATGAACCAAGGCGCGGTTGAAATGCGTGGCTGAGAGCTTATGTTATGAAATTATACTTGTACAATATATAAAGTTAGAATATTTCCAAAAATGAAACAAAAAATATTAAAGCGGAACTACGCCTATGCTTGCTTAAAGATACGTCAGGAGACTTTTGCAAGAGATTAGCAGGATGAAACTAGAATTTTCAGCTGCAGGACTAGTGTATGTATTTGTATAAGAGTAGAATTAACAGGTGGGAGGAAGAGAGAAAGGGATGAGTCGATGGAAGTGGACAGACGGTTCACAGAGAGAGAGAGAGACAGAGAGAGAGGGAGAGAGTGAGAGAGAGACAGAGAGAGAGAGAGACAGAGAAAGAAGTCACACAGAAGAAACATTAGAGAGAAAGAGAGCAAGAACTTGCCTTGCTGCAGGAGATGACTGCGGACGAGGCTCCTCAGAACTGTGCAATCTGCTCGAAGATCGTGTACCCCGTCGAGCGCATCTTCGCCATCAAGCAGCTCTACCACAAGAACTGCTTCAACTGCTCCAAGTGCGGGAAGAAACTCACGTAAGTGTCTTCGTCTTTTCTTTCTTTATTCTTCCAATTATTCGTAATATATTTTTTTTACCTCCATATTCTGAGTAAAGAAAATGTTCTGTATAAATCGTACTTCTTAAATTGCTTGCAGAGGCACGAACTACAACTCGCACCAGGGCGCCCTTCTCTGCAAAGTGCACCACCTGGCCATCATGCACCCCGAGATCGCACTCACCATGGACCCAGCCACCACTGAAGAGGAAGAGCACGGAGGAGCCGTCGAAGAGCCCGACGAGGACTTTGCCGTCTCGTCCAAGCCCAAGCAGCTCGCCGCCAATGTTGTCAGAGGTAAAAATAAGCACATTTATCTCTCTCTCTCTCTCTCTCTCTCTCTCTCTCTCTGTATCTCATTCTCTCTCTCTCCCTCTGTCTTTTTCCCTTGTTTTTATGTTTGTGTATGATTAATCTTCAATTGAAGAGTCTTCTTTTAAGGTGGTGCGAACGCTAGCCATGAAGAGGAGTTGGCGGCAATCAAGAGTCTGCATGACAAGAAGGCAGAGTGGGCATCGGCCACCGAGGAGAAGAGCGTGCAGAAGAAGGCCAACGCGGCCGAGGAGATCGGAGCCGGGAATGTCAGGGCCAACAAGGAGAAGTCAGCATCATCTACATCCTTATTTTATAGCTAAATTATCATAATTCGCCTAAAATGATGACATTTAAATATTTCTTGTATGCTTTCGCTTTTATTCTTTCTGTATATCTTTTATCATCTCTATCTGATCTATCTTTGCTTGGAGAATCCTTGCTGGCGGAGCGAATGAGGAGGAGGAAGAAGAGGACACCAGTGAAGGGCGCGACCCGAACATTGTCCGCGGAACGAAGAAGGGCAAGAAGGAGCAAGTCAACCTGGAGCATGTCAGTCAAGTACACAAACTTCTTCAATAACCAATTATTGTTAATTAAAGAATATTGAATTTGAACAATCTAGTGGAAAAGTCACATAAAACGTGCATATTTAGGTCGGAGACTTGAAGAAGAAGTGGAAGACAGGCGATGTTGAGACGGCCGAGCAGAAGGATGCTGCGGCCAAGGAAGAACTGGAAGCCCTCAGGGTACATTAACTCTTCTTCATTCAATTATATTACATTTAGAGTGTATATTACAAATATGCTTAAAGATATAAATTTTTGTGTTTTATTTTTTGTTAATAAAGGCCATAATTTGAGAGCGGAATCTCCGTGAAAGAGCGTTTCCAAGTGAACAAGGAAGACAGCGCCTTCGAGAAGAGCTACGACAGCAGCCTTCTCGACACTGCCTGTGCGCATTCTCTCTCTCTTTGTCTCTCTCTCTCTCTCTCTCTCTCTCTCTCTCTCTCTCTCTGTTCCTTCTCGACACTGCCTGTGCGCATTCTCTCTCTCTCCGTCTCTCTCTCTCTCTCCCTCTCTCTCTCTCCCTCTCTCTCTCTGTTCCTTCTCGACACTGCCTGTGCGCATTCTCTTTCTCTCCGTCTCTCTCTCTCTCTCTCTCTCTCTCTCTCTCCCTCTCTCTCTCTCTCTGTTCCTTTTCGACACTGCCTGTGCGCATTCTCTCTCTCTCCGTCTCTCTCTCTCTCTCTCTCTCTCTCTCTCTCTCTCTCTCTCTGTTCCTTCTCGACACTGCCTGTGCGCATTCTCTTTATTCTATTCGTCTTTTCTTCTTCATACATATGTATCTTATTAATCAATAATCATGAGAACACTGATGAGGAGAAATGAAATGTTAAGCTGCCGCGGATGCTCGTCGCTCGTTCGTGGAGGGCGCGGCTTACGGAGGAAAGTCGGTGACCAAGACGGCTTCCGATCTCGATGAGCTACAGTTCAATAGTCAGCTCTGCTTCATCCGGAGCCTTCCTTCTCTTCTCTCTCTCTCTCTCTCTCTCTATGTAATTCCTTTGTCCCCTCCAGAGCTGACCGGCTTCAAGGACCAATTCGAGAAGGGCGCGAACGAGTCGACTGACGATCTCGCCAAGCAGGCCATCGACATCGCCATCGATCTCGCTAATCTTAAGGCTGCCTTCCTCAAGGTTGTCTCCTCCTTTGTCTCCTTCTTTTTTAATATCTTTCTCCTTCTCTCTCTCCGTCTCTCTCTCTCTCCGTCTCTCTCTCTTTCCTTCTCGCTTTCTGTTTCGCTCTGACTCATCATCTTAGTTTATCTCCAAATCTCTGCTATATCTATATATTTTTCTCCTTATCCTTCTCCTCCTTTTTGCCGTCTTTCGTCACTGTTCTCTTGGCTGCCGAGGGTATTCTTTCCCTGCCCTCCGGGGTGCCCAGTTCAGAATTGCCTCTTTCTGCGTGGGCGTTCAGAGACGAACACATCAGCTGTTCTTTTCTCTTCCACCCCCTTCATCTTTTTGTCCTTTTCTCCCTTTTCACCTCATCCCTCGGGTGACATTTTCCTATGCCATTCCGTCTCAACGACTTCTTTCCTCTTTCCAAGCCCTCTTATGCTTTTCATGCTTTGGTAGGAACGACTTCTGAACTTTGTTTTATTTCTATCTTTTGCTAATTCCAAGGATCTTATCAGTAAGGACTAATGACTATTAGAGGAACTCATGTTTTCATTATCTTATTCCTTCCTTGTTTCTCTTCAGTTTCTTCTCTCTCTCTTCCTCTCCCTCTCCTTGTTTCTCTTTCCCTCTCTCCCTCTCTTTCTATCAACTCTCTTCAGCCAGACGAAGAGATGTCTCCTGAGGAGCGCGCCGCGTTGAAGAAGAAGGAGATCGAGGCTGAGTTCATCCGGTATAAGTTGGCTCGGAAGGCGAGGAAGGACGGGGCGGAAGACGGCGGAGAACAGACCCTCGGGGAGGACGTCGGCGGAATCCGCAGCAAGTTTGACGGTGGCGACGCCTTCAGGAAAGAGGCCGGAGGTCAGGGCTCGTTATTCATTGCATTTCATAAGAATTTTTTTCGCATAAACGTAATTAGTGATTGATAAATTGAAAATTCAACGATTGAATAGCATTCGATTCCATCATCAAAGTAAAATGAAGAGTAATGCTCTTCTTATAAAATCGCAAGTACGACGTTTTAAAATATTTTAAGACTCATTTTCGAGGAGGACTACAAAATAAAATGACTGAGATTACGATTCGCTGGGTTTTGAAAAGAGGCTTCCCTCTTTACCATTAGTTAATAATAAACTGTCCGTTTACCTTTTGACCTTCAGAGAAGGCTCTTGACGTCGAGATCAAGATGGCAGGCAAGGCCAGAGAGAAATTCAAGGAGATCGACGCTGCCGGCGCTGCTCCCCTTATGCCTTCCACTGCCAAGAAGGTTTGAAAGTAGGAGGGAATAGAGAAAGAGAGAGAGAGAGAGAGAGATTGAGAGAGAGAGAGAAGGAGAGAGGGTGAGGAAGAGAAATAGAGTACTGTTTAACATGTCTTAATGATTGCTGTTTATAAAGGCAGAGCCAAGCAAATGGGACAAGAAGACAGATGGACCGGCTCCCGAGTGCATCAACAGAAGAGAGGACAACTACGGTGAGTGGTCCTTCTATTCTTCTCCCTTCATTTCATTCACCTCACCCATTCTCAATCCGAGCGCGATCCTTCAGATGACGAGCCCGAGGACGAAGACGCCTTCGATGTAAAGAATCTGAAGAACAAGTTCAAGCAGCTCGCGGAGGGAGAGGCCTCCGGCAACAAAAAGAACGCAGCCCAGCTGGCAGAGCTTGAGGCACTCAAGACGGGGGTAAGCTTTTCTCTTTTTTTTTACTCCCTCTTCCCTCTCACTATCTCATATTTACACACTCTTCTATTGTACTCGCTTTCTCTCTCTAACTCTCTCTGTCTCTCTCCCTCTCTCTCTCTCTCTCGCTCTCTCTCTCGCTCTCTCTCTCTCTCTGTTTCTCTGTCACTGTCTCTCTGTCTTTCACCCAGTCAACGTTACCGTTGCTGACTTGATGAAATGCACTACAGGCCAAGGACATCAAAAACCGTTTCGAGCAACCAGAGGAGGATGGTGAGAGAGACGAGGAGAAGAAGCGCGCCATGCAAGAAGAATTCGACCGACTGCGCCGTCAGTTTCTTCCTCTCTATTTCTCATCGTTTCTCTTTCTCTGTCTCTCTCTCTCTTTTCTCCCTCGAACCCCCTCTCTTTCTTCCTCCCTGACTGCAAATTCACTCAAAATATTGCAGAGGAGCGCGAGGAGGCGAAGCGGCGACTGGAAGAGGAGTTGGCTGCAGAAGACAAGCAAGAGACGGAGAAGGAGACCGTTGCAGTGGCTGAGGCACACGCTTCCAAGATGGCGCAAAAGTGGGAGAAGATCCAGAAGAAAGAAGCCAAGAAGGCCGAGAAGGGACGCATGCCAACCAAGGCTGCGCAGGTTTGAACTCCTTTCTTCGCATCAAATCTCGAATTCTTTCTTAATCTCTCTTTTTCTCTTTCATTCTCTCTCCCCCCTCTTTCTCCTTCGCTCGTTATCTTTTTCGATGAGTTCGAGCTGTTCTTCCTAGCACAGCCACTGCTTCTGCTATGTTTTCCAATCTTGCCAGCCTTGGTAGACTGATTTCCAGCTTCTCTTTGGCTTGCTTCAATTCTTCCTCGCTCCTTCTGCCTTCTCTGCACCCTCTCCCTCCACGCACTCTCTCGCACTTTCAGGAGTAGGCGGAACATCAAGAAATTGCTGGAGACGTCACTATCGTCTCATCTTCGTCACTATGCTCTCCGCTTCCACACAAATTCAGCGTGTACTCTATTTCTCTGTCACCCTCACCCACTCTCTCTCTCTCTCTCTTTCTCTATTTTCTCTCTCTCTCCCTTGTTATCTTCATGTTTCCCCACTTTTGTGTTGCTCTTGTGCTCACCCTCTGATTTTTGTCTCACTTCAAAAAATGCTTTATTTGTGTATTTGTGTGCCTTATTTGAGCCTCCAAAATGTGACCGCTAGTCAGCCAAAAAAAAAGAAGAAAAGTCGTTGTATATTTATTGGTGAATTGAATATACTTTGCTCATGGAAGGACTTCCCTTCAGACGTACGGAGTTCGCAATCGGAATCCCAGTCAATCTCGTGCCATTTCCCTCTTTTGTCTTGCTTTATCTACTTGAATGAGATAAAACTGTACCACTGCTGGCTGTCGCTTTCGCTTCTCACTGCTATGATCTTTGAGTCTTCGAAATCTCCACCAACGGCTTCCCTGCTGGCACCACTATCAATATCTTCTCTAAAGCTTCTTTCTCGGCGAACAGGCACAAACAGAAATAAAGCTGAATGTTGTATGTAGTTGGTTACATCTTTATTCCTCAAATAAGATGTTGCATTTCTCTTTTACATCTTTCCCTCTCGCTCCCTTCCCCTCTCCTTCCCTTTCTCCCTCCCTCCCTCTCTCTCTCTCTCTCTCTCTCTCACTCTCTCTCTCTCTCAGCTGATCTCGTTCGGCCTCTCTTCTGCCCCTCGGTGCCCAGTGTGTTCCCAGTCGGTGTTCGTGGCGGAGCAGCTCCACTGCTTCGGCCATCCCTACCACTCGCGCTGTTTCCGCTGCCAAGACTGCCGCCGTCCGCTCAGGTTAAGCTGGAAATGTTTTAGTTTATGAAAATAATTGTAGTTGAACCTCTCTAATGCCTGCTGACCTCCCTCTCCCCAGAGCTGCCTCTGCTCGGAAGTCTCCCGATGGCCAAACTCTCTTCTGTGAGTTGCATGCAATCAACGGGCCGCATATCTTCAACAGACGGCACGCGTAACCATTCTAATACCGTATATTGCCTATTTTGGCAATCTGATGCCTTTTTTTATTTATCTGTCCAAATGTGCATTTACACCTACAAGTTGTAAGTGTTCCAGAATTCGGCCTGATCTTATTGATAACTGTTTACATGCTAACAATTGATTCTTTTCTTGATCTGCTATCTATCATCGTGACAAACCCTAGACGTGGCTCCCTTCCTTCCCCGCTCATTCATCATCTGTGTACAAGAATTATTCGAAAGCTTCTCAGCAGTGCTTTCGCTGTTCATTGCATTCTTTGCTGGCGAAGAAGAAGGAGAAAACTGCATCATCTTAACTTGTATTGTGCTGTTAGGCAGTATAAGAAGTAGAACAAGATGAAACCGTGAAGATCAAAAGTTCCTCTCGTGCTCCTTCTCTTCCTTTCTTTACCATGGGTATGCATGCTCTGCCATTACTGGCTCTATTGCCGAGGTCAATAAAAGTTTCGGCCGATGCTGAATGCTCTTTCACAGCGACACGAGTGAGCATTTCAGTGGAAGGAGGAACGCTTTCCTCACCTTCGGAATCACTCTGTACAATGAAACTGAAAAAATCGAAATTAACGCCCACACACGTAATTAGAAATGTAGGAGAACGGCTTAAACGATCCATCCCTCTTTCTCTAGTTCTCACTGTTCCAATTTCTCTCGCTCATCTCTCCCTCTCCCTCTCTCCCTCTCTCTCTCTCTCTCTCTCTCTCTATCAACTAACATTCGTCTATTCATCGTCCTTCGCTTTCTTTATTCGACGTTATCAAGTGAACGAAACAAATGGCGAGGCAGTAAATTAACTCCGAACATCTCGTCCAGCTACCGTGGGTTTTGGTCAAGGGTATGGAATGAAATCAAGAATTGAGATTCGGCTAGCAAAAAAAAGTGATATGAAAAGATAAGATGTAACAAGAGGATGTACACAGGTAGCACAGGAGGATGTACATAGGTAGCACAGGCAACCCGATAAAAGATGAGATCGATTGGGTGAGTACAAAACTCAAAAAGGAGATAGAATATGTACATATATACAATAAATTTCATTTCCAAAAAATTTATGAAAAATGATATACATTTTCTTCAAAACGATTCTTTTGAAAGTGAATGATGATTAAGGACGGAGAAGAAGCAAGAGAAGAGGCAAGATGAGGATATAGACGAAAGAAGTCGTGGAGGACGAAGAAGTGAGGTTCTTTCTGCCCTTGACTGCAGTGGGAGGACGGGCAGTGTGCGGGGGAGGAGTTGCAATGGGAATAATGGGAAGAGTGGCGAGGCGGGAAGGAGGAAGATTGTAGTTCCCTGCTGAGAACTTCGTCACGTCGAATTTGCGTGGAGAGGTGATTGGGAAGAAGTGCGAGTCACGGTTCAGGTCGTGAGCGTTCACTTCTGCAAGCAGAAAGAGATCCCTCCCATTCTCTCTCTCTCTCTCTCTCTCTTTCGCGCTCTTTCTCTCTCTCACTTTCTCTCTCTCTCTCTCTCTCTCTCTCTGTCAGATGAAGATTAAAAGGAATGCCTCACCATCCGGCTGCGCAGATCCGGTGGCAGCAAAGATGAAGAAGTCTTTGTCGAGATCCCAGACTCGTCCACCGTGTGTTGACATCAGCTGAGGGCGAACTTGAATCTCAAAGGAGCACTGCAGATGCCCATCCACGATCACTCCACTCACGTTGGAGAACATCGTGGCATGGTCGAGCTGAAGATGCATGGAGCATGGAGATTAGAGAGACGAGGGAAGAGAGAGAAAAAGAGGGAGAGAGTGTGCAAAAGAAGGAGAGAAGACTGACCGTAGCGAGATGGAGTCGGTCGTTGGAATAGCCGCGGTTGTACGAGAGGAAGACCTCTCCTCCGAGGTCGATTCCGCCCTCGCCCAGCACGCACTCGGACACCATATCATCGCCCTGCGAGAAAGCATTTGCATTCCCATTTACAATGGGAGTGCTTATGTATCAGGCAGAGAAATAGACAATTCAAAGATAGGAAAGAGGAAAAAAACTGCCTAAGAAATGCATGATCGCACTGAAATTGATCATCATTTAGCCAAAACAGAAATTTTGTTGGAATGCCACAAAATTGCGGCTGATGTTCGTGGGCTATCAAACTGATCTTAAAGAGGGGGTATGGAAGAGAAGATATGACTGAGACAATGATAGAAATAGAGAACGAGAAAGAGAGATGGAGAGAGAGAGATAAAGGACAGAGAAAGAGAGAACATTAATTCCCGTTTGGTTACGAGGGAATGAAGAGTACCCGGTTGAGAACGTGAGGGTGCCTTTTCGCGGGAGTAAAGGAATTGTGAAAGATATGGTGAGAGAGAACAAAGAAAACGAGGGGAAAGACAGAAGTAAAAGAAAATTAGGAAGGTGAGCTGGTAGAGGAAGGAGTGGAGAGAGATTGGGAGGAGGGATAGGGAGAGAGAGAGCGACAGAGAGAAAGAAAGACAGGGAGAGAGAGGGAATGATGGAGAGAGATGGAAAGAAAGGAAGAGAGATCGAGAATGTCAGACCGTCTGTTCCTTGCATCAAGATCCACCTTCCCTTACTAGTCTTGAAACAACACAATAGTAAGAACGATAAGACAGTACAGTTACAGCTCAAAAAAAGACTGTGGCTAATGAAGTAAGAGAGAGAAAGAGGGAGATGAGGAGGAGGAACAACAGAAAGGAATAGTGAGAGGGATGGCGAGAGAGAGTCAAGAGAAAGCGCGAGGAATAAAGAATGAGCGAGTGAGAGAAAGAAAGAGTGAGAAAGTGAAAGAGAGAGGGAGAGAGAGAGTGAAAGAGAGAGAGAGAGAGAGAGAGAGAGAGAGAGTGAAAGGGACTGAAGAGGAAAAAAGAAAGACATTTGTAATGGTCGATGGGTAATCTCATTAGAGCACGTTATTTATTCGCATTGACAACTGGAGACCGTAAAAGGAAAATAGAAGAAATCGCTAGTCCTAAAATTGGCAGCCATCATTACTGCAGATGAAAATACGGTTGGTTAATGTCATTCTTTTCCATCGTGTTCTTTTCCATACCGGAACAATTTGCATTATTTTTCAAAGGATTCATTGGCCTAGAGGTGTACAAATATCGAATGTAGGATGAGAGCGTGAGAGAGGACAAGATACGGGGAGACAGCAAGAGAATGAGTGAGAGTGAGAAAAAGAGAGTGAGAGGAAAAGTGAGAGAGAGAGAGGGAGAGAAAGAGAAAGAGATGTTGTTCCACGTACATAGAAAATTCTTTTGATTTGCACATGGCGACTGCAAAGTGCATTGATTTCTAAGGTTACGCAAGCACCAAGATGCAAATACAGGAAATATTGAAATTAACAACTCCACTCCTCAAAAATAAGTTAGTGAATTTTTTAATGATAAATTGTACCTAAGTATTCGTCTCCTCCATGCTCTCTAAATCATGGAGAAATATCTTGGCCAAAACATTGCGGAAAGGACAAAAGATCGGAATCGAGGAAGCTCTCCATATTTCCCTATCTCATCAATGGGAAGTAACAGGTTACTTCATTTCTAATTTTCGATAACAAATTATGCCCCAAAATTTCGACCGACTTTCCAGTGAACAACATATACGAGAGAATAAAGACAGAGAGAGAGAGAGAAAGAGAGAGAGAGATAGAGAGAGAGAGAGGGTGGGAGGATGGAAAGGTAAAGAGAGAGAGGAAGAGAGAGAGAGAGAGAGAGAGAGAGAGAGAGAGAGAGAAAGGTATGCTTACCATCCGGGCATCCTTGGAGAAAGCGACAGCCAGGTACTGTAGTGGAACGGCGGGGATGATTGAAGTGGCGACCATGTCGACTCTTAGTCGATTGGGCCCGACCATTCCCAGCATCACTCCCATGGTGCAGTCCAAGTTGGGATCGCAGCCGGTCGGTCGGAGGAGGCAGAGTTTCTTGCTGCCGCAGCCACTCCTTCAACAGTGAGCGATCTCTCGCACTGCTTGTGTATTCTTTCGTCATTGTATCTTTATTCTACTTTAAAAATTTCCTTTTCCCTTTTATCATTTGTGAACAATACAAATTGTATTCAAATTGTTTGCTTGTTCACTCGGCATGAATAAAATGACGTAACATGTTATGTATGTTATGGCAATGTAACTGCATGGCACACAGAGAATAACAACTTCCGACCTGTCCACTCCATAAGCAGCGAAGAGGGGAACGAAGAGAAGAAGAAGAAGAGGCGACATCCCCGTCAAGTAGTCCATCTTCATCATTGCTCTGCCGAGAAAAGAAGAGTTTCTCTTCTCCTTGCCCCGCCCCTCCACCCTCGCCACCCTCACCAAATTCAGACCTTTCTTCCTCCCCAATTCACTTTCTCCACTTCAGCCACAAGAGGTGGACCAAGGGAAACCTGCGCAGGTGAAACAGCATTTGGTCAATTCCCAAGAATCGACTCTCACGACCTATCGATCTCTGAATTCGTAACAAATCCTCCTCGTCTTCTCCTCTGCTACAATACACTCCGACCAGTCCTACCTGTAGAACTCCCCTCTCGTGATGGAACTCCAATCCTTGGTGTGTTCACGTCTCTCTGATGGCTCGTTCCCTTTAATTCCTTGAATGCACTATGATAAGGATCAAAACAAGCAACGGAAGAGTTGGAGGCGACTCGTAATGAATCCACAATTGTCACTAATCAAGCACTCATTCTGACTAGAGAAAATGGGAGATAAAGTGGAGGAAGGAAGGGAGGGAGACAAGTCATGAGAGAGTGCAGAGACACAGAAGAACAAGAGGTACACTAAATTAGCCGACTAAATTAGATCTAGCTTAGATGCTGTTGATGGCTTTTCCGCAGAAGGCGGCCAGGTTTGCTTCACGGAATGCCTCCGAGAGAGTCTGAAGATTACGATTTACGGTGTGTTTTAGATTTATTCAAGATTAAAACAGTTCATGTAGGTGTGTGAAAAACAGTAGATTAGACACTGACCGGATGGGGATGGCAGACACGGGCGACGTCCTCGGCTGAGGCGCCGTATTCCAGGGCCAGCGTTGCCTCCGCAATCATCTCTCCCGCATTCTTCAAAGACAATAACATCTCATGTGATGTGACATGAACAGGAACAAGAGAGAGAGAGAGAGAGTGAGAGAGAGAGAGACAGAGCGAGAGACAGAGCGAAGAGACAGAGAGAGAGACAGAGGGAGAAAGAAATGAATGAAAGAAATGAGCAGGGGGGAAAGATCAAACACGGTTGCTCTCCCTAGGTTCCGCAACTGTACATGTGACCTGTCTCAAGTCAGAGTAATCACCAGTCAAGCTATCGCCCGGTGAGACAACTTCGCATTGCTTACATGCGCAGAACTGGCAAGCACCTTTTCTAACAAGAACGAAAAGACCCAGGCTAACAGTTTTTGCACGCGGGTGTGGTCTCAGCTAAAGGGGAAGAAAAGTGCAAGCGAGAACGGAATGTAGAACCTTCTTGAGAATCTTGTTTTGCTCATGCCAAGAAGTCGAACAAATAACCCAATGGGAACGGAGTCGTATACAAGAGCTTGCTATTCTGTCGTTTATTATTCCAGCCCTTCCTTTCCAAACCACGGCCTGACCGGTCCAATGATGTGTACTCCGAGAAGACGGTCGGTCTCTTTGTCTGCGAGTGCCTTGACGAATCCCTCCTGGTCGTTGTTCGTCTTGGCGCGCGAGTTTGCCATGAAAGGGAACTTGCCGACCTTGTACGCAATCTTCTGTAATCGAGCAAAGGTATAACTAGGGGAACATTTCATGGCAAATACGTCCTGATACCCCCAATGTGTACATTTTTCGCAAGGGAAGCAGAGTGAAAGGGAGAGAGAGAGAGCGAGACTACAATATTCTACCAGAAAGGGTTCAAAATGGCCTTGGAAACCCGTGGTTATATCGGTTGCAAAAGTTCAGAATAGCACTGACTTCTTCCTTGAGTTGCTCCTCATTCTTGCCAACCCAGGCGACTTCGGGATGAGTGTAAACCACGGAGGGCACGCAGTTGTAGTCGATGTGGACTGCGCCGCCGGCTATCCCCTCCACTGCCAGAATGCCTGCAAGAGTTCGGGCAATTTATCATCATTACTACTGATCTAATCGTCTACTTGATTGATTCCTCACTGCAGAATCCCCGTCGTTGCGAGAAAAACCCCGTTAACCCTTGCTGACCTTCGTCCTCCGCCTTGTGGGCGAGCATCGGGCCTGCGATCACGTCTCCAATCGCGTAGATTGAAGGGACCTCAAGATAAGAAAAAGGATAATTAGGGCAGACATTCGACCCCGCCAGTCCTCTTCTCCTCCCCTCTTACCTTCGTCTGGAATCGCTCGTTCACTGGCACGCGGCCGCGCCCGTCCAGGGATACACCGACAGATTCCAGGCCAAGACTCTCCGTGTAGGGGCGGCGGCCGACGCAGACCAGCAGGGCGTCGCACTCGAGCTGAAGGGAGGAGAGGGTCAGAGACGCAGAGAGTGAAGAGAATGAGTGGGAGACGCAGATAGAACAACAAGTCAAAGGCTGGGTTTCCGTTCTCTCTTTATTTGACGACATTCTAAGATTCGGATGAGTAAAAAGGAGTAAAATGACCGCACCGACTCCTTCTTTCCACTGTCGACTCCTTCCACTTCAACGTTGATCGTAGAACCGCTCTTCGAGGCGCTCAGCACCTTCGTCTTCAGCTTGAACTTCAGTCCCTGCTTGGTCAGAGAGCGCTGGAACAGCTTCGACACCTGCAGAGGGAGACCATTAGAGACTGAAAGGAAGAGAGAGAATGGAAGAGAGAGAGAGAGAGAGAGAGAGAGAGAGAGAAGAAAAAATATTGCATAATGACGGTGAGAAAGTTGCCTCCATGTCCATGCCCATGCCGCCGATGTAGCCGAGGAATTCGATGGCCGTGACCTCGGCGCCGAGTCGCTGCCAGACACTTCCCTGCACAGTATGAATTTTAGTGTATGAATTTCCTATAAATGTAACTTCAGAATTATAGTGCATGAGTACTTACGAGTTCAAGTCCGATGACTCCCGCTCCAATAACAACGAGCTTCTTCGGCACTGCAGACAAAGAAAGCGCGCCAGTAGAAGAGACAATCTAAAATGACATAGAATTTGTATGGTTTCGTCGAATCTTCCGTTCGTCATCTACGGTAGAATTGAGCATAAGCAATTCGCCGTATAGTCTACTCTTATTGACCTGTTGCTCATCAATGGTGATTCCTGGGAAGGGAGTGACTTCGGAGCCGGTAGCAATGAGAATGTTGCGAGTGTTGACAACTTCACTGCTTCCGTCGGCCTTCTTCACGGTCACCTGCACAAGAGGAGAGATTACTTTAGAACTCTAAGACTGATTCAGCCTAATAAGAATCTCCCTTACCTGGTTGTTTCCTGTGACGGTGCCGTGTCCCCTGATGTGTCCGACTTTGTTGGCCTTGAAGAGTCCAGCGATGCCGCTCGTCAGTCCCTTCACCGACGTCCTCTTCGCTTCCATCATTTTCTCGAGGTTCAACCGAGGCGGAGAGATGTCGATTCCTTCAAGCAAGAGACAAAAGTGGAGAGCAGCAAACCTTCCGGTTTTTGTGGCATTAACATTTTCAAATTGAAGACTGAAAAAGGGAGAGAGAAAAACGAACCTCTATTAGCAAAGTCATGCTGCGCGAGATGGAATAAGTGGGAGTTGTTGAGGAGAGCCTTAGAAGGGATGCAGCCGACATTCAGGCAAGTGCCTCCGAGAGTTTCTCCCTTCTCCACGCAAATGGTCTTCATGCCGAGCTGGGCAGCCTTGATGGCCGCGACGTAGCCTCCGGGGCCCGCGCCAATCACGACAAGGTCAGCATCTGGACAGATCATGGATGATTCGCTGATGCCGAATTGAGATAAAGCTAGCTAGTTCAGGTCCATTTTTCATTTTTTTATTTACAAAGCAACTTTCAGAAACGATCGGAAAGATATAAGGAATGGCTTAATCGAAATAAACTGAAATTAGATCGGTACTCTTCAGCTATCGCTACCCCAAAACCCCAAATTTTTTTGGGGTAGCGATAGCTGAAGAGTACCAAAAAAAGATCAGCGACGAACGAACGCAAATGTTTGCATTCCAGTGCTTGTTATATGCATAAAAGAAAGCGGAGAAAGAAATGAAGCAGAAACCAGAAGTGGACGCGTATCCTCGCGCGACGATGAAGCTCTGTCCCTTCGCGACTCGGAGGATGTGTCTGCTCAGTGACATGCTCGCTGATTCTGCCCGGCTACCCTGAATTCATTAATGTAAAGATAATGGAAGCAAGGAACATTGCGAAACGAAACCATAGCGCAGAAAGCATCGAAAGATTTTTCCGCCCTTATAATATTCCTGCATAACGTCCGAACGAACTTACGGTTTACTGTACTCTCGCTATGTCATATCACGTCTCTCACGTCAATGGTGGATGTTCTTTCTCCCATCTTGTGCATGTACATTTAGATTTAGGTGGCCTAGGGCGACGTAAGCAGATAAATATTGTAGTGCCATTTATTTGCAACGTTGTAAAATCTCTTCATATAAATGTCGGAACAGATTAAGATCTTTATTAGAAATAATCGAATATCGCGTGAAAATGTGAGGTGAGAAGCATATCCTACGAGAACATTAACAAAGATAAAACGCAGTAAAAAAGGTATTATTAATGTCGTTGCCTCCTAACGATGAAGCCGTCTTCATTACGGAGCTCCTGTTCCTCCTGAAGAGAGAGAGAGAGAGAGAGAGAGAGAGAGAGAGAAAGAGAGAGAGAGAGAGATAAATGGAGAGAGAGAGGGATAAATGAAGAGAGAGAGAGAGGGAAAGGATGAGAGACAGAAGCTAGAATTACAGTAAGAATACCTTCTCCTTGAAGGCTTCTTCTATGATCTGGTCCTCGATACCCTCACGGAAGAAGTATGAACGGAGTGAGAAAGGATCTTGTGGTTGCGAGTTGTGGATCACGACAGTCACCTAATGATTAGAAGCAGAGAGCATCAGTTTCACAAAAAAAATTGTTTGAAACAACATTGTTTGGTGCACGATTGTTTTATGAATTGTTTGAAACAACAATTGTTTCAAAAAAATTGTTTGGCATATCAAACAATTTGTTTTGCCGATTTGCATGCTATCCAGTCCGAGGCAATTGTTTGGATTGTTTCATGGAAATTGTTTGATATATCAAACAACCACAGCGCAGCCGCGATGGCGAAGTAGCGATCACGTCCGATCTGGCGAGTTAGGCAACGTCGAGCAGCGACACGTGGGTTCAAACCCATATGTGGTCAATGTTCTCCCAACATGTTTTGCGCGTTTTATTTTTCATAAAAACCGACAGTACGCCGTTCAATTGGGTACCATTAGTCAACATATTCTCTTTCTCTTTATAAGTGAACCAGGAATTGGCCGTGTTGCAAAAGTTGGATCCCTCGCATTTGTGCGTGTAATCAAACCGCTCAACTTTACTTATTCGCGTCTCTCTGTACCTCACTAGAACCACCTTTCTGTGTAGAATCTAATGACATAGAGAGAGAGTGACCTTTCCGTCTCTTTAGATTAAAAGAAATACAAAAACTCACAAATCTCACACGCAGTCGTTTCTGCGCTCAATTATCAATCAATATGGTCTCTCTCTTTCTCTCTCTCTCTCTCTCTCTCTCTCTCTCTCTCTCTCTCGGTGTTTCGCTCCCTCGCTCCCTCTCTCCTTCTCTCTCCCTATCTCTCTCTCTCTCTCTCTCTCGGTGTTTCGCTCCCTCGCTCCCTCTCTCCTTCTCTCTCCCTATCTCTCTCTCTCCCTTCTCTCTCTCTCTCTCTCTCTCTCTCTCTCTCTCTCTCTCTACTAAACTAACAAATCTCAGAAACGACTGTTTCTGAGATTTGTGAGTTTGTGTGTTTCTTTTGCTGTGATCGCTATAAAGAGACGGAAAGGTCACTCTCTCTCTATGTCATTAGATTCTACACAGAAAGGCGGATCTAATGAGGTACAGAGAGATGCGGATAAATAACGTTGAGCGGTTTGATTACACGCACAAAGCGAGGGATCCAACTTTTGCCACACGGCCAACGCCTGACATCACGAACAGTGTTCACTTATAAAGAGAAAGATAGTTCTTTCTGTCTTTCTTTAATTCTTTCTTTCTTTCCCTCTCTCCCTTTCTTCTCTCTCTCCCTTCCTTCTCTCTCTCTCTCTCTCTCTCTCTCTCTCTCTCTCTCTCTCTTCTCTCTCTCTCTCTCTCGCCACAGGTGCGCCTGTCTACGTGACCTCCTCAGACCTCGGATGTCGTTCAGACTTACTGTTAAAGAACATTCAATAGCTTAAAAAACCGCCTTTTTCTGTAGAAAAATGTAGGATAGAGAGAGAAGCAACTTATGGGCTCTCTCTAGGTGATTTTCTCAAAAGAAACGCAAAAACTGGGGCATTTCTCTTCTCAGACCTCGGATGAGGAAACTTCTTTTAAATGTCTAATCGCTGAGACTTACTTTTCTAAAACACTAAATAGCTCAAAAAACCCGCCTTTCTCTGTACAAACATTTAGGATAGAGAGAGACGCAACATAAGTCACGTTGAGCAGTAAAACTCTCGAAAAAACCTTTTGGCTCTTAGCAAAATTGGCAAAGATGGAGAGACCGAGTTCGTAGAGTTCTCTCTCTCTCTCTCTTACTCTGTCTCTTTCCTCTTTCTGTCTCTCCCTCTCTCTCTCTCCATTCTCTTCTCAACGTTCTCTATGGCCGCCGTCCTTTTCATCTGGATAAGTTCTTCAACATTCAGATCGCTGGACCGGGTAATGGCTGGGGTGTGGGGTGCGCGGGGTATTCGTTCGGGTCCGCGTGGGAGCAAAATTCTCAATTCTAATTCCAGATACAACGACGGTGACGCCTACACGACTCCACAAACCAGGTTAGCCAGTATTTCAACTTTTGCAGCTTTTGTTCTCACGATTTACCTACATTTTAAACTGTTTTATAACGAAAACGACAATAATAGCTGCAAAAGACGATTAACTGGCTAGTTTGTGGGTCGTGTTTGAGATTCCTGATAGCAGAGAGGGAGAGAGAGACGGAGAGAATGTAGGAGAGGGTGTGTCAGAGTGTTAGCTAATTAGATATCGAAAAAGATTGGTAATTAGCATCGAAACTTTTCGGAGAATATAAGAAAACGGCTAAAATTCCATGAAAAATGGGTGCGCAAACAGAAGGAGGCGGAGCCAAGGCGGCTGCGCTGTGATTGTTTGATATGCCAAACAATTTCGTAGAAACAAATTGTTTGATATGCCAAACAATCGCGCATCAAACAATGATTGTTTACTATATGGAACAGCATTGTTTTGGTGCGGAACTGGAACAAATTGTTTGTATGAAATTGTTTGATATATCAAACAATGTTTTTTTGTGTGTTGTTGCATTTATTCGCAAGATGTTGAAGAAAACTTCGCTCAGTGGTATAAAGTAAGCCTAATTCTAATTTAAAAAATACGCTCGCCTTATTTAGTTCTATAAAAGTGAGAACTTACCTGTTTGTAGTCAGGGCACTGCTCCTCCGTAGCATCCAAGCAGCAGAAGTAGTCTACTTGGTTGTGGTAGCAGCACACCGTCTTTGCATCTGGCTGTACGAAACAGCAGTTATTCTTTCTCTTTCTCCCTCTCTGTCTCTCTGCTTGTCTCTCTCACTCTCTTTCGTCTCCCATTTGTTCTATCGCTCTCTCCCTCTCTCTCTTCCTCTCTCGCTCCCTCTCTCTCTCGCCCTCTCTCTATTTCGCTCCTTATCTGTCCCTCTTTCTCTCTCTCTGTCTTTCTCTCCCTTTGTACCTCTCTCACACAAATGATCCCTTACGTGATCGGGAAGAGCGTTGACACATAGATTGTTCTGATGCGGCAGACACTTCCTCGGCTGCCCGTCTGGCCTGAGCAGGGCCCTGGCTCCAGCCGGGCACTCTGGCACCTTCAGATGCTCTTCCACCACAGCTGACGCAGCTGAACTGGCTGTTTTGTTCGATACCCTTTTATTTGAATGAAATCATTAGGGCTCCCTTTAGCTACAAACTTTTATTTAAGAAACAGTTTGAGGAAAAATGATTTAAAAAGAAAATATATACTAGCAGCGAAGAGAACGAGAAGCAGGACACGGGGAAGCATCGCTGTCAGTGAGAGCTTTCTCACCCAGAGAGATAGCCAAAGTGGGCCACTCCAAGTCACGCTTCTCTCCCTCTCTCTTCCTACCCTTTCTTTATCCCTTTTTGGAGATTGATAGCCAGGATTGCAAGGAGACTGACTGCACCCACCCCTGGTCGACATATTGTACCTTGTTGAATCCTTAGATATCTATGCTGCGCACTCTTTGTATCCTATCAATGCCTCAAGCCTGTGAGAATCCCTCAGAACAAAGCGGTGGAACAGGTGTGGATATGAATGTTCTGTGATGTCTTCGCCATCACACAACGGTCTGCGAATAGGCTTTACCTCATAATCAGATAAACGAACGCGACATCAAAAAGATATGAATATCTCCGTAATTTACCGAGCTTCCCTGATTTGGTTGTTTTCCGGCAGAAACGCACAATTTCTATGAGATACTTGGCTACTCACAATCAGATCAAATGAGACAAACAGAGACCAATTATTACGGGCAGAGCAAGACACGGGCTGGGTCTGATTATGCTCGCAATATCTGGGAAGTTGAGCACAAAAGATGAGGAGGGGGGGATGATATGATGATAGATATGTAGGAAGAGATTGTGGGCAAGGAACTATTGAACTCGCCGAGTAGTGTCAAAAACCTCTTATATTATAGATATACATACAGATTACTTACAGGCTAATTTACACGCTATCAAGCGCCCGCTCAAAACAGAACTCGACTATGGAATGTTCTGGGAGAAGCTGTCAATAAAGGTCAGAAACCGTTGAGGGCAGGAGAGAGGAAAGAGGAAAGACAAAGGGATCAAAAAAAAGACGGAAGGAGAAGAATAGGTTTATTATGTTCGCTACGCAAGAGAGGTGCGACTTATAGTCCAGCAAAGCATAACAGCTAACAACGTGTTCAACTAAAGATGAGTAGAAGATAGATCTCGAGGGGGAGGGCAGGCCGAACTGCTTTATTCTCTATTTCACTTTGTCTGCTGCTGAACTTGTTGCTGATGTTGCTGAGACATAAGAAAGAGGGCGAGTTGCAACTGCAGCATTGGGTGGAGCGAGCTTGGGTTCAGGTCGGGTAGGGACGGCGGCAGAGCAGGTATTGAGGGAACGCTCTGAGCAGCCGATAGGGGTTCCTGGCGCGGAGAACGGGGTACGGTAGCCTGGTGCGTAGTGATGGGAGTGGAGATGTGGAGAGGCTGAGAACGGCGTCTAGATGGAGTGGCAGTGGGGGGAGGGAGAGGGGGCGGGGCAGGGGAGAGCGAATGAGGGTGGGGGAGCTCTTGCTTGATCTGGACATGCGGGAGCTCTTGCTTTATGTGAAGAGGAGCTGAGGAAGGGGCCGGCTGGGGGGCGGGGGAACCAGTGTTCTCCAGACATTGACGGTAGCCTTCCAGGAAGCGAGCAAAGCACTCCAAGCCCGCCTACAAGAAAAATACTGTTCATTTCTCTCTTTCTCTCATTATCCTGTATTGCCAGCTTCTCTCTCTCTCTCTCTCGCTTTCTCTCTCCCTCTCGCTCTCTCTTTCTCTCGCTCTCTCTCTGACCTGAATGGTGGGCACACCAAAGTAGTGTGTTGCAATGTCGAAAGTGGCGAGTCCCTCATCGACGGCGCTCTCTCCCGTCGGAGTGCGGGCAGACACGTTCGGGCGGCCGAGCAGGGAGTGCATCTCTACCAGAAGATCCCTGGGAGGGTCAGAGGATGTAGGGAACAGAACGGATAAGAGAGAAAGGCAGAGAGAGTGTGAGGTAGAGAATGCGCGATTTGGCGCACACAGCGGCAATGATGACGGAACGAAAGCGAAACAGAGCGAGAGAGAAAGAAACGAGAGAGGAAAATAGAGGAGAGAGAGAAGGAAAATGGGGGGGGGGCAGAGAAAAAGACGAAATGTCCAACTTGGCAGCATTAATCTGCGTGAGTCGCTGCTCCCTCTCATTATTCTCGATCCCTTCTGCTTGTTTTCTGGCCGCCGCGAGATTGCCCATGAGCTTGGCCGGCAGCTCTCGCTGGCACACACTCTGGAAGTCCTTCGCCAGCTGCAGGGCTTCTCCTGGAGAAGAAAGAGAGATGTTAGAGAAAGGATGAAGCAAGAAGTCAGAGAAAGAAAGAGAAAAGGAGAGAAAGAGAGAAAGAGAGAGTGAGCAAGATAGAGCGAGGCAGAGACAATATGTAGAAGGAGAAAGCAGGAAACCTTCGACAAGTGAGTTGAAGAGTGTCATGCGAATGGACTTGCGTCGTCCGATGGGCAGTTCCATGCCGAGTTTGTTGATGGCGTCGCGAAGGATGCGGCCGCCGTTCTTAGACTTCGCACGACGCAGGATTCCTCCTGGGAGACAACGGGGTTATGGTATGGACGACAAGTCTTTCTCTCTTTCTTTCTCTCTTTCTCTCTCTCTCTCTTTCTTTCCATATTTTTTCCACAAGCCCCTCTTTCATCTCTGCCTCATAAAGACCAACCCCGATGAAACCACACTCACAGTTACGAGATATATGCATGCATGCCTGGAACAAGTCTCCAAATAAACCATTCCCACCACACACCAACACCCTTCACCAAACACTTGTCTTACACATTCTCGTTTGCTGAAGATGAGTTGGAAACATAGCCGGACTCCTGAATATTTCCCAAATTTCTATCATAAATTTAAAATGGATATGTGGAAAGCGCGAAATATAAACTCTTGAATTGAACGGTACACATATGACGGAGACCAGAAAGTCAAATGCGACGTAATTCAGAGATTTCAGAAATATAGAAACAGAGATGGAGAGAGGGAGAGAAAGAGAGTGAGAAAAGAGGAAGAGAGAAGA
>CALZFC010000357.1:785000-810000 GCA_945643635.1 Allodiplogaster sudhausi
TTGTAGGGCGGCGAAAGGGGGGAGCTGAACAGAACAGTAGGAAGCACAGAGAGAGAGAGAGAGAGAGAGAGAGAGAGAGAGAGAGAGAAAGAAAGAGAGAGCGTAAGAAAGAGGCAGAGAGAGACCTGCGCAACGACGGGAGCAGGCTTACTCTCACTGGAGCGCCGGCCACTGAGTGGTGGCGGGTCATTCCAGCCAGACTGGCCAGATGAAGAGTTCTGGCCTTGCGGGAGGGCACCTAAATTAGACCAATGGTTTCCATAATATATGAGAACAAACACAACTAACAGTTCATCATTTAATTACAAGACGAAACTAACCTCCTTGGTACGCGTTGTAAGCCGGGGGCACAGGTGGTGGGGTCATAGTGGGTGCAGAATGATGGTGGAGTGAGGCTGGGGGGATAGGTGGGCCTGGCGGAGGAGCCCGCTGGTGGTAGTTGGGTGCCTGAGACATGTACTGCGAGCTGGACGAAGAGGAAGAGACGTAAGAGTTGCTGAGAGTGAGAGGTGCGAGGTTGGGAAGAGGAGGCTGGATAGGCGGGGGAGGGAGATGATCTGCACGGCAATAACTGGCTGAAGAGGGGGAAGATGATGAGAGGGTGGAGGAGGAAGATGAGCACTCTGCGGCAGAGGAGGGTAACCCGGCCGAGAAGGCTCCTGGTACTGCGGACGAGACCACTGCAAAATCAGAATAGATTCAAGCTGCAGAGAACGAGGTTTCTGAGTAAAAAACTGTAATGATAAAGCGAGATAAGAAGGTGAAAGAACCTGCTGAGAAGACGGAGCAGACCTCTCTGCTGGCTGAGCCATTCTCTGTTGCTGCCCGGCCCCTCCTCCACGTGCGTAAGCCTTCGCAACTGCCACTTGCACCTCATTCCAGGGATGAGAAGGCTCACGTTGCCGCGTCTGCGAATGGCCTCCGCAAGCTTCCCAGAGGACATGACGCAACTCGAGCAGGGAGGGGCTGCAGAGGGAAGAAGATGGCTGTCAAGGAATACGACAGAGCAAAGAGATTGCCAAAAAACCAACGGGGAGAAATAAAACCGTTTCGTAATTCAAGCAGTTCCAAATTAACATGATACAATTAACAAACTGCTAATCAATCACAACGGGGAAGGAGTTGGAGTACCTGTAGATCCGTTTCTCATCTTGGATTAGCCGCCATGCCAGATCTATGTTTCCGTTAGCAGCGAGAGTGGCTGCGTGCTCCTCGAGGAGCGTCTCCCACTCTTTCTGCTTCTCTTCTCCCTCTCTCGTCATTTCTCCCTCTTCATGACCGACTCGAAGAAGAAGCGCCTGTTGCAAGCGCTCTTCTGAAACAATTGTTACATTCAATTATATAAAATAGTTGAAAATGGAGAAAGTAACAAACCCGTCAAGAGACCACGATTCGTCTTTAAGAGAAGGTCAGCATCTCCAGACAAAATAGCCGGAAGGCAGCAACGGTAGATTGTCTCTTTGTCGCATTCATTTGGATCTGAGAAAAGATTTAGGATACTATTTCAAAGAGAAGAATAAGTAATAGAACTAAAATTGAAAAAAAGAACTATAAGATACCGAGTTCTCGAGAAAGCTTCTCAGCAAGGACCACCAGATGGTCGGCAGCATCTTCGTCCTGAGAAAGGAGAAGACCGAGCAGACGACGCCATTCTGACGAAGGAAGAGAAGAGATGAGAGAGGAGAAGCAGCCACTCCACGAGTACAGGAGCAGCTGGGACAGTGGAGAAGAGCCACCACCTATAAAAGAGAGGGAGAAAGAGAGAGCAGAGAGAAAACAGTCTCGTAGAATGGGAGAGAAACATTACAAAGTCAGGAGTTGAAAGCTATTAGTAATGCAGTAATACAAGGATAGAGCGATAAATGTCTTGAAACTCGACTGGATTAGCTGCACCGACTTCTGAGCTGAGCAGCCACGACCTCTCGACGGAGTGAGTTGTCACTGCCGGCCATAGCAAAGGCTGCGACGAGTTCCCCCCGCTCGATCAGACTCCGCACCACACTTCGAGTGTCTCCCGCAATCAGCGAATCCACCACTGACCACTCCGAAGCATCTGCAATCCACTCACATCTCACTCATCTGCAATTCTAACACAACTTTGCAGCAGGGAAATTGGGAATAGGGGAAGGAAGAGGAGAGAGAAAGATAAAGAACAAACCAAATCGAGAAGTATCCACGGAAGGAAGAGAGGATCTGCCGAGAGAGCGAGCAAGAATCTGGTCGTCGTTTTCGTACGTATCGGCTTCGCTCTGATATCAAGATTACTTCTAAAGGGAAAAGAAGATCAAAGTATACAAAGGATTCACTTTACACGATTTAATACGGTAAATGGCTACCTCAGAGACTCCATTTATCCGCGATTCCACAGAACTGCTTGTCTTTTCCGCAGTGTCGCCTAAATCATACGAATGTAAGAAAGAGTTCGATCAGATAAGAAATAAAAATGAAATGACTGGCCGAATCCGAGAATGCGAATGCTCTCGCTACGACGACAGCCGGAAACAGCAGCAGACAGCAGAGTCCATGCCAGTTGCTCAGCCTGCCAAATACTTACATTATTTATTTTCTGCAACATAATTATAGTATATAAATTTGCATTATTCGTAGTTCCTCAGTCCCTCCGTAGGTCAACGAATGCTTAAAATATCAGAATATGTAAAGAGAAATAGAAGTATAGAATGACACGGTCACACAACCTCTTTCTCCGCTGCATTCGCTTTGTCAACGGCAAAGGAAGCCAAATCGCGGTTGTCGAATGCGGTCTGGAATTCCAGGGCCGAGTTCTGCAGCTCGGGGTCACCTTCGGTCTGAAAGACAGAGAATGGCACATGCTAGAGAATACAGTCAATAAGACTTCTAACTAAATACCGTACCCTTCTGATCTCGACATTATAAGTGTACGCCCCGGTTGCGTCGTTTCTCTTTCTGCCATATACGACATGGCGGCCACCAAAGGCAAAGGAGATTCCTGTCGGAGGCGCGCTCTTCCACGCGGGAACCACCGACAGTTCAACTGGAGCCAGTGACACGCCGCCATCTCCCTCCAGTCAAGGGAATATTCAGTTATGACTCGGAATAGGGATGCAGGAATGCATTCCTCATACCTCTTCTACTTGAGATGGAGCAGCGAATGCTTGTAGAGATGAAATCTGCACATTGTTCTGGAAGTACTCGACAGCCAACAAGTCTGGATTGTGGGCGCTCCATCTAAACTAGCATGCATAGACTGTATCCTAGGAAAGAGTTGGTCGATTACTCACCGAACTCGTCGGACCCAATCGTTGTGAATGACAGGAACATGGCCAAGTACTTCGGATGTCTCGGGGTTGGAGAAGAGCAGAGAGCCATCGTGGCTAGCAGAGACAAGCAGACGGTGGTCAGCAGGGTGCCTGAAGTTGGTGTCGGATCTTAGTTCAGTTATGGCTAGCGAGATATCTATAGCTCACAAATCAAGATCAATAAATAATAATACATACTTTGAAATGAAGAAATAATCAATAGATAAGAATAGAAAAAGGAATGAATGCAGTAATCCACCAGTCAATGGCCGTAATTCCCTTGGCATGCACACGATGCTCTCTCACGGGAGCCGTCGGATAGCGCAGATCCCATTTCATTATCGTTGGCAGGGAATCCGCCTGAGAACATACGATAGAATTTTGTATGGAGTGACTTCTTCATCGCAAAAGTAGTCTATTTCTTAGCCTACAAAGACGCTAACGATAATCTAAAGTCAAAACCACACCTGTGAAGCAATAAGCAACGTCGTATCTTCGAGTGGACTCCAGCAGAAATCGGACCAATCACAACCGCCTCCAATCTTCAAAGGATAAACGGCGTGCTAATTCATGGCATACTCGGAATATTGATGTAGGACAGAAAGAGGAAGACCTCGGCAATGTCCATGACGGGTGCGCCCGCCCTTCGCATGTCCCAGATGGAGCAGCGATGGGTTGAGTGGGAAGAGGCGATCTGTGCCATTCTTCTGCTCCACTTCACTCCTTTCACCTGGCGAAACAGCCCATTCAAGCTAGCAGAGCAACGAGTGATACTTCAACACTACATCAAGTAACACACCTGGTCCGGGAAGTTCGGCTGGCCGGGCGAGAAAGGCTGAGCGAGGTTGGCAAGTTGCCAGAGGAGAAGCTGGCCAGACCCGCCTCCCGAGAGTGCCCACTCGCAGTCGGCCGACACATCCACGGCAAGCACGTGGCCTTGGTGGTCGCGGCGGTGGAGGAGCTGGTCAAGGCGACCACCTTCAAGAACGGTCATCATCAGGAGGGAATAACAAACGATTCGTTTCGAAAGAAACTAGCAACAACAAATAAATGCTCAAAGAAAGCGAAAAGTAACCATTGATGAAAGGTGCGGGATCGAAGACAACAACGCCACCATTCTCACAGCCGGCAAAGCAAAGCCCGAACGGACGCTGCTCCGATTGGCCAGCTTTGCTCCACGCAAGACTCCCGAGTCTTTACAAAGGAAAACAAGCACCTTTTTAAACTGACCACAACAAGTCAGAACTTTACATAACTCGTACTTAATCTTTTTTTCCTTACTTGAATTCAGTATTGACCACTGTGGACGGCAAACACTTCGCAGATGCAGAGTCATAAAGTGAAGAAGTCGGAATGAAATCCAGTCGAGGCGCTGTCGTTGCGGCATTGAATGCAACCGAAAATTGCTGCGCGCTGTCTCCGAGAATAAGACCTAAAACATAGCAACCCAAATATAAATCCAATCTAAAATAGCAGCATGTTTTGTTCTACTAGAGTTGGTTTTCAACTCTGCTTGGTCCACAATAATTCACTGGGAAGACCTAAGAATGCTCAGTAAATGGAAAGTAAAAGGGTGAAGAAAGTGAAATTCGCCTTGGACGGGAACATCAGCAGGACTCCATGCGAAAACACCGGAGCGGCAGTAGCTCTTCGCGAACATCTCTAGCTAGTTTAATTAATTCAATCTGCAGAAAGTAACGACAGATATGGCAGGAAAACGATTCAAACAAATCTTCCAACTCAGCGTGTTTTACAACAAGCAAATGACTCAATGTAAACAGCTGTTGAAGGCAATGGCAAACAATCTGACCTGCCGAACAACAGTATAATGAGATGAATGGATGACTGGGGCAGTTTGTAAAGTTCATCTGTTCATCTGTTCATCTTGTTCATCTTTGGGCCCCATATAGGGCAAGATGAACTTTACAATATGGTATTTTCTATTGAAATTTATAAGATGAACTTTACAACAGATGAACGAGATGAACAGATGAACAGATGAACTTTACAAACTGCCGATGACTGGTACCAACGTGGTACATTTTTTTTTGCATGTTTTTATGGTTAGCTGGCAGATGAATTTGCAGAGAGATCTGATTCCATCCTTGCTGTTTGCACTGTCTATTTCATACTAAACGCATAAGATAACTTGCAGATTTATTTATTTAGAGTGCCAATTTCTGCAAGGATTAAGAAGGAGTGTTGACAATTTTGAGATCAGTTTACAAATTTAATCTACGTCTGTTGTCAGGTGATGTAATTCACAAGTGTGTCCGTATCGTCTGGTCTACGTTCTCTGCTATTGCCGTTAATCCATGTCTCTGTTTTGTTTCCTTTTTTTTATATTGAACAAACTGCTGTGCTTTGCCACAGTTCTCCATCCATGGATGATTGCAGTCACCTTGCACACTGAACTGCAATCGTCGACAAGAGATCTTATTTCATTTTTCAATGTACTTTATTAATGTAAGATACATTAACTTTATTTACAGCAATGAAGAATATCAGCACGTGGAGAAATAGAATGAAGAAACGTTCTACATCTTATGTAAATTTTGAATCAAATAAGAATGTGATAATTACCTTGAATTGAGAAGTTACTGGATTTCTCGCTAGACCCGAGCTTGGAATTATGTTAGGGAATGAAAAGTCATAGAAGAGTGCTGCTTTGTTCCGCTTCACAGGGTGCCCATTCATTCAGTCGGTTGGATGTTTCTGAAAGATAAAAGAGAACAATTATCTGCATTTTTCTGTATTTATCAGTTTTATCTTAAGCGATACGTGCTTCCGGAAGGAAAATTTTGGATCTCAAAGAGTTTGAATGTCGTGTCTTGCTCTTCCTTTGTGATAAGTTCTCTCTAATCCCTCTGACTTCCGCTCTCTTCATTATGGTTATTCCCTCGCACTCTCTCTCTCTCTCACTCTCTCTAGCTCATTCTCTCTTTCTTTCCCACAGTCATTCTCTCTTCCCTCGTCTCCCTTCCTCTGTACTGCCTTCGAATCTCTTCGATTCTTCCTTATTGTTAAACAGATGCTCTATGCCGCACAAGAATGGATAATATCGGAATCGGTCTCTATGGTGATCTCGAAGAAGAATAAAGGAGTAGATAGAAGAAGAAAGACGAAGTTCTCCATTGTCAACGACAACGCTGTTGACTTTCATACAAAAGGGTGCTATAACCTGAAGATACATTCATTTGTGTCTCTGCCATTTTAACCGAAATGGCATTGAAGCTTACTTACGAACAGAATCCCTGTTGCAAAATTTTAATTGGAAATCAGAGCGATGGATAATGTTTCTTTCTGTTTTAATGACTTGAAAACAATTTTATTTCTCATACATGTGGCAATATTTAAATATGTATGTACATGCGTTCTTGCTTGATCTGTCTCCGTCTGACCGCCTTCCTCTCTATCGCTCGATCTCTCCCTCACTCTTTCTCTTTCTTCGCTACCTCCATCTCTCTCTCTCTCTCACTCCCTCTCTCTCCCTCTCTCTGTACCGGCTCGACTCTTTCCATTAGCCAGACATCTCCTAAACGGTGTCACTCACCATCAGTCGCTCGGCCGGCGCTGCTGTCCCTGCAATTCATGGAAATGTTTCCGCGTCGTCTACTCAGATAAACTCTGCATTCACACGTTTCCCGAGTCTGTGACAACGTTGTTACTCGTTCGCCTTTTCTCTAGCTCTCCAATTTTTAGTTTTCTCTTCTTTCAATTCTTTCTCTCTCTTTCTCTTTCTCTCTCTCTCTCTTTCTCTCTCTCTCTTTCTCTCTCTCTCTCTCTCTCTTCTCTCTCTCTCTTTCTCTCTCTCTCTCTCTCTCTTTCTCTCTCTCTCTTTCTCTTGCGTGCCCGATGTGTTCAGCAGCATCTTCAGATGCCGAGACAACCTTTTGCTTTGTCGGGATGCAAACATGCGTGTCCGTATATCGCCTTTAAAGGTGTCATCCCTCTCTACCCCTCTCTCTCTCTCCCTCTCTCTACCTCTCTCTACCTCTCTCTACCTCTCTCTACCTCACTACTCTCTCACCCTCTTTCTACTCTCTCTCCCTCTCCCGCTTGCTTCATTTAAAATGCTCTAACATCTACATGTATGGCCGTTTTCGGTGAAGCGGGTAGGTAGAAGTGGCCCAATGAAGAGGGTTTAGAGGATAAATTCAGGTGGAACAAAATGGCTACTCGAGAGTAAGAGGAAAGAACGAGAGAGGGGGGCATGGTGGGAGAAAGAGAGAGAGCCAGAGCGAGGGCAGAGCAGATACAGAGAGAAGAAAGTAGCAGACAACGAGAGCAAGAGATAGAGAGAGCATTTAGAGGCGGTGCAAAGGACGGACGCTGCTTGAGTGTCGCTGGTGGGAGGAGCAGTGGTAGTGGCGCCGCCGGGATCAGTGGAGGACGCCGTGGCCGGGAGCGAGAAGCACCATTCTGCAATGAGCAGCTATGACTCTCTCATTCTATCACTCTCTCCACTCCACACACTCTCTCGCTCTCGCTCTGCTCATTCTCCTCAAAGTGCACACTCTCTCCGCTCTTCTCTGCTATGACTCATCCACCGCCCATGCTGATGACACGAGGGAGTGTCCGCTTGGCGAGGTTGGTAATCGTGATACGGTATGAGCTATTTTTCTGAGTGTTCATTCCTATCTTGATGAAAGATGGTCATAATGATGCATGGTTCTGAAGTGAATATCTACATCGGGCATTTTCTGCTTCTTAGGAACTTTGGTTGACTATGCGTAATCTTCTGTAATGCGTTCGCCGTCCCCCACAAAAAAATTGAAGCTTTTAAGTCTGCCGCTTATCGCTGATCTGATTTACGTAACTGGTCGGATTAAGTTGTATGAAGACACTTTCAATTCGCAGTTGCATCCAGCATTGAACGCTAGTTCTTTGGATATGTCGTCGAGAAAGGCAAGGGTAAAGAAAAAATTACGCAAGCGTGAATCAGGAAGTTAAGAAAGAGTGAGAGAGAGAGAGAGAGAATGAGTGAGAGAGAGAGAAAGAAAGCAAATACGAAAAAAGGAAAGAGCAAGACAGAAAAAAAAGAAAGAGTGTCAACACTTGTAATTCTCCTTCCTATATTTTAAATTGGATTAACCCTTGCCCTGCATCTAAGAGTGAAGAGACAGCAAAAAGAAGCTTCGCGTCAAAAAAGGAAGAGGACACAGAAAGCTCTGTGTCAACCGTGTTCGAAGTGCAAGCAATTTAAAATGGATGAATGGATTCACAAAGATGTTTGGTGGTAGGACAAAAAGTAAGGATGAAACGGATGGGAGCGATAAAGACAGCGAGAAAGAGAGAGAGAAAGAGAGAGAAGAGAGAATGAAGAGAATTATGGTGGCAGAGGGAAGGGATGGAGAGAAAGAGAGTTCGGGAGTGAATGGAGCCAGAAACGTGAAAAAAGCTCATCGATGGAAAAACTTATCCCGGAATATCTTACAGAGCTTTTCCTAGAATCCTGCCCGCAGTTCCTTCATAAATGCGTACTTAACTTTAGTTCTTCTTATCCGAAACAAATCCTTATCAGTAATTTTACTAGCATGAGTGTTAATGATCTTGCGTGTGGGAGTCAGTGCTTGCAACTGCCCGTTTGATTACTAGTTTAGAGCAAAGTAAACTACCGGGTATAAGGTCGGGCTATTTGCAGAGTAAAACCGATATCCTTCTCACATGATAGCATGTCAATTACCTCTTGAGCTTCTAATTCTCTGTATCTCCCTCTATATTTTTCCCTTTCTTTGCCTTTCTATATCTCTTATCTTCTCTTTCTTTCTGTCTTTCTCTCACTCTCTATATCAGCAAACAACCGGCCGGCCCACCTCGCTCTTTCCCTTGTGGATTTTCACTTGGTTTGAATGATAGTCATTAGCACTACATCATGGCATAATCGATTAGAGGAAAGTGTTTCAAGCTGACGCCCCTGTCCACTAGCACATATACATTAATATAATCAGGCATGGAATGTGCTCTGAACGTGTTTGTAATTGAGTGGTAGATTGGAGATGCTAATCACAGAGGGGGTAGAATGAGATGTCCGAGTCCGACAGGAGCAGAGCCATGCCGATAGGTCATGGGGAAGAAAAGATGTTGTCTCTCTGCCTTTCTGCTCCATAACTCACTTACTACGTCTGAGGGAGGAGAATGGAAGAACGAGTGGCAGTAAGTAGACAACTAGCATAGAAGACTGACACATCGCCAGAAGCCACGGAAAAGAAGTGGAGAGAGCTCAGAGAGAAATAGAGAGTTGCAGAAAGAGATGGGGGGCACAGACAGCACAGACGGAAGTAAATAGTGAGAGTGAGAGAGAGAAAGAGAGAGAGAGAGAGAGAGAGAGAGAGAGAGGTGGCGCCTCTCCAACGGAAGTAGTGGATGAAGAGTGTGTTTGGAAGCGGGCAAAGCAAGAATAAAAGGAGCAAATACGCAATACTGAAAATAGTATGGCATATGTTTTTGTCCGCGGCGTATGGAGTGCTGTCGAAAATAAGAGCTGGAGGGTTGATAAATCTGTTAAAGGGTACGTTTGATTAGCGAAGGGAGATAAACGGGGATTACGAGATGCTGGAGATGAAAAGAAGAGAGAGAGAGAGAGAGAGAGAGAGAGAGAGAGTGAGTGAGAGAGAGACAGGAAGAGAAAGAGAGAAAGAGAGAAAGAGAGCAAAGAGAGAGAGAGAGAGAGTGAGTGAGTGAGAGAGAGACAGGAAGAGAAAGAGAGAAAGAGAGAAAGAGAGAGAGAGGAGTTCCTCTTCTTGAGGTGTGCTACGATGAGTACTTCGCAGTGGAGAGCAATGGCTCTCTTCGCCAGTCCTTCGACCGTTTCTGTGTGCATCCCCACCACTGCCAGCTCAGGGGATTCCTCAACTCTTGCGTCGATCTCTTTCAGCTGGATGACACTGTTCAGGTTGATAATCAGTTCGCTTTTGGATATTAATAGTTTTTTTCGTTATTCCCTAAATTATGAATTTTTAGCAGATAGATATTTATCAATTTCCAATTTAGGAGACATTTTTTCGAGAGAAAATAAATATGTCTCGTCGCGAGATGAAAAAAGGAATTCATCTCATCGCATCAAGGTCCTTTTTCTCTCTTCCGACTAAGTTCTCATTTCCTTTTCGCACATTGGATATACACTTTTGTTGCAGATTTTGCTGTTGCTCAGATGCGCTCTGCAATAATGTGGACTCAGGAATTGTAAGTTTCTTCCCTCTCTCTTTCCGGCAGCCTCCCTCTTTCCCTCTATTCTCTTTCTATTTTGTCTGAACTGTGATGACGTACTACTATCTCAAAGAGACAAATGCTAATAGAATGTCGCGTAAGGGTCATAAGATTAGCACTCGCGAGAGACAGTCATTGCAGGAAAAGAGAGAATCAGATGGAGAGAGAGAGCTTCCTAATCTCATTTTAGTGCACAATCTCTAATCAGTTTAGCCGACATGATACGTGATATCTAGCTTGGATTTGCCCATGTTACTAAAATTTTCTGTAGATGATTGACACTGATTTGCTTCCGGCTGCCATAGATTAGGCCAGAGTAAGTGGTTGAACAATAATAGCTAAGAAAAGCCTCTCCCAGGTGATGAAAGAGTTCGGGCTGTCGCCGGCGTTGGCGTCGTCGTTGTCGTCCACAGGATTCTCATGGCTTTCTCTCCCTTCTCTCTTTCTCTTCCTCTCTCTCTCCTCTTATCACTCTCTCGCCTCATAATTGACTTCAAATTGACATAATAATCGTGCCGTGTTTGCTGTCTATTCACGCTTTACGGAGAAAATTTGATTCGCAGTAAATTAGACAAATGCGACGATATTAAATTGGTTGCCCGCGTCCACTCGGTTTATGTACATATTTACGACTTAAGTTAATAAAATGAGAGAAATATCTTTCTTCTTTCCTAACCTTGAATGAAGCTTTCGTCGCCGAGTTCCTTCAACTTCTCCAGCAGCCCCCAAAGTTGTGAAGACTTCTCAAAATGATTGCATGACATATTATTATGACATCTCTGATGATATGACAACCTGGTGAAGAATACGATGTCTCAGCTCATTCTCAGTATGCATTCTGGCTAAGAGATCTTTCTCCGAGTGCCTGCAAAAGACTGCCAATTACTGTGGGAAATGCCACAGAAAAAGCAGATAATTTACAGAGTAGTTGATGGGGATGTGAACATGAAGAGAGAGAGAGAGAGAGAGAGAGAGAACGAGGGTGAGAGAGAGAGGACGAGAGAGTGAGAGAGAACAAGAGAGAGAGAGAGAACAAGAGAGAGAGAGAGAGAGAGAGAGAGAAAGAAAGAAAGAGAGAGAGACTGAGAGAATGAGGGTGAGAGAGAGAGAACAAGAGAGAGAGAGAGAACAAGAGAGAGAGAGAGAGTGAGAGAGAACAAGAGAGAGAGAGAGAGTGAGAGAGAACAAGAGAGAGAGAGAGAGACTGAGAGAACGAGGGTGAGAGAGAGAGAACAGGAGAGAGAGAGTGAGAGAGAACAAGAGAGAGAGAGAGAGAAAGAGAGAGAGAGAAACAGAGAGAGAGAGACTGAGAGAACGAGGGTGAGAGAGAGAGAAGACGAGAGAGTGTGAGAGAACAAGAGAGAGAGAGAGAGAGAGAGAGGACGAGGGAGTGAGAAAGAGGACGAGAGAGTGAGAGAGAACAAGAGAGAGAGAGAGGACGAGGGAGTAAGAAAGAGGACGAGAGAGTGAGAAAGAGAACGAGAGATTGAGGACAAGAGAGAGAGAGAGAGAGTATGAGAGACAGAGGGCGAGAGAACGAGAAAGAGAGAGGGAGAGACAATGAGAAAAAAATGAGTGAGATAGAGAGAACGTGGGAGAGAGTGACCGAGACAACGATGGGGAGAGACTGAGAGAATGAGGGAGAGAGACATGAAGAGAGTGTGTGTCTGACATGGAGTGCGGAGAGATGCTCGTGTTGTTCTTCGTGACCATCGACTTCATGAGGCCTCTTCTGTATCCTCGCTGCTCGACGCCCTGTGGGTTGCGCATGAGCTCCACTACCTCAAAATATTTATTTTATTAGTTGTAAATATATGTATATGCATGCATACATACATATTTATATAAGAAATGCTAATAATATAAATAACATAATATATAACAAATACAACTATTTTGTGAGAATGAACCTTTGGCACAAAGAGGAGACAGAGCGTGCAAGTCGTGGCAAAGATGACGAAGAGAGAAGAGAGAGCGAATGCCTCGTTCACTCTATCCTTGAGGATGAATGCGAGGGAGAGGCCGAGCACGGAAGTCACCACCACGTTGTACACGCTCATCCCGATGTGCTTGCTGTCATTCAAGGCGGGCACATTCACGTGGCGAGTCTCCCAAGCAAGGAAGCAACCCAGAATCTAGAGAAGAGCATTATTTGCTCTTTTCTCCCTCATCGTTCCCCTCTCTCGATCTCTTTCACTCTTCTGAGGCCCTGACCATTAAAATGCCCTTGATCACGTAGAGAACAAGCTGGAAGGCGACCGAGAAGTCTGAGACGCACATCTCCACCTCGGGAATGATCACCAAATTAGCTTCTGCCTGAAAGAGGCAAGGTACATACATTTGCTCGATACTTGATAAAGACGAAGGCTACGAACCTAAGTTTTCCCCGAATTAGATTTGCTCCTTTATCTTGCTTTTAAATAGTTGCTAACGAACAATTGAGGGCAAGTCTTGGACTTGAACGTGGAAAGGTGACAGGAACGCCCAGAGCGAGAGAACAACCACGTCCAGCATCAGGAGGACTCCAAGCATCAGCAGAAGGCGATAGTCCTCAAAGTGTTATCAGTTATTGTTTATTACTATTTATAAATCCAAAACATGTTTTTCAATCAATAAAAAGAAATATTTATGTGACGAAGATAGATTGAATTGTTCTGACTTTGATGGCCTTCTTGTCCATTCGAATGTTGGTGAAGATGGAGTGGACTCGCCAAGTCTTCGAGAACATGGACCCGAAGGCCAAAGTGAAGCCGAGACAAAGAATCCAAGTGCGTGCCTGAGGCGAGAAAAGGTGAAATGAGAAGACAGCCATGTTCATTTCTCGTTGATGTACACATCAAAGAGAGAATAAAGAATGAATGCAGACATAGCAGAGACGGAGGAGTGAAGAGGAAGAGACGCGACTCGAGTCCATTCCAATCAGAATCACCGAACCGTACGTGAACATCGAGCCGATTATGATCGTGTTGTTCAGGTTTGGTGAAGACATTTTGATGAATCTGCGTATTTTTTTATTATTATCAAAAATGTTTTGCAAACATAAATTAACAACGAAAAAGAATACCTGTGGTTACGGTAGCGAATGTTGACGAAGAGGAAGATGAGAGCGAGAGCAATGCCAACGAGAGAGAAGAGAGAGAAGACGACGAAGAGAGAAGTCGAGATGTGCTCACGGCGACGCTCCACGATTGTTGCGTCTCGAGGAGCAGTCCAGCCTGCAAAGAAAATAGTTAGCCGCCAGTTAAGAAACGCAAATATCGACGAGCCGTCAAGTGCTTGGTCGTCAAATCGGAAGGTATTATCGGTGCCATCGTAGATGGCGACCTCCCGGTAAGTGCCATCTCGGTGGTGCAGAATGCGAACGAGGCCAAGGCGCTCGTTACGCTCGAAGCGAACGCGACCCTGATTTTTAGAGTGTAAAGTTTAGTTCTCTTGGAGCAGCGAAGAGACGGCATAATAAGAAAGATAATAAAATGAATTGTTACCGTAACTCCTTCGAAGGAGACATTTGTAATGGCAGAAAGCATCTTGGGATAGCTGAAGGAGTCAACGCCGCCGTCACGGAGAGCCGTCTCAAGGGCAAAGGCCAGGGTGAACAGGCCGTCGTAGAGGAAACCAGACCAGATACCCGCGCCATGGGAGGACGAAAGCTCCTCCATCACGTGAGCTGCACTCTGGAAGTGAGAGAAAGAGAGAGAGAGAGAGAGAGAGAGAAAGACAGAGAGAGAGAGACAGAGAGAGATAGAGAGAGAGGAAGAGACAGAGAGATAGACAGAGAGATAGAGAGAGAAGGAGTTTTATACATTGTTGTCATAATTTCGTAGCCAACTGTATCCACATTTATGTAATTAAATTAATAGGCAAAATAAAATACATAGATATAGTCAGAAAGGAAATGAGCACTTTGTGAAAAACAAAATGGGCGGAATGAACCTTGCCACTGACGACCTTCTTCCACGAGTCTCTTCTCTGAGTCGCGAACTCCACGGCAAAGTGGCCGTCCAGCACGGCCGCGATCTGATCCGCTGTGCAGTTCGACGTCGCAGACGCCGTCCAGCTGACATTTCTCTCACTTTCTCTCTCTTCCATTCATACTCTCTCTCTCTCCCTTTCTTACTCTCTCTCTCTCTCTCTCTCTCTCTCTCTTTCTTACTCTCTCTCTCTCTCTCTCGCTCTCTCATCCCCTCTCTCGTTGTATCTCTTTGAGCTCTCCTTCGCTGCTGTTACCTCCTTTCGAAAGGAATTTCCAGAAGAAGAAGACTAACTGTTGCTTGTGATAGCCGGGTAGAATCCATACGTATTTCTCCCCGAACATCTCCCTAGAGAAGGCTTCGCATGCCACTGCCACCACCATGTCCTCTTCCACGTCCAGCACCATGATTCGACTGTCGCGGCGCTGAGAATATTTGTGGTTTATTTTTTAATATGATATCGAAAGTTATGCAGAAAATTGAAATCAGGTGTTTTATTTTAAGTTATAATGAAAATCTTTGCAGGGATTTTTGACAAACTAAACATTTATGTTAATTTTTCAGTGCATTCATACATTTGTCGTTATAATCTTTCGTATTTCTCATGGAGAAATTAACGATCAGTATCCCATTTTCAGTTGATCTAACTGCCTCGTACGGCGGAAGGAGAAATCTTTGATTAATGTTTATCTGTCACGCCATAGAGAGAGAGAGGGAGAGCGAGAGAGAGAGTGACACAGAGAGTGAGAGAAATTGCTAGACGGAGAAAGGCAGAGAGAAATTGAGAGAGAAAGGGAGCTGAGCGAGAAGCCATGAGACCAGAAGCAAAGAGACATGCGACCTTTATGTTGTCATGCCAGAGGGAATTGTCGTGGATGTCGCAGAGGGGAAGGAGATGTTCTTTCCAAGTGAGAGGGGGCCTATCTCTCTTTCTTTCTCTCGCTCTCTCCATCCCGCACTCTCTCTCTCTCCTTCTCTCTCTCTCTCTCTCTCTCATCCACTCCGTGAGTACTCAAGCACGATTCCGGACTCCACTTCTATTTCTAATACTCTTCATTTCCTCAGCTTACCCAAGCACTCCTGTCTGACTAACTCTCTTTTCTCCCCGCTATTCTCTCTTCGCTTCAAGCCAATTCTCTCTCTATCTCTCTCTCTCTCTCTCTCTCTCTCTCTCTTTCTCCCTCCCTCTCTTCCTTCCCTGCCTCCTCCACACTCACATGGATTTCGTCTTTCATGAGGCCTTTGCTTACAAAAGCCGCCGCTTTTCTAAGATTGCATTGGCAGAATTGCAGGAAGAAGGGAGCGATGCCTTAGAAAAAGTGGGAAGAAATGGTAATAGAAGAGAAGTAGCAGAGAGAATAGAAAGAACATTGGAGATAATTGAGGGAAGCTGCGCTTCTTATCTTTTAGGGAAATCTGACAAGGCAGCCGCGACATGGGAAGAAGATGGAATGAAGTGAAAATCTACTCTACTCTTATGCTCTTCACAATATCCGCTGGAGGCCAAAGAAGCTAAAGTAGAATCTTACTCTGAAGTTGCGTCTATTTAATTTCCATGTCAAATTATGAAAAAATACATACACAATTCCTGCTTATAATTAAATGTCTTTAAAAGATGTCAACAAAACAAAAAAAGGAATCTTAAAGAAAAGCACCTTGAGTTCATCGAGCTGTCCCCCGATGGAATCAGCTTCATGATGAGTGATGCCTGCTGTGTAGATCACATCCACCTTCCCCGACTGCTCGAGGAGGGAGGACAGCTTCTCATCGGCCTGTTACCATTACCATTTATTTTTTCATTCTAAATCTACGAGGACTTTAAATTTGAATATCATAACATCGACCACTTTCAGACATAAGTACATATGTACACAAACGAATTGTCTCATGATCATTAATCGATGACTTTTCCATGTAGGATGTACATTCATATATATGTACATATATTCATTGAGTTAGAAGCATGTTGCAAGGAGGTAGTTAGTTACCTTTGCTACATTTCATCCCTGACTTTCAAAGGGCGCAAGACCCATGCTTTCTGAGCTGCTTTCACACAATTTGCCGCAAGCACCGGCCATGAATGAGTAAATAGCTGGAGAATGGAAGAAAAAGCGCAGTAAGGCAGTAGGAAGAACATGAGAGATAGTAGGAGAAAAGTGAGAAATAGTAGAAGAAAATAGAGAGATCTCTCTCCTCGAGGAACGAGAAAAAGAGCATCGAGTGTTAGCTCCAGAGAAATATGAAGTTTCCGATGTCGTTTCAACAAAACCGAACATGAGCGCTCGTTATTAGTGTTCTCATCTCATAATGTTACTCTCAATGGTTAGTTAATCTCTCCAAGTAGGCCACTTTCTCACTTTTCTTTCTCTTTCTCGCTGTTTCTCTCGCTGTCTTCTCTTTCCTTCTCTTCGCACTCTCTCACCAATGCATATCGTGGCTCGTCACTCTGTCGAATCGTCCCGACTCTCTTCCAACCAAAGTGCGAGATGAGACGAACCTAAACGATTCAAAAATTTCAATGTCCTTTCAAGCAGAGAGATGAAAGAGCGAGCGTTGCGAAGAGTTATAGAAGGAGAAAAAACTAAATAAAAAGAGGAAAAGGAAAAAAAAAGATAGAGAGCGAGAGAGAGCGAGAGAGAAAGAGAGAGCTGGAGAGAGAGAGCGCGCGCGCGAGGGAGAGAGCGAGAGAGAGAGAGAGATGAAGCCCACCTTGGCTTCGTTTGTGCTTCTGTCGCCTGGAACGATGCGAAAGAATGTCGGGTAAACCTGCAGAGAAGATAAATTATTTTGGCATATATTTTCTCGTTTTTCTGGATCTTGCCACACTCGTCGACAAACGAGTTCGTTCATCCTTCAATTCAGCCTAATTTTGTTTGGTTTGAAATTTGCTTAGAGAGATCGAGGCGAATTCTGTGAGTGAGCGAGAAGAGGAACGAGATATCGCGGTAATGAAATCATGCGGATCTACGAGGGCAGAAGAGGACAGAGTGACAGAGAATAAAAGTGTAGATGTCCGGGCATGGACAGTGAGAGAGAGAGAGACAGAAGGAGATAGAGAGAGTAAGAGAAGTTGAGAGAGAAAGAGAGTCAGAGGGAGGGAGAAAGCTAGCCTCTTGTGCGTCGGCGCTGGCAAACTTGGGATGTGTCTCGGCATAGGAGAGCTGAACGATCTGCCAGTACTTGAGTGCCATGGCCACGGGCTCGTTGACGACCGTGCAGAAGCCGCCGAGGAGAGCGAGTGGCCGAGAGGGAGCCGCGATCACTTCGAAGAGGGCGCGCACTCCCAGCGACGGCGCACACTCAAACATACTCACATTTCACTCTTCCTTTGTTAATATCTATTTCAGGCTTCTTTTTCTGCCGTTTCTTATGAAAACAATTTGAAAGCGTCAATGTTCTCTTGTCTTGCTTTCATTACTGTGTCCTCCGTTTGTCGATCTCTCTATTGTTTAATCATCACATCATTCATTACAATCCTCTCTGAAGGTGTCTCATGTGTATCATTAAAGTTGTTCTCTCTTCCTCTTCTACTCTCTCTCTCTCTCTCTCTCTCTCTCTCTCTCTCTCTCTTCTCTCTCTCTCTCTCTCTCTCTCTCTCTCTCTCTCTCTCTCTCTCTTTCTCTCTCTCTCTCTCTCTCTCTCTCTCTCTCTCTTTCTCTCTCTCTCTCTCTTTCTCTCTCTCTCTCTCTTTCTCTCTCTCTCCCTCTCTCTCTCTTTCTTTCTCTCTGTCTCTCTCTCTTTCTCTCCAATAACAACTCGTTCGCTGGTTCGTACTCGAGTGAGTGCGGCGAGCATGCGACGCAAAGGCTCATTTTTCATACGCCATGGCCTCCCTCAGGCCTCTCTTCCTCCCTCTCTCACTCTCACTCTCTCTCTCTCTGTCTCTCTGTCTCTCGCTCTCTCTTTCGCTCTCTCTCATTGGCCTTCTCTCTTTCTTCTTTCCTGTTCTCCCTCTCCTTCTCTTCATTTTCTACTGTCTGAACGCCGGGCTTAAGCGAATCATTTGCAGTATACGGCGATTTTTCTAATGAATGAAATACAGGAATGGTGATACAATAATAGTAAAATGGGTGGTTAACTGGAAGAGTGGAATATAAAATGAGTTGAATACTAAATGAATGATTTTCTTTCAGCTCTACCATTTGATTCTTCGCTTCTCTCCTGAACCTGTGTGCTCTTGAAGATGAGTTGTAGTCGGTATCCAGAGAGGACGCATGATCTCTCTCGGATGTGATGGAGTGCCAGTTGAATGGCATCTCCAAAGTCGTTGTCCGCCTTCTCCATGAGCGTGCCATTCTCGAAGACTGCCTGAGGCCATTTTTATTGAGCACTTCTCTTACTTGGTTTCAGAGTTTCTAAGGGCGGAGAGCAGAGAAGATCTATGTAGACATGGCTTTATGTACACAGAATACGTTGTGAAAAGTAAGAAATGAAGCAGAATCCGCACCTGCGGCACGAAGACACCGAGCGGAAGGGCGACATCGTCATCTGAAGGCAATGGACAGGGCAGAGAGAGAACGGAGGAGAGGAGGAGAGAGAGCACGGGAACTGAGAGAGGCGGCAGAGCGGCAGACAACAACATTGGTTGGATCAGTCTCCCACGAGCAGAGCAGTTGGCTCCCACCTCCTCGGAGGCCTCTCCAGAGCCCCTTCCGGGCCACGCCGCAAGCCCCTCCAGGCTCCTCCCATTCACCCTCCAAAGTCTCCACCCAACTCCAGAGTCTCTTCTCGTCTTCTAGCCGCTGCCATTGTCTCTTCACTCTCCCAGAGGATGAAGTTGCTGAGGTAATGGTGATGAGATCGCATTCCATCCTCAAATTTTTCTTACTCTACTTCTTTCTCGCTCTCTGTCCTTTCCGCATCTTCCCTTAGGTATTTCTCACTTTTAGACCCTATGCCATTCACTCTCTCCCCATCATTTAATTTCTCTCTCTCTCTACTTACTCTCTTTCTCTCACTCTCGCTCTCTCACTCTTGCTTTCGCTCTCTCACTCTCGTTCTCCTTCTTTTGTTCCATCTTTCCCTTCTCCTCTCACGCTTCATCAACTTCTACATAATCCCCATTTCTCCTGCGTCTTGCGAGACAACTCACAACTTCTTCCGAAAGCATGCAATATAAAGAATATAAAGAACGTTCATTAAAAAATGTGAAGCTTTTTTTTTTTTACAAAAAAATTCCTTTTAAAGAGATGATAAACCTGAGTGAAAGAATGAATGAATGGCGCGGCGCCAGAACGCAATCCTTGTCAAAGAAGGAATTGAACCATCAGAGCATATCGTTAAAGAAAAAATGTTCAAAATTCCAAAAAGTACTTCTAATTAACTACACGCAAAGGACAAGATTACTCGATTAAATTACATTCCTGATGCGACCGTCATTTTGGAACTTGAAATAAACGAGATTAGAAAACGTTAGGCAAATTAGTTATAGGTAATTGGCTATCCAATGTAAGAATGATGGCATCTTCACTGCAATTCATTCTTGGCAGAGGCGAATCAACAGATCATTAAGACATTCTCTTTCTTCTCGAGCAAGCTATAACTACTGAGAGTCGGTTCACTCGTCGCCCTGCCAGGCAATCATTTCCATACTATATCACGATTCAAGAGTGCGAGGCATTGTCTGCCCCTCTCTGTTTCTGTCTCTCTCTCTCCTTCTTCACCCCTCTTTCTCTCTATAACTTCTTGTCTCTCTGCCTCTCTTCATTTTCTTGCTCTCTCTCTCTGCTTCTCATTTGGTATGTTAGCCACAGCCTCAGGCTAGAATAGAGTGGACGGTATCAAACGAAAAAGAAGTAAGATAATAGAGGTGGACAATGATAGAAATAGAAGAAAGCAAGAAGAGTAGTTAGAAGGAAGTAATTCGGTAACGAGGGAGAGAGAGGAGAGACGCAGAGATAGAGAGAGTGGATGGCGTGGGTGTTGCTGTAATGTATGCTTCGTTAGCTGAGCAGGGAGAGCAGAGTGTTCCTATAAAAGGAGTTCGAAGGGCAAGGCAAGGGCAAACCTTGCAGCAGCTTCTGTTGTTTTTCCCTGCTCAGCTTCTCTTTTCATTTTGCTGCTCTCTCTTTCTCTTTCTTGCCCGCAAATCACTAAAAGGTAAAGTAGAAATAATTGCCCATTCTTCTCTTTTATCATTAGTTCTTTGTTGCTCATGCCCATTCCCTGGCAGTTTCATTATCAGTTTCTTCTTATTTCTCGCTCTCTCTCTATCTCTCTCTATCTCTCAATCCCTCTAACTCTTGAATGACTTAGATGAGCGAAGAGGGCAAGCTGAAGGCTTTTCGCCTGGTCGGCTACGCGGCCGTGTCCTTCTCTGCCGTCGCTCTCCTCTCCATCGCTGTTTCCTTGCCCCTCGTCTACTCTTATGTTTACTCTATCAGAGCATCAGTCACGAACGAACTTAACACATGCAGGGTAACGTCATTTTCTGGCATTATTTATTTTTCTGTGTTGTATTTAAATATTTTAAGTTGTAAATATTTTTTGAGAGCAAAAATAAGCAATGAAAGAATGAATGTCTTGCGTTGTGCTGAGTGGAGGCATCGTTTACAGAGCAACGCGAAGAGCATCTGGGTGGACGTGCACTCCATGAAGAGTCTGCCAGCGAAGAACGCGTCGAGGGTGGCGAGGCATGCTGCGGACGAGTGCGCGGGTTGCTGTCTGCCGGGCAAGCCGGGCCAGGCTGGCCCCGCCGGCAGACCCGGCTCCCCCGGCCGCCCGGGCGCCGACGGAATGCCCGGTGGCGCCGGCCGCCCCAACGGCACGCCCTGCGAGCCGGTCACTCCGCCGCCGTGCCAGCCTTGCCCTACCGGTCCGGCCGGCCCGCCTGGCAACCCAGGAGCTCCCGGCAACGACGGCAAACCTGGACAGCCAGGCCAGAAGGGACAGGATGGCACTCCAGGAGAGGCTGGACCCCGCGGACCTTCCGGCCAGCCTGGACATCCTGGGAACGATGGCCGCCCGGGTGCCCCTGGCAAGAACGCGCAAGGCGGCTCGCGCCGCCCTGGCCAGCCGGGCCAGCCCGGCCATCCTGGCTCCCAGGGACCACAGGGACCAGCCGGACGACCCGGCAACGACGGCCGACCCGGCCAGCCCGGCCAGCGAGGTCAACCCGGAGCCGCTGGCAACCATGGCAACGACGGCGCGCCCGGCTCTCCCGGCCAGCCAGGCAAGTCAGGCGGCGCCGGCGAGCGAGGCATCTGCCCCAAGTACTGCGCCATCGACGGAGGCATCTTTTTTGAGGATGGCACCAAGCGATGAGGATAGAGATAGTAAGGATAAGGAAGGGGATGCGACCTCTCACTTAATAATCCATGTCATGATGTGTGTACATAACGAAACCGATAAACAGCTGCATTCAGTGTGTAATTGTATATAGAGCCACATTTGTTGCTAGGCAAGGTGAGATTAAGCGGTGTTTGTGAAGGCCAAATCTGCATTTGTGTTTCTTGCCAAAGAGAACGCTGAACCGAAGGAAGCAGAAAGAAAAAAAACTGAAAGAGAGCAAAAGCTATGACAAGGGAGCGTGCCGCTAATTGCATGAGATGAACAGAGAACGGCGGAGGGAGTGACCTTGCCAGGTGATGTCATCGCGTGGCGTGGGGCATTATTACAACTAATAGGATAAGAGGAGGAGAGAGAGAGACGAGAGAGAGGAACAAGATAGATAGGGAAATGGGGAGAAGGAGAGAGAGTAAGAGAGAGAGAGACGAGAGAGAGGAACAAGATAGTTAGGAAGAGGGGGGAGAAGGAGGGAGAGAAAGAGAGAGAGAAAGATAGAGAGAGAGAGATGAGAAGAGAAGAAGAGCGAAGATAGTGATAGGGATTAAAATGGCTTCACTAGCAGTATTATCTATGCAAATAATTCGAGTGATAATTCGAGTGCCCGCAGGCGAGAATAATCGTACATTCGCACTCATCTATCAACACGTAATAATACACTGGAGAAGGAATATTCGTCCAATAAGTTCAGTTACTCACTCATATGCATGTGATTAGCTATTTTAATTCTTTTGATTAATTTTTATTGTTCATGTGGCTTCAACTGAAAGATTATCTACTATCCTGAGGAGACGATTATTTCATCTTTCTAGAAGTACTCCTTTCACACTCGACATATGCTATTATGTGTAAGTGTGAGAATGGAGTTCTATAACTACCTGCATATGTATCTCTTCCCTCTCTCTCTCTCTCTCTCTCTCTCTCTCTCTCTCGCTCTCGCTCTCGCGGCTTCCCTCGCCATCTCGCTCTCGATATCTGTAATTGTACTTCTCATCCAGACTTCTTTTTGTCTCTCCACTCTCCTAATAATACCTGCTCTCTCCTCGGACACCTCCCACCACTCCTGGCCTGATCCTGCCCCTTTCTTTACTCCAACCTTCCTCCCCCCAGTCTGCTGACCGATCTCCACACGAGATGGCATCGTTCCATTGTTTTATTAGCTTGACACTCAATTAGTTAAATTTCTTTTGTTATTAGAAATTTAGAGGAAATTGAGGGATATCATTTATCCCGTTATTTCTACTAATGAATCGTTCGATTCTGTAGGCTTTCAAAAAAATTCATGTTTGTGTATTCTTCAACTGTTAAAGTCTGTGCAAGAATATATCCATAGGATGCATACATGGAGGGGGGGGGGGTGGAATATGTGTGAAAGGAGAAAAATATCCTGAACGCGTGCGCCTTCTCGTCCAATATCCGTTTCTTCTTCTCCTTTTCCAAACGGAGAATGGGTGATATGCGACGGGCATTTCCGGCGCCATTCGCTCTACATCTTTTTTTTTCTATTGCGCTTGCCTCTCACCTTCATCTGCTTCAGGATATGAACGGACTCTTTCTATGCAGATTATAATAAAAACTCTCATGATGTCTGTAAAAAAGTGCACTTACATATTTGACTTTGCGAAATATTTGCTTCTGGCAGCGGGAAAGTGAAGAATCGCTAATCGAGAGAAGGCGATTATGATTCAGGGCAAGTCTCTGGGAGATATCCCCCCCCCCCCACTCGACTCCCTTTCAACGTTTTTATCGTCAGCTCTCGAAGCGAAGTCTGCGCTACTTTATTAGGCTTCTTCGTGAGGTTCGAAAGGATCGAGTGCGCAAGGAGAGAAAAGAAAGAAGGAAAATGGCAAATAGTGCAGGGTTGGATAAATCATTTAGATAAGAAAGAGAAAAGAGAGAGAAAAACAGGCGATGAAAGCGGGCGAGAGAACGAGAAAGAGAGAGAGAGAGAGAGAGAGAAAGAGAGAGAGCGAAAGACAGGCAGAGAGAGAGAGAGAGACAGCGAGAGTGAGAGTGAGAAGTGAAAGAGTTCTCGCCATGTGCCTCCTGGCATTCATTTGTCGCCGTGTAAGCCGCAGGCTTAGGCATCGATGGACTATGCATTCAAATCAAATTGTATAAAGAAAGAAGTTGAGGAGAGAGGGTGAGAGGAAGAAAGAGAGAGACGGAGAGAGAGTGAGAGAGAGAATAAAAGGGAGGAGAAGAATCAGACGTTGAGGGAAGAGAGAGTTTTAACGTCACAAGCATAAGGAGGGCAGAAAGCATAGAGATTACCCGATGGTGTTCAGAGCAGTGAGGAGCGAGAGAGAGAGAGAGAGAGAGAGAGAGAGAGAGAGAGAAAGAGAGAGAGAAAGAGAGAGAAAGAGAGATGCACATGAGTAGGACTTCAATTCATTTTATTTGATGTTACGCTTGCCTTTATGTTGCTCGTTTACAATTTCCTTGCAGGTCTTTATCCTTCATTTGACGAGAAGAAGTGCACTTTGCACCCCCCCCCTCCTGCCTTTGAACCTCATTCATTTTATATTCCTTTCCATGAGGTCTATTCATCGTGGACGGATCTTTGTTTGAAGTTAGACTTTGTATAGAAAGAGTAATTCAAATACCTTTAAATTATTCTACATCTGATATATTATTTCAAATGCAAGGCACGAGATAAGATTAAAAGGATAAGGAGAGAGAATGGATGCGATAAAAACAGCCAATATGTAGGGATAGTCAGTGAAGCCGCCTACCACTTATTCCTGTCCTCTTCACCTCTTAGACGTCTTCCTGTCTACGTATGCAGATATATTTTATGTTTCCGTTATTCATCATTTATTGCAGCCCATTTCATGTATGCGCATACATTCGTTCATGTTAGTGCACCTGCCTACGCAATAAATCATAGAGAAGAAGCTCAAGTCTTTTTATAATTCTCCCTCTTATATCGTTATATCATAAAGTATAATGATCTATCACTGCGCATAGACCTCACATCTAGACGGAGTAATTGCTAAACTTATTTTGCACTTTCTCTTATTTCTTATTGATTTGGCTGAATAATTTGAAGCCTTTTGTTAGATAATGAATACTTATTTGATGTTCTCGGGGCTAAAGAGGGACGAGAGAACGAGAGAGGAAGAGAGACGCAGAGATGCTGAGCTCTGCCCGCGGCAACTCGGTGGACGCTGAGACGAAGAAGAAGAGACTCGTCGCTGTCTCTGGCAACGCTGTTCACAGTCGACTCGTCTCGGAAGCGAGTCAGTGGCAGATCTT